>JAIEZT010000198.1:855040-1090040 GCA_019594935.1 Periophthalmus modestus | reverse complement strand
AGGCCAAATATCAAATTTTTCTGCCAGTCTTTGTGATTATATTTATGATTTATGTTTTAATACTAGGATTCTGTTCAAGGTTCACATCACGCCCAGTAACTAATAATAATATGTTTATTTATTCAGATATTTGATTAATGACAAATTACATCATGTTCAAACAAATGATAATCAACAGATGCATGATGGCAAATATTTTACATTTCCAGTTCAGAATATAGTCTTCAAATAAAAAAAATCCTAAAAGGAAAAACATAGAAACATGTCCTGAAAAGTGATTCTAATAGAAGAACACATCTCAGAACATGTTAGCACAGATCTAAACCACAGGGTTAGTAGTTTTTATGCAGAATAAGACAGAAGATTTTTGTTGTTTGGAGGGAATGATGGTACTTGAAAAATTGCACTACCTTCTGTATCAGTCCTGTAAGACCATTTATTTTCTCCTTTCCAAATAGATTTTGATTGATTTTAAACATGCAATGCTAATTTAAGTATATGTAAGAGTATTTACTTGTTTTTTTTTTTGTCAATTAGGCTAACAAGCTAGTTCTAACTAAGCACCAGAATCAGCATGAAATGACTGTAACAATCAATTAGCATGTCCTGGAGGTGTTGTTAACATCCACATGGTGGTAGCTAATGTAAACAGATCGTAAAGCAATACTCATCAATATCAATTGACTCCCATTTTCTCACATGCCAATAGTATTCAATAGAGAGCAGAGTGTGTCCGCAGTACAGATATACTGTAGAAGCAGCTCAAAATGAGGTAAAAATAAGTCCACTGTGTACTGTCTGCATCTAATTACAAAGTGTTTTATGGTCCGAGAATCAGAAAGTTTCAAATAGAGATAGACGATGTATCGGTTGGCCATTTTTCCTGCCTAAAAAATACACACAAAGCTTTATATTAATATTTTAATACGAAGAGATAGCGGCGCAAAACGCAAATTACAGCCGTTTAGTGCTCAAAAAATACCTTGAAAATATTTTACTGTGAGTGAGGTCGCTTACCCATAGATCTGACCTGTACCTGGGCCTGGTGGCGTCACTAAAAGTTACATTGGCATTGAAGCTGCCCATATAAAGATGCACTGAGACCAGCACTGCCAATCATTTTTATGTTGACAACTGGGAGCAAAACTTGAGCTATATTTGAAGTTTTAAGATGCAAAAAAAAGAACGACCCAGAATGCAAAACGAAAAGGTAATTTTCCATTTCTTTTTGTGGCTTTATTCTCTGGAGGCCCATGAGTAAGAAGAAGGCGACATCACGACTTGTGGGTATTTGAACAGCTTTGACGCGATGATAAAAAATAGACAATCTCTGAGACAGACTTAGAATTAGCAGCGAGCAAACAAACGCAATGCACATGAGAGGAGCCAGAGTCCTCCACGGCTCAGAACACAGCAAAGTGTGCATTTTAAATAGAAACCAATTATATGCAGGAATGGTTTATTTAGCAGTGAGAGAGAGAGCAGAGGGATGTATATTTGAATGGGACAGTTAAGCCCTGGTTTAGACCTGGTTAAAGCTACACTACGTAACTTTTCTGTTGGTGTGCATGTGAGATGTTATTGCTAAAAAGCTAAAGTTGTTGAGACCACACGAAGTGGATATGAGATATCCCTGTGTATTGAAATAACCTTGAAGTTTATGTTGATGGCAAGTTTCTAAGGTTTATCAATTTGACATGACCTTTTCTGATAGGGATAATATTGTTTACTCCACAGAACTGTGTCCTCTGCATCTGACCATGGTGATGTCATTGCTTTGTCTGTAATGTTCCACAGTATGGCATTAAACTGATCATTCTTACATTTATTCAATTACAGGTGTTTTTATTATATGAAAAATGTTCTTGGTTAAACATGCACTACCCTGAATGGGCTCGCCTCTCCATAGATATGACCTGTAACTTGGCCTATCACTTCGATATAAATGAGTTGGATGACATACTGTGGAACATTCTAGGCATAGCGGTAGCATGTGGTGGACCCTCTGCCAGAAAAGTGATGTTTTTCCTCACTTTCCTTAAGGATTCTGAGCATCCTAATTACTCACTGTGATGAGTTTATAAGCACTTTTCACATCATTTTATATTCTTCTTTGAAATCTTTTTTTTTTTTTTTGCATCTTAATCAGCAGATTCTTGACATTTCACGTACCATTTGCATATTGCCCATACAGCCATACACAACAGACAGTTCTTTAGACTTGTGTCAGTGACAGACAAAAACAAAACACACAAATGAGGCATTCAGGGACACACCGTAAATGTCAGTTCTACGGGCTACGAGCTATTAAAAGCATCTCGAATGTCAAGGCTTGAATAACATCGCAGCTTTCTTCAGAATACATGCAAAAATATAAAGGACGAACTCAGTGGAGCGTGAGGACTCAAGGTGGAAATAGGAAAGAATTACAGCCAAATGCTATTAGCTTTAGCTGGGGTCAGAGGTCAAAGATGGTTCATACAGAGATGAAATATTGTTTGAGTATAAAGTAGACTATATTTAAATTATAAAAGCAGCCTGGGATGCCACAGTAGAGCATAAAACCTGTCTATCATTCATTAAATACATTTCAAGTGCTGTATTTGACTTGTACATTGTAAGTAAAGTTTCAAATGCAAATTTCTTAAAAAGTGGCAATGGAATCTAAAAACAAAATACAGACAAAATAAACTGATGTGAAAAGTTAATTATATATGAATATTTAAAGGCACACTTCATAACTTTGGTCATGTGGTTCCGCTGAGATGATATTACTTTGCCAACAATGTGCCACAATATGGCATTAAATCTGTCACTAAATCTTTACAGGCACAGGCACTTTGAGCCTGGATATGTCCTGTAGCTTTGTAATTGTGGCATCACCGGCTTGTCTCCATGGAAATACATACCATGGAACTTTTCAGTTTGGGAGAAAACTGAAATCTAAACTGCAAAATAAATACAAGAATCCTATTCATGGATCTGATTGACAGATGGATTAGCCAATCAGAGACATGCGTGGTCCATTCATATCAAAACAAATATGGCCACTTACGAGGGAAAAAATATCACAGGGACTGAAAAACATGGCAGATTTCAGCAGAATCACTGAATGAAGCACTAAACTCTGTTAAATGATAGGTGACCAATGAGCTTCTTCTAGATCATCCATGCATGTTTGAGTATTTTAGTGATCTCTCTCAGGCCCTATTCAAACCCTCCTCACGGTCCGCTGTAAGATTCTTTCCAATGCTCTGTCCACAAGCCCATGCTCCCACATGACAGTCCTCCATAAAAATACAAAAACATGATACAAAACTGTCCACAGCAACTGGACAAACGTCATGTGATGTAGTTTCATTAGTGGGATGCAGCTGATTGTGTTGTGATAGTGCTCTGAAGGGGGAGTGACTTAGCACAGAGAAAAAAGGAGGGGAGACTCAGAGTGTCAAAAACTAAAGTGAAATTTATAAAACATGTTAATACATTTTTTTGGGGGGGGGGATATAGTATTTTCAAAACCATAAAAAGTAATGATGATGATAATAATGATCTAAATATATATTAGCAGTTCATAACCCATAGAAGTAAATACCCTCTCTTTAATAGTAAAATACCTTTATGTAAAAGCAGCTGGAATTGTGGACACGCCTGTATTATTCTTTCTAAAATGACCTTGTTCCTGCTCTTTTTAAAAATTCCAAATGCAGTTTCCTGTTTGTCTGTGCGTCCAGAACAAGCTCATTGTTCTAACACCACTTCCGGTCCACGCCGTGACACAGTGACACAGGAGAAGAAGAATGAAGGGAAACAGGAAGTGGGAATCAAGTGTGCGCAAAGGAAGGCTGCCATATATATATTATTATTATTATTAGACTTGCTCTGGTTCAGGGGTGTCCAAACTATGGCCCGGGGGCCAAATGCGGCCCTCAGACCAGTTTTTATTGGCCCCCAGGCCTCCTGCTGTACTGGCCCAATTAATTATAAGCAGTACTTTTAACAGCAAATTAAACTATTTCTATGACTATATCCTCAAACATCACATCACAGTGTGATACAGACCTAAACATGAATGTGTTTCAAGTCTTATTAATACACAGCGGCTCTGTCAAAGCTGTATATAAAGCACCGCACTGCATTGATCACCCGTCTGTGGCCCTCCGCTTCTGATATGTTTTGAGATGTGGCCCTCGATAAAAAAAAAAAAAAGTTTGGGCACCTCTGCTCTAGTTTAACTTGAGCTGAGGTCAGAGGTCAGAGGTCTCTGTGTCACTGTCAGATGCTCATGTGTGGATCTGGTTTATGGTTCATATCTCTGTGATCACCGGACCTGTCCACATGGAACAAAAACTGACACAAAGTTCAGTGTCTTCTCTGATTCTCACTTACTGTAAGAACGCATATTTTTCAAGGTGTTTTTAGCAGTAAAACAAATACATGCAATGGAGTTTAATCCCATACTGTGGAACATCCCAGGCAAATCAATCGTATCTCCATGGAGACAAGCATGATGACGGACACCCAATCAGAAAAGTTAACCACAATATCTTTAACATTGACATTGACTTTTGTATTGTATTGTAGTAGTAGTAGTAGTGGTAGTAGTAGCAGTACTAGTTACAGTAGTAGTACCAACAGTATTTCATGCTTTGTCTATTCACTTCAAATTATACATTTATACACATATACATACTGTACATACATTATACATATACATATTTACAGTTACTCTTCCCTGAGGACCTGTACTTTATACCTCTGTTTTAGTAATATTATTTTGGAGTAACTGCACTTAAAGGCACTGTACCTCATTTTCCACTGTCTTAAAAATGTGGAAAAACAGAACTAGTTCATTTTAAACGGTTTGCGTTCTGAAGATCCTAATTATTCACCACGATGAGTTTATAAGCACTTTTCACAACTTTCACAGACAGTAAAGCTAACAACAGGTAGCTTGCTAGCTAACAGCAAAATGCTTTCTAATTAGATGCAGACAGTACACAGCAGACTTATTTTAACCTCAAGAGCTGCTTATACGATGTATTTGACTGGGGTGAGACACATTTTGCTCAGATGCAGATGGGGGAAAATCTGGTACAGGCCCTTTAACTCAATTTGATTACGTCTCCCTCGTCTGAGTATGTAAATGAGATTCTTGAGTCTTTTGGGAACCCCTGCACAGCTTGGGTCCCCACATCCTTGATACATGCATCTACTTGTGCATGTTATTATTATGCTAATTTCCCAACTATCTCAAATACATTTTAATTAGCCTTCCCAACTCCTCAGATTAGCATAACCTTGTGTAGAACTTACCCTATTGCTGTTCCAACGAGTTTTCTTTGTTGAATTTGACTAAGGAACGATAAGCCTCTAAGAACAGCTCTAAAGTGCAAATGTTTAAACAAGTAATAACACATAGTTTACATCATTAGGCTATATTTAAGTCAAATCGTGCCTATTTTTTTTAATTTAGGTGAAGTTTTAAATTTTACTTCCTGGTTGGACACGAGCCACAGATGTTACTTAGCAACCATCATGTAAACAAGTGCTAAAAACATGTCTAAATGACACAATAGTTATGATTTGACTAATGAAAATAAATCACAACGCCTTTATTTAATTAAATCACTTGTAATATGTATTATTTTGTGTTGATAAGAGACAGAGGGATTCTGGTTTCATTGCTACTTATATTTTTGTATTTTTCTTCTCAACTTTTTCCCACAAACTGCCACTTCACTGAGGTACTATCCACCAAACTAAGTCACAGCTAGAGAAACATGCAAACCTGCTGTATGCACTTCTTTTTAAGTCTAATCAGAGCTATTGTGTCATTTAAACATGTTTTGACCCTTTACATTATGGTTGCTAGGTAACAGTTAGAGTTACCTCCACATGCGTCACATCTGCTGCTCGTGTCCAACCAGGAAGTAACAGTAACATTTAGGAGAATTTTTAAATACATTGGCTCCTTTCATGAACTTTTACTCTAATAAAGCAACACAAAATTATAATTCCTCCTTAATTGTAAGTTATATATTTTCTTAAAGTATTTCCTATAAAAAAAATATGATTATGTGATCAGTAACATTTATGAGAAGTTTTATAGAGCATGTATTTGGCCTAACAGACCTTATACAGCTTCAGACGCTGCGCTGGACTCACACACTAATAACTAACACTCGTTATACACACACTAACACACTATTTAAACATGATGAAATGAAAGCGCTTCCTTGTTTCAGTAAGTTGATGACTTAAATATACCTCCCTGAGTGTGTTTGGACAGTTTAAATCACTGCTGAAGCCGTAAAACAGTGGTAGTCTATAGACGCGCTCCACCTCTCCTCCTCATTCACTCTGCCTCTTTCACATGTCATAAGGCTAAGTCCATATTGGCCTTATGTGGAAGTTTAGAGGCCGTTTCTTAGTATGTACATATGATTCTGATGTAGATGAGTCTCGTGGTGTTTGTAACTAGATGTTGGTGAATCTGTGTTGTGAATCTGGAGTTGTTCTTAAGATGGAAGTTATGAGCATATTTAGAGAAAACATTCATGAATGAGGCCAAATGATGGTAAATATGTGATTGTGAAATGAGTAGTCTGTCATATGCACTTTAAACAGAGTGGGCTGGTGGGGAGTGGAGAAGGACCCATAGGAGCATAAATAACCCAGCGAGGTGGATTGAAAGCGGGGGAAATCTCCATTGACAGGCGCGGTTCGACAGGCGCTGCTCCTGTCATACTGCTGCCTCCAAAAGTGTTTGTCTCTGAGCGAGGAAGGAAGCAGGGCCGACGACTCTGCCAAATACTTCAACATCACAGGGACTGACAGGGGACTTGATGAGTACTTGTACACACAAAGGAGGAGTACATGGCTCCATGTTGAAGCAGCAGTAGTAGTAGTAGTTTTAGCAGTAGTTGTAGTAGTAGTAGTAGTAGTAGCTGTAGTAGTAGTAGTTTTAGCAGTAGTTGTAGTAGTAGTAGTAGTAGTAGTAGCAGTAGTAGTAGTAGTAGTTTTAGCAGTAGTTGTAATAGTAGTAGTAGTAGTAGTAGCAGTAGTAGTAGTAGTTTTAGCAGTAGTTGTAGTAGTAGTAGTAGTAGTTTTAGCAGTAGTTGTAGTAGTAGTAGTAGTAGCAGTAGTAGTAGTAGTAGTTTTAGCAGTAGTAGTAGTAGTAGTTTTAGCAGTAGTTGTAGTAGTAGTAGTAGTAGTAGTAGAGCTGCCAGATTAGTCACAATTTAATCTAAATCACAATTTTGAATGGACGCAATTAGCAAATCACATTTCCTCCATAAATAACAAAATCTCCTGTGTTATAGTTCATAAAAACGTCTAACCCTGTGGTTTAGATCTGTACAAACATGTTCTGAAATGTGATTGTTGTGTTAGTTTGTCAGTTCAGATTTCAGTCTTTTTGTCAGTTCTTCTGAACATGTTTAAAATCTGTGAACAGAAATGTAATCTCAATGCTTGTCTGAAAAATCCCAATTAGATAAAGTACACATACGTTGTATCAGCAGCTCTTGAGGTCAAAATAACTCTTTTGTCCAGTTAGCAGTTAGCATGCTAGTTGTTGAGAGCATTAAATCTCATTAAGGTATAACATCTTCACTGGTGAAACCAGACGAAAGAAATGTTACACAGAGCAACTTTAAACCACTTTTACTACTCTGTCAAATGGTCCTTCTTAGAGCTTAAAGAAAAACTGCTGTGCTTGTGTCTTTATAGTTCTCATCTCAGACACCTGTGGATCATTATGTTATAATTTACACATTTAAATCACAATATTCATCTGAAACGACTTAATAAAAGAAACAAGTCCTCTGACTTCCACGTTAGAAAACTGTGGTGCCCAATGGGAGCTGAACTGTAAACACCGTAAACACCATCACAGCAAAGGGCGCCCCCTAGGTTAGCTGCACATCACACTACAACAGCGGATTTTTTCATTTGTACCAAAATAAGGAGGTGACGCTGCCGAATCCTACGATTGTCACCGATTAAGAAAATAAAACAGGAGAACATGAATCACTCCAAACACAACTTCAGACGGTCGGTGAGAAGAAACGACTAGAACATGGTTAAAAGTCTGAAAAGTCAATTTTGCAGAATAGGCCTGATTTAAAGTTAAAGCAACACTATGTAACTTTCTGGAGGAGACACGACAAGTTAAAACCATACACTGAAAAATTCTCCATGGAGATAGATATGTTTTATGCCATATGTGTGACATTATAACCAAAGGAACAACGTTTCCATGGAGACAGGCCAAATGAGAGTCAGGTTTGTGGAGTACAGACGCATGTTTTTCAGTGCAATAAACACAAACAAAACGCTATTTTTTAGCTGAAAAGTTCCATACTGGGGCTTTAAGGTATACTTGTAGTTATCCCCATATAACTTGTTTCATCCACTTCCAAATCTTAAGAGTAGTGACCTGATTTGAGGAAAAAGCAGCAGAACAAATGAGGAGAGATTCAGTAGCTGGGGGCAGTGCATTTAAAAGAGAAGATTATAAATGTTAATGGAGCTCTGGGAAAACTCTGAAAAACTCAAACTCAGGAACTTTTAATTCACTTTCATTAAAGAAGAAGAGGAGGAGGATGAAGAAGAGGAAGAACAGTCAAGATCAAGGGTTTAAAGCTGCACTGTGTAACTTTTCTAGTGAAGGATTTGCTTTGAATCATCCACAGTACGGTATTACATTGATCTAACATGCATTTACACAATTATAATTCAATTCCACAACAGTATCTTGAAAAACATTTTTACACAGTGTAAAAAGATCTGGTTGTACTTGTCTTCATAGAGATATATAAGATTTAAAAAGATCTACAGCGCTTGTGTCTGCTATAGTTATAATCTCTGACACCCGTGGATCATCATGTTATAATTTGCACATTTTAAACCTCACAGTGGCCGTGTGCCGGGGGGACGGTGATAATGAGGAGTGATCGGCAAAATGGCATCTTGAAAATAAGCAATTTAAAGATTATTCAAACATGAATCACTCCAAATGCAACTTCAGAGGCTCAACGAGAAGAAACGACTAGACCAGAGGTCGGCAACCCGCGGCTCAGGAGCCGCATGCGGCTCTTTCATCCTTATACTGCAGCTCCGCGTAGCTTGGGAAAATAAATGATAAGTATTTAATTGATGTGTGTTTTATTTGTTAGTTCTTTTTTGAAATCGTAGATTAAACTGGGAAATTATTGTAATGTTGAAATATTAAAAGTATATTTTCTTATTTTTTGTCGCTCAAAATAAGCGTCACACTCGCGGAACTATGTTAAAAACAAACAGAAAAAACTCACACTTCACAGACACAGCTCACAGTCCTGCGGAAACACACAGCCCTGATTTGCAGACGCTGTGCAGAGGTTCAGGAGCAGGACGATCTGTAGCACTACATGGATTTCATAATCCAGTGATCCCCAACCACCGGGCTGGGGACTGGTTCCGGTCCGTTACGCATTTTCTACTGGGCTGCACAAAAACAGTAAATAATTTATCAGCGACGCATCTTCTCAGACGTAACTTTGGCCCGTCTCTCATGACACATAATAAGCTTGTCTGTAGATATATAATGAAAATCCTGACAGGACATCACCACAGAAATCCATTTGATATAACGGCGAGTTTATTCTATCTGTGCTAAATCTGCTCTTGTCTCCTCATGTAAAACACATCAGACACGTCGCCCAAAAGTAGACCCACGAGTTAGTGAAAATGAGCCAAAAACAAAAGTCTTTGGAGAACTTTTTTGCAAAGGGGAAAAGGTCAACTGAGGATCCAGAAGAGGAGCCTACGACCTCCAAGAAAAAGAAAGATCAATTTAACAGACAACACCAGTAGAACTACTTAAAATCTGGGTTTGTCTCGAGGTGAGTCTCATGCGCCGAGTCGGCTCCGTGTAATATGAGGGAAAAGCAAACGAGGCAATGAAACCTTCAAAACTGCATCGGCACATGGAGACTAAGCACCTGGATTAAAAGTTAAACCTTTATAGTTTGTTTTTTTTTCAAAGAAATTACAGAGCAGACTGGACATAAACACACTGCGAGTCATCTCATCACAAAGAAACAAGCTCAGGCCCCTCTGATCCACTGCTTATGGTGAGGAGAATTTTTTATGCACTTAACTTATTTGTGCCGTATTTACCTGTCGCACGTAGAAGACCAGTCTGTGAAAATAAAACCTACATTATTCAAGTCCGTGGTGCAAAAAAGGTTGGGGACCCCTGTCATAAGCACACTACTGTATAGTGTTACACTGTATATACAGTTTTACCTTTTTTTGACATTTTAGATGTCAAAAAAAATTGACAGTGCTCCCAGTGCTTTTTGTCCGTGTAAACCGGGTCCAAATGTCTCTTTGGGGGTTAAAGGTTGCCGGCCCCTGGACTAGAACATGGTCAAAAGCTCCAGTCCAATTTGCAAAATAGGTCTGATTTAATGCCGTAGTAATAATAAAGCAATACAATCTCCACAGAGACAAGGAGATAATGGACTCTCACTAAAGTTACATAGTGTACCTTTATAGTAACAATATAACTTAGACTCTATTGATCCACAAGAGAAATTTCATGGTGTCATTAATTAACACAGTGAGTCTGGCTTGCCTCTCCACAGATCTGACCTGTAACTGGGCCTGATGGGGTGACCTTCTTGTCCCGTAGTTATTGCTTTGCCTGCCATACTGTGGAATGTTCCTCAGTAAAAATCTCCATAGAAACAAGAAGATAATGGACTCTCACAAAAGTTACATAGTGTACTTTTATAGTAACAATATAACTTAGACTCTGGATCCACAAGAGAATGGAATGTTCCACAGTATGGCACGCAAAGCAATAACATCTCCATGGAGACAAACCCGGTGGATTTGACTTGATTCTGTCTCCTCTCCTTGACTTCCCTCCTTCGCGGTTCACCTTGACCCGCCCACATTCTAATCCCCAGCCAATCAGATCGCAGGAAAAAGGGCAGCACTTCCTGTTTTTGTTTGGTCCTAATCTGACACGGTGACCTCCGCGCCCTGGTTTAAATAAACATACGGAGGGTTAAGGCTTAAGACTTTGGGATTGAACCAGAGAAGTAATCCTGACTCACCTAAGAGAGGGAGGGAGGCAAAAATGTCCCTAATTGTACCTTTATATATAGTAAAAATGAGCAATTGTAATAATTAGATTTTTTCATCAAAATGAATAAATAATAATTGTAAACATGCAAGCTATTGGACTTGGTTTAGTCTTTGTTAATCCTGGTTTTGTTCTGCATTACTCATGGTTTAAGAACAGCTCTGGCTTAGTCCTGGTTCTGTCCTGGTTTAGTCCTGGTTTAGACCTGGTTCTGTCCTGGTTTAGTCCTGGTTCTGTCCTGGTTTAGTCCTGGTTTAGACCTGGTTCTGTCCTGGTTCTGTCCTGGTTTAGTCTTGGTTTAGTCCTGGTTCTGTCCTGGTTTAGTCCTGGTTTAGACCTGGTTCTGTCCTGGTTTAGACCTGGTTCTGTCCTGGTATAGACCTGGTTCTGTCCTGGTTCTGTCCTGGTTTAGTCCTGGTTTAGACCTGGTTCTGTCCTGGTTCTGTCCTGGTTTAGTCCTGGTTTAGACCTGGTTCTGTCCTGGTTCTGTCCTGGTTTAGACCTGGTTTAGACCTGGTTTAGACCTGGTTCTGTCCTGGTTCAGTCCTGGTTTAGTTCTGGTTGAGCTTTAGAGGGCTCTGCACCATAGACTGTTCAATTTACGTTGAAAAATCTTGGCCCCTCTCACCGTAAGCGCTGCTGTCATTTTGGTCTTAAAATGTTGACCCGCTCTACGTGATCCTTCTGCTATTGTGTCCATCAATCAAGATATGAACACTAATAAAATTAGCAACAGGTTTGATTGGCGGTGTTGCCCAGTGAAGGAGTGTTACCTTCAACAGCCTCGCTCTGGATTGGCTCTTTGGTTGCTGTGATACTCGCAGTCAGAACTTCAAATATGGAGCCAAATTGTCCCCTATAACTTCTTGCCTTGATGAGCTTCAATTGGAGCCAAAGAATGAATGTGTCACACTCACTTGTAATGTAACTAGTAATGTTTCCAAAAGCCACATGTATTCTACTGCTGTCATAGTATTATTTTACCCCCTCTTGATAAAACCCACTTCACATTATTGTCACTGACAGTGTCTCTAGAATACCTCTCTCTCTCAAACCGAAGTGACCTCTTTTTGCGGTTGAACTCTTCGTGTCTACATATTAGATGTGTATTAGATGTATTCGTATTAGATATATCTAACTCTCAGCTGTCTGTGTCATTTCCAGGTTGTCCGCTGTTGTCTGTCACAGTCACGAGTAATCGTCACAAAGTGGAGGTCAGAGAGAATGCAGGTACGTTTCTATTTCTGTCAAACTGAACTAAAAATAACTGTCTCCACAGGCATAAACATATCATTGTTTTGGGCGATGAGTTAAATTGACTTACAATAATGGAAGTTACAGTACTTTCTATGACAAGTATTATCATGTCATTACTGCAGATATTATTCTTATGATACTACTTGTACTACAATGACTGTCACTACTATTGCAATTACAATTACTACCATTACCACTGCTTCCACCACATGATAAAATTCCAATATCACTATGTACTGTATGCATGAGTCTATACATTATATAATATACATAGAACAAAAAAATACTACTACATATTTTATCATTCATGTACTGCCATTACTCAAACTCAGTATATTTGTTTTAAATTCCATCCATCCATCCATCCATTTTTTCTTCCGCTTATCCGGGGCCGGGTCGCGGGGGCAGCAGTCTAAGGAGGGACTCCTAAATTCCTACCTACTTTTTTTTTTATTACTAATACTGCTATAGATATTCTCCCAACCACATCTGTAGTAGTAATAATACAACTAATAGTGGTAGTAGTGGTAGTAATAGTTGTAGTTTTAGGGATAGTGATAATAAGTTGTTATAGGAGTATATTAACATATTAACAACACTGCCACTATTACTGTTACTACTACTACAACTACTACTACTATTTTCAGTACCCATTATCCCATCATCAGCAAGGAATACAAATACTTACACTACGACTGAGGCTGTGCTCACACTGACACATCTGTACTAAACTTCAAAACTGGAACTAAACAAGACCAGGACCAAACCAGGACTAGAACAGGACTAAACCAGGACTAAACCAGGACTAGACCAGGACCAAACCAGGACTAGAACAGGACTAAACCTGGACTAGACCAGGACTAAACCAGGACTAAACCAGGACTAGACCAGGACTAGAGCAGGACTAGACCAAGACTAAACCTGGACTAAACCAGGACTAGAACAGGACTAGACCAGGACTAAAATAGGACTAAACCAGTACTAGACCAGGACCAAACCAGGACTAGAACAGGGCTAGAACAGGACTAAACCTGTACTAAACCAGGACTAGACCAGGGCTAGATCAGGACTAGACCAAGACTAAACCTGGACTAAACCAGGACTAGAACAGGACTAAACCAGGACTAAAATAGGACTAAACCAGGACTAGACCAGGACTAGAACAGGACTAGACCATAACTAGAGCAGGACTAGATCAGGACTAAACCAGTTTCACCATCCGGACAAAATGGTGCTCAAATATATATATATATATATATATATATATATATATATATATATATATATATATATATAAAAACTTAATTTGCATTTAAAAAGCATTTATTGTATGTAAATAAAGTGCACTTAGGTAAACGCCTTGACTAAAAATACTTCTCCTTTTCTCTTTCTGTCAAACTGTCTTCTATAAATATCCCTCTCTCTTGCACATAAATAGATCATTTGCTTTTCTTTTTTTAAACTCCTTTTTTCTCTTTATTTAAACCCAGAGGCAGTGCTGTCCTGCCTCTACAAAACGGAGAGAGACCAGAACCCGAGGATCGAGTGGAAGAAGAGAGGGAGGGACGTGTCATTCGTTTACTTTGACGGACAGTTCAGAGGTGAGAAAGTGCTGTCGCCGTGGAGACACCGGGGCTGACAGGGCTAATCAGCTCAGAGAGAGAGAGGGAGGGGGGGGTTAAAGAGGAGGGGGAGAGAAAGAGAGAAGAGGAGAGGGAGGTGAGTTGTAAGGAGAGAAAGAGAGGAGGGGAGTGGAGAGAGGGAGAGAGGTGATAAATAGAGTAAAGCAGAGAGAAAAAGGGGTTAAAGAGAGGAGGGGGAAAAGAGAGGGAGAGGAGAGAGAAGAGAGGGTAAAGAGAGAAGGAGGAGAGAAAGAGACAGGGAGGAATGGGGAGAAAGAGGGTAAAGAGAGAAGGAAGAGAGAAAGAGACAGAGAGGAGGGGGAGAAAGAGGGTGAGATGAGGGTAAATGCAAAGAAGTAGAAGTAGAAGAACAGAAAGAGAAAAGGGGGCAAAAGGGCGAGATAGGAGGAGAGTAAAAAGTGGAGGGAAAAGAGAGGAGGAGTACGGTGAGACGGGAAGAGGGAGTAAGTTAAAGAAAAGTAAGAGACAGAAAAGCTTAGGTAAAGAAAAGAGAGAAGAATGGGAGAGAACAAGGGGGGGGGATTTCTTGGTCTGCTTGTGTCAGTGGCCACTTCAAATACCTGTTGTAAATTCTTTGTGTAATATAACGCTCTGCTCATTGTATTGTCTCTGTGTTCGTCCTTGCTCTTCCACACACCTTTCTTATGTCCCCAAAATCTGCAAAAATAATAAATAAAAAAAAACCCAATTTAATGAACTTTTTCTCACCTGAAGCAGTTTGGGCAGATGGTCTGTTTGACCCACAAAACTCACTTCTCAACCTCAAGAACAACAAGAACTTTACTGCCCCCACCATTCTGGATTTGTCTTTGGACCAGTGTTTTAATACTACCACAAACAGTAGTAGTAGTAATTGTAGTCGTGTAGTAGTATTAGTAGTAGTTGTACCAACAGTTAACATAGTAAACAGTAGCTGCAGCTGTAGTAGTATTAATTGTGGTAGTAATAATAGCACAAATAGTAGTTGTAGCTGTGGTAATAGTAGCCACATTGGTTAGTAGTAGTAGAAGTAATATTAGTAAATGTTTTGATAGCACCAGTGGTGGCAGTTTCAGTAGTAGTATTCTTAATGATAGTATTAGTAGCCTAAATACTAGCAGTAGCAGTAGTAATAGTAGCCACAGTGGTATTATTGTAGTAGTAGTAGTAGTAGTAGAAAGTAGTAGTAGAAGTAATATTAGTCAATGTTTTCAGAGTACCGGTGGTGATAGTTACTCTAGCAGTAATCTTAGTAATAGTATTAGTAGCCCAAATACTAGTAGTACCAGTACTACTAGTAGCTACAGTGGTATTATTATAGTATTATAGTATAAGTAGTAGTGGTAGTAGTAGTAGTAGTAGCAGCAGTAGCAGTATTAGGAGTAGTACAAGCAAAGGCTACAGTAGGCCTAGTATTAGTACCAGTAGTACTGTATAAGTAGCACTCGCAGCAATAGTCTAGTATTAGTATTGATGGCATCTTCCAACAAGCTAATAGAGTCTTTGATTTACTACAGATCTTTTGACAGGTGCTTTTAGAGGCGCTGTCCGCTCTGTTAGCGATGTGGCTAACGTGTAAGCTACAATTTATTATTTAGCTCCAGCTCAACAGCGTGAAGGAGAGAGGAGACGAGGAAACAAGAAGAGAGGAGATGAGGAAACGAGGGAGGAGATGAGGGAAGGATCCTACGGGCGTCCATAGATCATAATAATGCCCAAATGTACTTTGCTAGTATATATAGATTTATTTGGCCATATAAATGACTGGGTATCTTTTCAAAAAAGCAACGTAATATAATAAAGCTGCACTATGTAACTTTTCCAAAGGTTGGTACATCACTTGCTCATCTCCATGGAGATAATATTGATTTGACAAAAATGTTTTTTTTATATCCAAAGTGTTTTTATTGCTCAAAAATACCTTGCAAAAGCATGCATTCTTACTGTGAGCAGGGTCGCCTCTCCACAGATCTGACTTGTAACTTGGCCTAGTACAGTCTGTTTAGCCCCAGTACAGATGTACTGTCAAAGCAGCGCTTAGGGTCAAAATGAGACTGCTGTGTATTGTCTGCATCTAACTATAAAGCAAACCAGGAAGTAATGCAGGCGCACTGTTAGCATGCTAGTTGTTGTTAGTTGTGGCGGCAAAACTCCCATCTGGTCTCTGAAAGTTGTGTAAAGTGCCTATAAACTCATTGCCTTAAATTATTAGAAATAGGATGTTAGGAATGTGTAGGGAAGTGAGGAATAACTTTGGACCACTGCAAATCATTTAAAATGAACTAGTTCTGTTTTTTACATGTTTATAAGAGAGTAAAAATCAGGTGTGGCTTGAAATGTGCACTAAGAACTAAATCTTGCTTTTAAAATATAAACAGCTGTAAAGATGTTATCATAATTAGATAATGATCATTTCCGTCATTGCTGAAGTTTATATTTTAAATGTGTTTTCAGGTCCGTTCGAGGGCCGAGCGACCATAGAGGGCGCCACTGTCACTCTGCGGAAAGTGACTCAGGACGATGCTGGAGAATACCGCTGTGAGATCAGCGCTCCTCAGGACTCAGTCAACCTGGGAGAGACCAATGTCACTCTCAAAGTACTGGGTAAGAACACGTACTACTACTGCTATAAGTACTGCGACTACTTCTGCTACGACAGCTACTACTGCTAATACTGCTAATACTGCTACTACCACTACTGCAAGTACTACTGCTACTACTACTGTTGCTGCAGTACCTGAGAAGACCAACCTCACAAAGTTTCAACCTAGCTCCAACCCATGCATACTGCCATTGTGTCCTTGGGCAAGACACATCACTCACCTTTCCTGTGTTCGCCTGGCCAGCCTACACCACATGTTTTTACTCTTCTTTGAAAAGACGTAACTGATCAGAGAAGTAAAAAAGGAAAAAAAACCTCTCACCAGGCAAGATCAGAGGGGCCAATAGTGCATTTTGGCACCCTCGCTTCTGTCAGTCCACCTCAGGCCAGATGTGGATACACCAGTGACGTGCGGTCAGGTGAGGCAGGTGAGGCAGTGCCTCACCTGTCATCACAGAGAAAAAATAAATGAAATGGTTGTATTTATCCAATGTTATTTTCTATATAACTTTGCAATCTTATTCTTTTTTTTTACTCAGAATTGCTGAATTTTTATGTTTACCGTTGAAATCCTGAGAAAATGGTGAGGCACCGGCCGTTTGTGCCTCACATGTTCTGATTGTGCTGTAGCTCAACTGTGACACTGCTGCTTTAAGGCTGTGAAAAGGCGCCGGGTGAGGCATGCAGTTACCCTGCCTCATGTTAGGGGGCGCTCGTGAGCCCAATTCTGCGGGAGTTCCCTGGGAATCCCAGGGAACTCCCGCAGAATAGGGGCCGCAAACTACAATTTACAGTTAGCAAGTCAACTTTAGCAATTCACTTTTTTCTTCCTGTCTGGCCCTACTTTTTAAATGGAGGAAGATACATATTAAAGCTCAAGCAGTTTTCTAAAGTGGACTTTCAGCAGGAGGTTAGAATTATAGGACCAAGACCAACGCTAAAAGAGCTAAATGGTTTGGTCCAGACGATGGGACGAAAGACTCACTCTTTTCAAACAGAGTGGGACGAAATGGTAAGAAATTTAATGACTTCAATCCACTGAAAATTGGGGAAACAGAATAAGGATAAAAAACAATACAAAACCAACTTTTTATTTCATA
Source organism: Periophthalmus modestus (assembly GCA_019594935.1). NCBI lineage: Eukaryota > Metazoa > Chordata > Actinopteri > Gobiiformes > Gobiidae > Periophthalmus > Periophthalmus modestus. The sequence continues at coordinate 1,072,316 of JAIEZT010000198.1, read as the reverse complement.
CAATTAGAGCTATTACATACAGACTTCAGAACTTTTATTTTGAAATGATATTTTATTCTGGCCCCAAGTCACTGGGAGAGAAACTGACCCGGGGCCAAATGCCCTGACACCTGGTTTATATGTTTGTGAATCTGATTGTGACGACATCAGTGCCTCACCAGCCACGAACCTCACTGCACGTCACAAATTGTAAAGCCACTTAGAACATCTGGATAACTGCGGTACATTATTATTATGAAGCAGACCAACATGATGCAAGTACAAAGACTTCAAATATGTCTAGTACCACTGCTACAAATTTAGTTATTACAATTTAAACTTCTAAGCCCCATTCTCAAAGTAGAGTAGAGTAGTGCTAATTTATTTTTTGTCCTCTTCTCATAGTTCCTCCTCACACTCCCTCCTGTGAGATCCCCACCTCCGCAGTCACTGGGTCTGTAGTTCGACTCCGCTGTCACGATCATCAGAGCATCCCTCCAGCCACATACTCCTGGTTCAAAGACTCTCAGCCAATCAGCTCGCCTCGCCATGGCAACGACTCCTACGTCCTTAATTCATACACCGGAGTACTGGTAAATACATAGACACTTATATGCACTTACACTGCAAAGAAAGCTATGTTAAAATTTGTGTTGTTCTGTTAACATTTTTTTTTGTTCATCCAATCCTATACGATACTTGACCTTCAAGTACTGGACAACCTGTAAAATATTTGGCCTGTTTACCAGACATGGAAAAGGCATGGTAAATGAGAAAAAAGTCAAATGTCCTGGAAAAAAAAAGTATGTGCATGTATGTATGTATTATGTATGTACACACACACACACACACACACACACAGATATATATAGTCCGTAAACAATTTTCTACACTTTGCTTTGCTGTATTATTGGCTTTTACTGCCACCTATTAGAGCACTACATTTTTTTTTTAAAACCTGCTCTAAATCCACCAAAATTAATTTCTTGGGGATGAACCCCTAAACCCCCCTCCCTCCCATCTCTTTCATGTTACCTGCTTAGTGGGTCCTTGAAGTCCGTTAGGCGTCAGAATGAGTCATCATCAAGTTGATATGATTGACCTTACATGTGTTCGCCATCTAATTTGAGTTCCACTAGAAAATGTTTTTATAGTATGTACATATAGTGTGTTTGCCTTGGTTGGTGTATAATTTATTTGCAAAAAATTCCTAAAAATGTCCTTGAGAAGTCCTGCAAATGTTGATGATTTGTTGAACTCGGTGACTTCGAGTGTTTTGAATGTTCTGGACACCACTGCCCCGATGAAGGTTAAAAAGGTTAAAGATGAGCAGAAAGCATCACGGAGAAATGATGACTCGGTCAGGGCACAGAAAAGGGAGGAGGACCGAGCGGAAATGGAGCAAGTCAAAGCTCCAGGTTCATTATGAGATTTACAAAGTAAAGATGTACATGTACAACCATAGTTTATGTACAACAAAGGAGTGGGATTTTTCAAACATTATGGGAAGTTGCAGGAACAACTCTCGTGCCCTATTTGCAGCAGTAAACAGATTAACAAACCCTCCAGCCTCGCTGCCATTAGAACTAATCTCCACATCTAAGTGCAGTGAGTTTGCAGTATTCTTTAATGACAAGGTTCAGGGCATTAAAAATGCCATCAATTCCACAACTGAAATAACATCCCTGCAGCCACCTGGACACTTAGAGCTGACTCACTTTGCACCTGTAACTGACAAAACTGTCCAAGAGATCCTCACCAGTCTGAGTTCATCTACATGCTGAATCCGTGTGTTAGATTTTTAAAGTCTGTGCTCAACAGTTTGCTGTCACCACTCACTTGTATAGTTAATATGTCACTTCAATCTGGGACATTCCCAAGACCTTTGAAAACTGCAGTTGTCAAGCCTCTCCTAAGAGCAGTCCTGATGCCACAATATTGAACAATTACTGACCCATCTCAAATCTGCAGTTTTTAAGCAAAGTCCTTGAAAAAGCTATTTACCAACTTTCTCCAAATGAACAACTCCTTTGGTGTTCTCCAGTCGGGTTTTAGACCCCACCACAGCACTGAGACTGCTCTTATCAAGGTGACAAATGACATCTGCTTGAACACTGATGCAGGCAAAGTCTCAGGCTTGATTTTGTTAGATCTGAGTCTCCTTTGACACTGTGGATCATGGGATCCGCTTACCGAATAATGTGTCCTACCACAACTCAGCAGATGATGCTCAGATCTATGTCTCACTGCAGCAGGTGAATATGGACCAGTGGATTCACTCTGCCACTGCAGATCAGTGTGTGGATGCAACTTTCTCCAGCTAAACTCAGACAAGACTGAAGTCCTAGTCTTTGGCCACAGAAACACAGAGAAAGTGTCAGCAGCCACCTCCAGTCTCTCTCTCTAAAGCCTTCAAATCAGGCTAGAAATCTAGGGGTAATAATGGACTCAGACTTGAACTTAAACAGTCACATCAAATCAATAACATCTACCATCTAAAAACATTGCAAAACATATTTGGAATTCCATGTGTTTGTCACCAGTAGGTTAGACGACTGTAACGTCCTGCTCACTGGCCTTCCAAACGAGCCTTAAGACAGCTGCAGTACATCCAGAACACTGCTGCTTGACTAGAACCAGGAAGTACAAGCATAAAGCAGCTGTGTTTGTGTCTCTAAATGGACCAGCACCAAAGTACATCTCCCACATGTTAGAGCCACATGAACCATCTCACCCTCTGAGGACTTCAGGGACCAGCCTCCTGATGTAGTCCTGGTTTAGTCCTGGTTTAGTCCTGGTTTAGGCCCGGCCTGCTGCTGGTGCCCAGAGTCAGGATTAAACATGAGGAATCAGTGTTTCAGTTTTGTGCAGCTAAAACCTGGAACACTCTTCCTGAAGATGTGAGACAGGCCTCGACTTTCACAATGTTTAAATCTAGGCTCCAAACAGTTCTGTTTAGCTGCATATGACTGAAAGGGTTTTATTCTGCCTCTTCTCTTTTAATGTTCATTTTGTAATAATTATTTATGTTTTGATTTGTTGTATTGTGATTTTAATGTCTTTCTTATTCTGTAAAATTAATTGTGCTGTACAAATAAATTTGTCTTGCCTTGGAAAATGATAGGCATCTGGCTTAAAAAGGAAATTTTCTTGCAATGCAAAGACTATTATTGTTACTAAGGTCTAAAGTTTACAGATCTGTCTGACAAAGTTGCATAAAATTCATATAAAAACTACTAGCAGACTCTTCCTGCGATAAAAGAATTATGCAACTCACAAAATAAAGCTGCTATTGTATTGGTTTGTGTTTCATAACAGTTAGTTAAAGGCGCACTATGTAAGTTTTCTGATGGAGTTTTACATAGCATGGTGTTATACTTGTCTATCTCCACAGAGGCCAGTGAAGTACCAAGTCACACTTCAGATCTGTAGAGAGTTCCGAGTATGAATATATGTTTGTCCATGTATTTTCTGAGCAATGAAAACACCTATGATTTAATTAATGCAAGACAGATAAATGAAATACCATGCTATGTAACATTCAGGCAAAGCAATATGTCTCCATGGAGACAAGCAGGTGGTAGACCTTCCACCAAGAAAAGTTACATAATGCGGCTTTAGATGATGAGTTTTGTTTTGTAGGAGTTCAAATCTGTGTCCAAAGAAGATAGTGGACGGTACAGCTGTCTCGCCTCAAATGGAATCGGAACTCCCAAAATGTGTGAAGCAAAAAACATGACAATAGGTAAGTATTACTGTGGCAGAGTGGTTATCCTGTCTCCTTCTCTCAGTAAGGAGGTTAGACTCCGAGTTTGCATGTCCTCCCTATATGTTCCGCAGTATGGCATTAGACTCAAGATTTAATGTCATACTGTGGAACATATTATCACCATGAAGACAGGCAGATGGCAGACCCAATACCAGGAAAGTTACACAGTAACACATAAATCTCTGCTTTGTTAATACATTGTCCTGTTTTATACAATATTTGCTTATTTCTACATAAAATATATACATACCACTAACTACTCTAAATGCATTGAGGATTACCATGAATTGAAATGGACAACTTGATGCTAAAGCTAAATGCATTAAAAGCCCATATTGAAATGCTAATCCATATATACTCTCTGTACTATGCAGTAGTAGCAGTTGTAGTAGTCAGTAGTTGTATAATCTTAATTGCTAAGATAAGTCGGATTACCCTAATGCTAGCATAGAATAGCTGTATATGGTCTTCTGGCTTTTAATGGCATTTTATCTGTGGTACGAATAATGCAGAGGTACAGAAAATGTGTGTTTTTTAAACCAATATGTTCTGCGTTTTATATTAAGTCTGAAATTGCTAGCTTCTATTGTACAATCTAAATAAATAATTACACAAGACTTAAGAAGGTTTATTGTCATTGGAATGAATGCAGTTGTGGGTTGTGGGTTAGACTCCTGATCTCTCTGAGTGGAGTGTGCATGTCCTCCCCGTGTTGCTGTGGTAGAGTGGTTATCCTTGTGTAATAGTGTTGTTACAATACTAAAATTCACTCATCAAACTCAATTTAGGTTCTAAGGGATAGATTTGACACTTGATAATGACTCCAATACCGCAACGATAATAACAAACACTCTTTATTTAGACAATAGAATGTGATTTTCAACATTAAATGGTAGTCCTTTCTTTTATATTCCCATTTGTCCTTATGTGTGTATCATGTGTCTATTAGTATCTGATTTTTGATACATCTGACGACCTTACTTTGCAGTGATTTGTACTGTCTTGTTTGCAGAGGACGTGAATGTAACAGCAGTAGTAGTAGCAGTACTGGTCATTGGACTCATTGTGGCTATCTGCAGTTGTGGAGGCGTTCTTCTACATCGCAATGGGTTTTTCAGTCGTAAGTTACTTTTGCATTCAACCATAATATTATAACTAGCTAAAATATTGATTCCCTCTCCTGTTGGTAGAGACATATTAGGAGCAAGTGAACATTTAGTATTCAAAATGTGTGTGTTAAAAGCAGGAACATGGGTTAGGATTTAAGCAAGTTTGATATAAATCAGTCCGTTTCTTTCAAAGAGGCTTCACAGTTGGTTTAGACCTGGTTAGTCCTGGTTCCGATCTTTTTCAGTCCTGCTTTAATCCTGGGTTAGAACGGGTTCAGTCCTATCTTACATCTTGTTTAGGCCTGGTTCAGACCCTTTTCAGTTCTGCTTTAGTCCCGGGTTAGCCATGGGTCAGTACTGGGTTAGACCTGGTTTAATCCTGGTTTAGACCTGGTTAGGCTTTGGTTTAGTCCTACATTAGCCATGGTTTGTACTGGATGAGAACTTGTTTAGACCTGGGTTAGTCCTAATTCAGATCTTTTTCAGTCTTGGTTCAGTCCTGCATTAGGTTTAGTCATAGGCCTATTTCCCTGCATGAAGGTCAGATGCCCTCCCATCCTCCTGTAGTGTTAGACAGAGGTCAAATGTCTCTAGTTAATCTGCAGATATTGTGATGTGTCAGATGCCTTGCCACATGTTATGATTGGATAAATACAGTGGGAGAATGGACCTGATAAAAATGATCAAAAACATTTGTGGATTTAACTTGGAAATTTCAAAACACCACAGAATACTGCACATTCAACCAATAGAAATTAGCCTAAATAGACAAAGATCTTTATAAAATTGTCTTTAAAATAGTAGATGTTTGTATGTAACCTCCTCTCTCCTTCCATGTCTGCTCCTGTCTGCCCCCGTCTGCTCGTAGGACACAGAGGGAGGTAAGTGATTTCTTATTGCATTAACATTGACGCGTGGCTGTGGCTAGACTAATATCTTGGATTAAAACACAAGGGGGATTGTACGGAGGCTCACGCTGAAGTCAACAGCTGTGAAGTTAGCTTGTCTTTAGCTTAGCCCACTTTTTAATTTAGTCTGGTTTAGGCCTGGTTTAGTCCTGATTTACTCTTAGTCCTGGTTTAGTCCTGGTTTAGTTCTGGTTTAGTCTTAGTGCTGGTTCAGTCCTGGTTTAGTCCTGGTTTAGACCTGGTTTAGTCCTGGTTTAGTCCTGGTTTAGTCTTAGTCCTGGTTCAGTCCTGGTTTAGTCCTGGTTTAGACTTGGTTTAGTCCTGGTTTAGTCTTAGTCCTGGTTTAGTTCTGGTTTAGTCCTGGTCTAGTCCTGGTTTAGTCTTAGTCCTGGTTTAGTTCTGGTTTAGTCCTGGTCTAGTCCTGGTCTAGTCTTAGTCCTGGTTTAGTTCTGGTTTAGTCCTGATTTACTCTTAGTCCTGGTTTAGTCCTGGTTTAGTCCTGGTTTAGACTTAGTCCTAATTTAGTCCTGATTTAGTCCTGATTTAGTCCTGGTTTAGTCCTGATTTAGTCCTGGTTTAGTCCTGATTTAGTCTTAGTCCTGGTTTAGTCATAGTCCTGGTTTAGTTTTGGTTTAGTCCTGGTTTAGTCCTGGTTTAGTCCTGATTTAGTCTTAGTCCTAGTTTAGTTTTGGTTTAGTCCTGGTTTAGTCCTGATTTAGTCTTAGTCCTGGTTTAGTCCTGGTTTAGTCTTAGTTTAGTCCTGGTTCAGTCCTGGTTTATTGCAGATTGCATGGAGGCTAATGCTAAAGTGTGGAGTTATCCTGTCTTAAACTTAGAGTTACATTTGTGGTTTGACTAAAATGATTGATGCTAACGATGCTATCATGCTAAGTAATATGAGAGGTTTGGGTCAGTCAAAAACACAGTTGAAACGCAAGTAAAAAACTGAATAATAAGTAGATAAAGGTAACAAATGTATTAGTTGTACTCTATGAAAGTATTCAATGAAAAATGTACCTAAATACGTTATTAGGATATAATAAAATGTGATGCTTCAGGGTCCATTACTACTTTTACTTCTACCACAACAACTAATACTATTACTATTACAGCTACTGCAACTACTACTGATACTACTGCTTTCTCTACTACTTCTACTATTACTACTACTACTAGTGAATTCATGAATGATTGTTATTGCAATGACTTCAGTTACTACTACAACCAGAACTACTACTACTAGGCCTACTGCTTTTACTATAAAAAGTAGTAGTATCCCTCTTAACCGTACTGCTACCACAGTTTTGCTTACTGCGACTTCTACCACCACCACTACTACTGCTACTATTACTACAACGACTACTACTACAACCACTACTACTGCTATGTTTTTACTTTCCCCCATTGCCATACTACTACTACCTTTTTGTACTACCTACACAAATGCACAAATATATGAGTAAAAATATTCAGTCTGTTCCTGTTTGCCGGGCACTTTATCTGAATCGTTCTGGGAGGAAAAGTAATTATGGACTCATTAGTGCAATCTAATCAACAAAAGGGAAATACTGTAGGCCATTAAACAGTGTGTAATCTGGATTATAGATACTGCAGATTATGCTCACGGTCAGATCATGTTAAATTTAGGGTTTGTTCATACTGGTTTGAGCCCAGTGTAGTCCTGCATGTGGACTTGCTTTGGTCCAGTTCTAGTGCTGGTTTAGTCCTGGTTTAGTCCTGCTTAGTCCTGATTCAGTCTGGTTTCGTCCTGGTTCAATCCTGGTTTAGTCCTGGTTTAGTCCTCATTCAGTCCTGGTTTAGTCCTGGTTTAGTCCTGGTTTAGTCCTGGTTTAGTCCTGGTTTAGTCCTGGTTTAGTCCTCATTCAGTCCTGGTTTAGTCCTGGTTTAGTCCTGGTTTAGTCCTGGTTTAGTCCTCATTCAGTCCTGGTTTAGTTCTGGTTTAGTCCTGGTTTAGTCCTAGTTTCGTCCTGGTTCAGTCCTGGTTCAGTCCTGGTTTTGTCCTGGTTTAGTCTTCATTCAGTCCTAGTTTAGTCCTCATTCAGTCCTGATTCAGTCCTGATTCAGTCCTGATTCATTCCTGGTTTAGTCCAGGTGTAGTCCAGGTTTAGTCCTGATTCAGTCCTGGTTTAGTCCTGATTCAGTCCTGGTTTAGTCCTGATTCAGTCCTGGTTCAGTCCTGCTTCAGTCCTGATTCAGTCCTGGTTTAGTCCTGGTTTAGTCCTGGTTTAGTCCTGGTTTCGTCCTGGTTTAGTCCTCATTCAGTCCTGATTTAGTCCTCATCCAGTCCTGGTTTAGTCCTGGTTTAGTCCTGGTTTAGTCCTGGTTTAGTCCTGGTTTCGTCCTGGTTTCGTCCTGGTTTAGTCCTCATTCAGTCCTGATTTAGTCCTGATTCAGTCCTGGTTTAGTCCTCATTCAGTCCTGATTCAGTCCTGATTCAGTCCCTGATTTAGTCCTCATTCAGTCCTGATTCAGTCCTGATTCAGTCCTGGTTTAGTCCTCATTCAGTCCTGATTCAGTCCTGGTTTAGTCCTGATTCGCTCCTCGTTCACTTCATATTGCTCAGTCTCAGTGCATAAAGGCCTTTGGCTCGTCTACACTCAAAGACACTGTTATTTGATTACTGCCTTGTTAGCGCTCTCTCTCTCTCTCTCTGTCCGTCTTTTCTATCTGTTTCTCTCTCGCGCTCTCCCCCCTCTCTCTATCTTTCTTCCTCCTTCTCCCACTCTTTCACCCTCACTTTCTTTCTTTCTCCATCTCTCCCCCCCCGCCCCCCCCCCCCCCCTCTCTCTCTCTCTCTCTCTATTTTTCTCTTCCCCTCTCGCTCCTTTCATCTGCATTTCCTACCTTTCTCATCTTTCTCTTTTCACCCTCTTGCTCTCCCTTTCTCCATCTCCTTCTTTCCTTTGGGTTAATCTCCCCTCTCTATTACTCTCTTTCCCTCCCTGCCCCCCTTCTCTAATGCTCTCTCCATCTTTCACTTCTCTTTTGTTTAGGTTAATCCTTCCTCTCTCTCTCTTTTTCTCTCTCTTTCTTTCTTTGGGATGAAACTCCATCTCAGTCTCTCTCCCCTCTCTCCTCCCCCTTTCTCTCCCTGCCCTGCTTTCCCTCCCATTCTCACTCGCCCTCTTGATCTACCCCTCCTTCACTCTGTTCTGGGTTAAGTTCTCCCTCCCTTTCTCTCGTCTGGGTTAAGTTCTCCCTCTCCTCTTCTCCTTCACTATTTTTATCCCCACGCACTCTCACTTTACCTCTCTCTCTTTCCCTCTCTCTCATCTGAGTTAAGTTCTCTCTCTCCTCCTTTTGCCCTCTTCCTCTCTCTCTCTCATCTGGGTTAGGTTCTCCCTCTCCTCCAATCCATCACTATTTTTAGCCCCATGCTTCCTCTCTCCCCCTCTCTTCTTCCCCTTCTCTCCTTTCTCCCTTCCCCTGTCTTCTCCCCCCCGCCTTCTTCATCCTCCTCTTTTTTTTCCTCCCCCTTTCTTCTTCCTCCCTCTCTTTTTTCCTCCCCCTCTCTTCTTCCTCCCCCTCTCTTCTTCCTCCCTCTCTCTTCTTCCTCCTCAAAGACAATGTGACATGATTTCTGATGTGCTGTGGTTAACATCCCGGGCGTCTCCATCGTAAACACAGGCAGTTCAAACGTAGGCACTTAGACAATGCATTCCTCACTCTAGCATTCAGACACAGTGATGGCTAAATTACTGCTAGCATAGCACTCTGTCAAGCTGTCAAGTGTGTGAAAAGCCGCTAGCTTCATTTAGACCAAGCTAATAATTACCAAATAATTAACAAACCCCACTTTTGAAATTAATTATATTGTTGTAGCAATGTGTGTAATATTGGAAAAAAAAAGTTGTCAGTCAGTCTGTGCATTGTATATATTATAATTAATATCTCCTGAGAATTAATTTGAAACTGCACTGTGTACCTTTTCTGGCAGATGCTTGTTGTCATGGAGATGGCATTGCTTTGCCTGGGATGTTCCTCAGTATGGCATTAAACATACAAACACACATCATCTATCTTGCATTATAATACCTTAAAAACATGCACTCATACACAGATCTGACTTGTAGCCTGGTGGCGTCCCTTGCTTGTCTCCATGGAGATAGATATGTTTAATGCCATGCTCTGGAACATTCCCAGCAAAGCAACATTCTCCATGGAAACAAGCAGGTGACAGAGCCAACAGAACCAGAACTAAACCAGGATTAAAACAAGACTGAACCAGGTCTGACTCTAGAACTAATCCAGGACTAAAACAAGACTAAACCAGATTCAAACCAGGGCAAAATCACATTTAAACTGGATCTAAACCAGGCCTAAAATGTGACTAAAACTACAATTATTAGAGCATTATACTGTTCGAATAATGTCAGCTTCTTATGATTGTTCCAGAAAAACTTCAGAATAAAACGATAATCTGAAAAAAGACAGAATTGGAACTAAACAAGGTTCAACCACAAGTCCTAACCTTAAAGCTGTTTAGTGCTCTTAAAATGTGAAAAACACAACAGATTCATTTCAAATGGTCCAACGTTTTTCTCACTTAACCTCTCAGCTCTCAGCTCTACTCTATATCGTTTTGTTCGTTGTTATTATGTTATATGCAAATATTTCCCTTGCGGATCAATAAAGTTTGTGTAAGTCTAGGAAACTTTAAGTCTAAAAAAATGTTCAGGCATTTTAAAATGCCTCTGTTGTGCCCTGTTGCTCCTGGCAGCAGAATGGTGCATGTTTTTGAGTGTTTCTGATCCTCCATTTTCCCCTGTCCCCCCTGAGCATGCCGTGTGCACCTGACCCAAACATTTGACCCAAATTACACTAAAAAGCCCATCAAACACTGCCCCCTACAGGTCCTTTTGGATTACTGAGTGCCACGAAGCGTCCAACCAAACCCTCCACCGGCCTGAAGACATGTGAGTGAGAGAGAGAGAGAGAGAGAGAGAGAGAGAGAGAGAGAGAGAGAGAGAGAGAGAGAGGGAGAGAGAGAGAGAGAGGAGAGAGAGAGAGAGAGAGAGAGAGAGAGAGAGAGAGGAGAAAGAAGGGAGAGAGAGAGAGAGAAAGAGGGGGGGAGGGGGGAGGGAGAGAGGAGAGAAAGAGGGGGGGTGGGGGAGAGAGAGAGAGAGGAAAGCGAGAGAGAGGAGAGAGAGAGAGAGACAAAAGGGAGGAGAGAGGGGGGTGTGGGGAGAGAGGAGAGAGAGAGAGAGAGAGAGAGAGAGAGTGAGAGGGGGAGAGTGAGAGACCAGGGCAAATCAGCTTTAGTTTTAAGCCCTTCTTTGTGAAATTTACAATGGAATAAAAACTTAAAGCTGCAAAGAAATAAAAGTTACGTAGTGTACCTTTAAACTAGGTCTTAACAAAGACTAAGGCAGGACTAAACCCAGCATCATGACAAATGTGATTGATGGAAGCGTCACAACAGTGGGACAAACCGAGAACTTTCTTTAAATCGAGATAGAAAAGCACAGACATGTTTCCTTTCACAAAAGCACAAAGCTCAAACAGACTGAAGTACGTCTGTCGGCATTGTCATGTTTGATTCGAGTTCATTTGGGCGCTTCACTTGTGTGAATACACCTGATTTATATATATATATATATATATATATATATATATATATATATATATATATATATATATATATATATATATATATATATATATATATATATATATATATATATATATAAATGAAATCAGGTGTATTCACACAATGGTCTGAGTGTTTCTGATTCTAATGTTGTTAAATGTAAACTTGCCCTTTTTACATCGTATCAGTCACTCAGTCTGACTTTTCCATTTTCGCCAAAGGGGAGTGGCTTGGCTTCTCTGCATTATTAATACAGCCATGAGTCAGGACAGAGCTTCAACTTACTGTTTTGTTTAACAATATATTTTTTTCTCCTGTCTTTCCTTTCTCTTTCTCTGCCTTTCTTTCTCTCCATCTTTCTCCCTTTTTGTCCCTCTTTCTCTCTCCTTTCTCTTTCTCTCCCTCTTCTCTCTCTCTCTTTCTCTCCCCTTCTCTCCATCTTTCCCTCTCTCATCCCTCTCTCCCTTCCCCTCTCCCCTTCTCCCTCTTTCTCCCTCCTTTTAGGTCCAACGTGAACTACATCCCTCCGCCACAAGAGGTAAGCATCATTTTTGTATTTTCCACCTTGGTCTGACCTCTTAAAGCACAAACACAGAGATGACTTAAGCAGATTGGATGCCTCTAGCGCTTTATAAACTGCACACTCGATATCACAGTGACACAGACCCCTCTAGAGTTTCACGTGTAAAGGCAAAAAAACAGGAAGTGGGGTTTTATTTTGAAAGGGTGAGCCAAAAATGTACTGTACGGTATAACTTAAAGACATTAATGATTCAAAATGTTTTGTCTAGAATTTGAATGGATTTAAGGTCTTTTAAAGCACTAACAGCAGCAGCAGCAGCAGTAGTAGTAGTAGTATTAGTAGTAGTAGTAATATTTTCTTTTACTTTTAAGTAGTTTATTAGAATATATCAGTGGTTTTGAATGTAGATCACATCATTTCCATTGCACTTAACAATTCAAGACAAAATAATACTTATTTTGAATAATCAAAATGGAGCCTGTGACAGAAAAAAGTCACGTGACTGAAATCCATGAATAGAGGAAGTCATTTTGATTTGGTAGTGCTGTAGTGTTGTAGTGTTTTAGTGTTTTAGTGTTGTAGAGTTGTAGTGTTGTAGAGTTGTAGTGTTGTAGAGCTGTAGTGTTGTAGTGTTGTAGAGTTGTAGCATTGTAGAGTTGTAGTGTTGTAGAGTTGTAGTGTTGTAGAGTTGTAGTGTTGTAGAGTTGTAGTGTTGTAGAGTTATAGTGTTGTAGTGTTGTAGAGTTGTAGAGCTGTAGTATTGTAGTGTTGTATTGTTGTAGATTTGTAGTGTTGTATTGTTGTAGATTTGTAGTGTTGTAGAGTTGTAGAGTTGTAGAGTTGTAGAGTTGTGGTGTTGTAGTAGTTGTTGTAGAGTTGTAGAGTTGTAGTGTTGTAGTGTAGTTTGTAGAGTTGTAGAGTTGTAGTAGAGTAGAGTTGTAGTGTTGTAGAGTGTTGTAGTGTTGTAGAGTTGTAGTGTTGTAGAGTTGTAGTGTTGTAGAGTTGTAGCCTTGTAGAGTTGTAGTGTTGTAGTGTTGTAGAGCTGTAGTGTTGTAGTGTTGTAGAGTGGTAGCATTGTAGAGTTGTAGCATCGTTGTAGTGTTGTAGTGTTGTAGAGTTGTAGAGTTGTAGTGTTGTAGTGTTGTAGTGTTGTAGAGTTGTAGTGTTGTAGTGTTGTAGTGTTGTAGAGTTGTAGTGTTGTAGAGTTGTAGTGTTGTAGAGTTGTAGCCTTGTAGAGTTGTAGTGTTGTAGTGTTGTAGAGCTGTAGTGTTGTAGTGTTGTAGAGTGGTAGCATTGTAGAGTTGTAGCATCGTTGTAGTGTTGTAGCGTTGTAGCATTGTTGCATTGTAGTGTTGTAGTTTTGTAGAGTTGTAGCGTTGTTGCGTTTTTTTTTGTTGTAGAGAGTTGTACTGTTGTAGAGTTACAGCGTTGTAGAGTTGTAGTTTTGTAGCGTTGTAGCATTGTTGCGTTGTAGTGTTGTAGAGTTGTAGTGTTGTAGTTTTGTAGAGTTGTAGCGTTGTTGCGTTTTTTAGTTGTAGAGAGTTGTACTGTTGTAGAGTTACAGCGTTGTAGAGTTGTCGTATTGTAGAGTTGTAGCGGTGTAGCGTTGTGGCGTTTTTTTAGTTGTAGAGAGTTGTACTGTTGTAGTGTTGCAGTTTTGTAGAGTTGTAGTTTTGTAGCGTTGTAGCATTGCTGCGTTGTAGTGTTGTAGTGTTGTAGCGTTGTTGCGTTTTTTAGTTGTAGAGAGTTGTACTGTTGTAGAGTTACAGCGGTGTAGAGTTGTAGCGGTGTAGCGTTGTTGAATTTTTTAGTTGTATAGAGTTGTACTGTTGTAGCGTTGTAGTTTTGTAGAGTTGTAGTGTTGTAGTTTTGTAGAGTAGTAGTGTTGTAGTGTTGTAGAGTTGTAGCGGTGTAGCGTTGTTGCATTTTTTAGTTGTATAGAGTTGTACTGTTGTAGCGTTGTAGTTTTGTAGAGTTGTAGTGTTGTAGTATTGTAGTGTTGTAGTGTTGTAGTGTTGTAGCGTTTTAGAGTTGTAGTGTTGTAGTGTTGTAGCATTGTAGAGTTGTAGCGTTGTAGTTTTGTAGAGTTGTAGTGTTTTAGAGTTGTACTGTTGTAGTGTTGTAGCGTTGTAGCATTGTAGAGTTGTAGTGTTGTATTGTTATAGTATTGTAGCGACAGCACCAGCAGCTGTAGTTGTAGTAGTTTAAGTAAACCGTAAAATGATATGGTTTTTTTTTTGATTAGTCAAAAGTCCTCAAAATGACAGTTTTATTAGTTGTAGTAAAACAAATGTTTGAGTATTTTTGTTTTACTGCTTTGTCACTTACAATATTTCCAAATCATAAAATGATTACTGTTCAATGTTTCCCATAATGCCCCTGGGTAACTCACTCACAGCCTCTTAAACAAATCTGTGTCTGCTTTTATAAGTGCTTTTATTACTAACATGAACAGCGCCTCTCACAGTGCACGGTCAGTCAGTACAACCCTGTGTCAGTCTATTGTAATGTCATTAGCCTCTGCTCCGATCCCATCTGTGCTCTCTGTTATTAGATTGAGCTGTGGAAGTAGTACTTAAATCGGGACTGCAGTAAAAGTACTTCTAATGATGTAACTCAAGTCAATATTAGAGTAGTGAACAGTTTTTGTGGTTTTAATGATTATAAATATATGAAATATTGTGAGTAAAATACTACTTCTGTATCTTTTTACTGCAAAACAAATGCACCATCACCTAGAACTGCCATGAGTACTAATACCACCACTAATACTACTACTAATGATGCTACTAATACTACTACTACTGTGTGATTTAAAGATTTTAATATTCCACAGATTGGGGAAAATGCTACTACTTTTGTATTTTAAGGGAAAACAAATGTAGCCTGATATTACTACTTGGCTGGTATAGTACTAATACTACCACTGTTACTGCTACTATTACTACTACTACTACTGCTTCTTCTACTAGGCTACTATTTACAACAACTACTATCACCACAAAGACATATTTTTTCTATAAAACAAAGTATAGTTACTTCTACTAATACTATAGCTGCCACTGATAACAGTTGCATCCTGGTTACTGTGGAACTACTACTACTCTTACGACATACTGCCGCTACTAGTCAATAGGGGGCGGTCATGTTGTAGATTTTGATGATGATCTCAGAGATAGCAGAGATAGACCAGTATATCGGTTGGCTGATATTTGCACTTTTTGTGTATAAGCTGATCTTAAATCAACACCAGAGGTCGATGTTTGGTTTGTGCTCACCAACTGCCTCAAAATCTGTATAAAACACTTAGTCCAAGTGCACAAAATGGGGACTACACTGCTCTCTTATCGAAATATATATTTTGAAACAGGGTTGTGGGTGAGTTTGTAATATATTAAAATGACATTCTTTGGGGGAGATAATCTAAATCAGCCGTACATATCGACACTAAACTTACCACAGAACATAGTGGACATCGCTTTCTCTGGATTTTAAACAACTGGCATCGACCATGAAAAAAAAACATACCAGTCAATCTCTAGTTTTCAGATTGTAGGATGCGATGACGCCATACTCACAGGTGGGGGAGCAAGAGCCAGTTCCCTATTGGTCACATTATGAAATATCCAAAAGCAGATCATTTCCATCAGTGACTAAAGACCTCACAGTATGACAACAGAACGCTCTGTTTTAGCCGGTCCCATCTGTCTGAAATATTATTGGCCTATAGAATGTTGTGATGTCGTCTGAAAGCCACATGTTTTTGAAAGAATGTTTCATATGGATAGGCCCTGTAATTACAGACTTCTTAACCATAAACCATTTCTTTCTCTTTCAGGACTTCAAACACACTCAGTCGTTCATGCTATGAGACCCACCAACCCCCCTCAGCCCAGTGCCAACAACTTCAATTTATAAATATATTTTTGACTATCTTCCAATAAGGAAACCTGTCCAAATAGATCGATACGTTTGGCACATCTGTTTTCTATTGCTTTTTGCTATGACGCTTCCAAGGCTCTACACTGACCCCTGGTGGCCAAGTAAGATCCCCGTTCAATGCAGGCAAATAATCTTATACAATATTTGATTTTTCTTGTACCAAAGAGTTGAGTTTGATGCTTTTTGCGAGTACTTAAAAGCCATAAATTACTGCAGTATTTAAGTAATATTTTGGTGATACTTTATAATGACTACATTTTTTCTTAATAAAACGTGAACAAAAGACCTCCTAACCCTAACTCCTTAATTAAAGGCCAGTTTTTCCTTGTATTTGAGCAAAGTGTGTCTCGTCCCAGTGCAGATCTATTGTATTAGCAGCTCCTGAGGTCAAAATAAGTCCACTGTGTGCTGTCTGCTTCTAATTATAAAGCTTTTTATTGTCCGAGAATCAGGAGTTAGTATTACCATGATGGCAAAACTCCACTCTGGTCTCTGAAAGTTGTGAAAAGTGCTTATAAACTCATCATTGTGAAAAATTCAGACAGTAAAAATCAGATACAGCGCCTTTAAGTAGTTACTAAACCAAATCATTCTTGTTCATTAGGTCTTTGTTCATGTTTATTAAGGCTAATTCAAGTGTAATTATTATGAAGTGGTACCAATAGTTTGAACTCATTCCGTCCTCTACAATGTGCCTGCATGGTATATCTAGTTTTCTATAAGCCTTGTGCCTTTTGGGGTTTATTTGTGATATTTATCGATATTGTTTTTGTAAGAAAATTATGAAAAACTTGCCTTAATTTTGTGTCTTCGATGGTGACTTTTTAGTGCCACTTTTTGTCGATGTTTGATTAAAAAGCGTGAGATTTTTCAGTGTGAATGAAATGTATAAAATGTATTTGAAAGATGTAACAAAAATAAATGGTTTTGTATGAAAGACTTTTTGTGATGTTTGATTCTAAGTGACTAAATTAGTTCTTGGACTAAACTTAGACTAAAAGAACAAAGTCAGGACTATACAAGCTGAGGGTTAAACACTGAAGGACCGGATCCGAGTCCAGCTCTGAACCATAACAGGACTAAACCACGGAGAAATAATAACCAAGGCACAACTAAAGAAGGACTCAGCTACTTTCAAGTCTTAACCATGGCCTTGTCCAGAACTAAACCAGGATGTCACCAGGACCAAACAATGTCTAAACTTGGATTACATCAGGACTACGTGAGGTCTTTTTCACCATAAACCAATACACTTTCAGCATCCGTCATATTCAAACTGTAGATTTAGTCATGTTTTGTCCTGTTTACTGTTAAAGGTGCACCATGTAACTTTTCTGGTTGACGGTCTTCCACAGCATGGCATTAAACTTATCTATCTCCATGGAGACAAGCTAGCAATGCCACCAGGCCAAGGTATAGGTCACATCTGTGGAGAGGTGACCCCACTTTCAGTAAGAAAAAATGCATGAGACTTTTAACATTGAACTTAAAAAAAAAAAAAAAAAAAAAAAAAAAGGTTATATTTTCTATTTTTCTTTTGTTTAATTTAATTTACTGTCATTTTAAAACAATAAATTTAGCAGTTACCTCATTATTGCTTTGAATCCTGCTGCAGACTGTCCCTCCTCTGTCAGTGTTTTATTTATAGCATCACTCCCAAATATTAAAGGCAGAAATCTACGTCTGTCTGTGGCGGACGCTGTGTGAAAGATTTATGGAGATTTGCCGGTCCAGTGTCCTCGTCTTTGTGGGAATACAGAATACACAATGTGAGGCGCTCTCAAAAGGTAAGAAAACTACTGAATTATTTACAAAGAGGCAGAATTTTGGTATAAACAGTAGGCTTATCTGGCACAGTAAATGCGATTCATCATGGTTTTATTTAAAGGGCCCACGTTACACTATTTTCTGATGTGTTATAACATTTCCTCATCACAAACAGACCTGGAGTTATGCTTTGACTCAGACACACGTTTAACACACAAACCTGAGTTCTTCTCTCAAACGGAAAACACTCTGTTCCACTTTGTGATGTCATCAGGGGGTGATACAGGAAGTGCTCCATTGTGTTTTTAAACTGCATACACCTTCACTAGAATCATTTGGATAATTTCAGCCTTGGAATTGCCAATCTCCACAGAACAAAAGGTAAAAAGTTTTGTTTTTTTGTTTTTTTTTAAAGGTACAAAAAAGGTAGATGTTAACTTGAAAACTACCACAACATGACATCACAAAGTGGAACAGAGTATTTTGAAGTCTGGAGATGTAAACAGACAAGGGTTACTCAAACATGTGTGAATGAAACAAAACACAGCTCCAGGTCTGTTTTTGAGTTTCTTAAAAAAGAGTCATCTTTGTGTATTATAGGACCTTTAAGTTTATTAAGATTAACAGAAGGATTTAATTGACTGACATAGTTTTACAAACAATGATAAATTGATTACAAATATGTTGCTGCTTGTCCATTTTTTTCTATGAAATCTGGAAAATATTATAAACAAAAATTATGTAGGAGCATCAAATGAAGTACATTTTATTTGGCTAGACATGATTACATTATATTTGAATAGGATATTATGCATTAGGACTGGAAACACATCAGTTCATGAGCTAATATATACTTTTGTCAGTTATAGATATTTACAAGGTGGACAATGAAATTTTTCTGGTGAAGTCACAAGTCAGATCTGTGGAAAGGAGAGCCTGCTCACAATAATAGGCCTAATGCATATTTATTTTGAGCGATGAGGATGGCTATAAATACATGCAATATGCCATGCTTTGGAACATTCCAGCTAAATCAGAAAGCAGGTAGCGGAACCGCCACCACAAAAGTTACATAGTGCACTTTTAAAATAAATAAATAGATATACATTTTCTCAACTACATATTATCATGAAATGCATACAACTAGATATTTGTAACCTGTATAAATAAATACAAATAAATGTTTTCAGTCTTTTACGTAAACAACGTGACTGTACAGCTCTCCCAGAATCCTCCGCGGTCTCCACATTTGGATTTGGAGCTGTTCGTGTCAAACCAAGGTGAGTGCGTAATTCAGCTTTAAAACTACAAAAACCCCTCATCATTTCACTTGACATTACGCTTGTTTTCTTACATGACCAGTGCACATATATGATGTAGTTTCGATTGTGCATTTGCAGCATCATTGTTACGTTTAAATCTGACTTATTTGAGAGGGGTCTGCTAATGCTAACGCTAAAGCTAGTGAATTTCCCCATTGACAGATCGGGTTAGCATTAGCAGACATAGTTGTATGCAGGTGATACGCTTATTATCTCTCAAATAATTTCACCTCCCATTCTTGCCTGCTCTTTTAACACGCAAAACGCACTTTGAAGCCGTATTTTTTATTATTTTGACGAGTTTAGTTTGAATAACTTTGATTGCACCGCTGCTAATGTTGCTAAGCTAACGTAGCATCTCATTGACGTCGTGGGTGTTGATGGTCCCTGGGTCACGTCAGGACGTAAAGACTCAGGAAACTGACCTCCACCAAAAGTAAAACATGCAGGTGGTGCTATTTTGTCCGAGACGGAGGGTTTGACACAAATGAAAATGTCTAAATGGGTGATAAAGGCCATTATTCGGCGTGCACACGTAGTTATGGTGTTGGCTTGTAGAAGTAAATATCTAATAATATATAAATTGAACAGCACTGTGACCAAATTTGCACATAAACCATCATTTTATACATAGTTTAAGTTATGTATTTGTCCTCAACAAGTTTTAGTTTAGGAATTGGGAATTTAGAAGGTCATGAGTCTGTCACAGAGGAAGGGCATCCTGTTTAAAATATTGGGTTGAATCAATGTGTAAACTAAACGTGACAGATAATTTGACTCCAGTGGTCTTGGTACCTGAAACTTGACCCTTGATACTCACACTAAGACTAGTCTGGAAAGTAGATCCTCATTTGGACATGTTTTGACACTGACTTGCATTGATCTATATCTAAATTAGAACAAAACCACATGAAAATATTAAAGATACTAGTTACTACAATTATTGTTTTGTAAATTATACCCTGTCTAACACCAAAATCGAGTATCAAGCCTTTCCTTAATATTGAAATTGAGTCTGAAATGTTACTATTGTGGCAGCACAGGCTTTCAAGTTGGAGGTGCAAGATTAGTCGCATTCAAGTAGAATCAGTTCTCCACAAACAACAAAATCTCCTATTCTGCATGAAACTGCAAACCCTGTAATTTAGATCTGTACAAACATGATCTGAAATGTGATTTTTGTATTAGTTTGTCAGTTCAGATTTCAGTCTTTATCACAAATGTAACCACAGTGCTTATCATAAAAATCACAATTAGATATTTTCTGATTCTACCCGCCTCCAAATATTTGTACTGTGTGAATAATGTTTTTCTTTGTGTTGCTCTTATCCTTAGATGTCGCTGCATCGTCTGTTCCAGCTGTCCTCCCTCTTGCGCTCCGCTGTGGGCCTCACTCTACGGAGGAACATCGGCCTCTCGGCTGTGATCTTTAACAAGGCCAAAGACATGGACCCAGTGCAGAAACTCTTCCTAGACAAGATCCGTGACTACACCAGCAAGAGCAAGTGAGTCCCACATGCACAACTTGTCTGTTCCAACTTCTCAATGTTTTCAGTGTCATAATGTCAATAATCATAACTGTAGTTTTGGCTTTGGTCAAAGAAGTACTCCAGTTTGTTACGTAAAAGTAGCCGACAGATCCAGGAGGCAAAAATACGTTAAAAGTATCATACCTGCCTGTTTCCATGGAAATACATTTACATACATAATAATTCTTCAACAAACCACTGAAACAATTTAATAAATGTTATAGTTGTTTTTATTTTATTAATTTATTTTTGTTTGCTCAAATTATGAATGTACTAAAAACTATAAGAACAAATACTTTTTATTTTTTAGACTAGACAAGAGAATTCAGTAAATTCTATTGTCTAGTTTTACAAGTATTTTCCTTAGTATCAAAATCAAGATTGAAAAATGTTAGTATTGATTGAGTAGTGATAACGGCAGTATCTAACATCACACTTCTCTCCGTCTCCTCAGGGCGTCCGGGGGGATCGTTGATGCTGGACCCGCTTTCCAGAAAAACATGAATGACGAAGTGTCCAAACTGCAGCGGCTCTACGGAGGAGGAGACCTGAACAAGTTTCCAGACTTCAAATTCACAGGTTAATAAACTTTCACATAAAGTACTTGCAAAGAAAAGGTTTGGCTTCCCCAGTAACACCAGATCTAAAGTCAATAGAGCTGAACAGTGACCAGCCACCCTCAGTCCTGGAAGTACATTTCTTATTCATGTGTGTTTTTTGTTTATTTGAATAGGGACAGATACAGCAAACATAGATGAACAATCTGATGTATCAGTGTTTATAGCCTAAGCTAATGCACAACACCAGTCCCCACAAGGACTTAATGGTTACCACGTCGCTGGTTAGCCTCTGCGATGCCTTTGAATTTTTCAGAAAAGTCTATGGAAAAAAATGATGGAAAATTTACTTCGGGAACTTAAGCGGGTGGTCACTGTTGAGCTCTACAGCAGGACTATTCCAGGTCTAATCTAAGGCTAAACCAGGTCTAAAAGTGGACTACCTCATCTCCACATAGTTCTAAAAAAAAAAGTATGCAAATGAGTCAAACCCACAAACTGAAGAGCTGTCCAAGTACATTTAACACTCGCGTGCCCCCAATGGTACATGTACCACAGTTTGAGTGCTGGGTTAGATTAAAGAAGTTTGCTATAGACTGGTTTAGGGATATGAATATTAAAGCATATGCTTTAACATGTAAAAAACATAAAGTGTTTGTAATTGTTCCATTTTGAATTTTATTTTATATAAACTTCCACTTCCACTACCTGTAACGTAGAAGAGAGCTGAGTTTGGCTTATGTGTTGACTTACTGTCTAAAAATCTTGAAAATACATGGGGGGAAAAATACAGGGCTATTTAAAATCTAAATTTAAAAATTTAAAATCTATTTAAAAGTACAGGGCTTTTAAATAGATGGTACCTTTTTTGCACATGTATTATCTTTTATATTTACCTGACATTGTAACACTGATTTAAGTTGTTCACATAATCTTTATTTTTCCAGACCCCAAACTGGACGAGGTGGCCAAGTGAAGCTTCCAGTGTTGTACATTGATTCTTCGTCTCAAAATTTGTTTTATTTAATAAAAAGGTTTAAATGTTCCTCCACTTTTTTGGTGTTTTTCTTTGATAAATACCAAATAAAAAATCCTAGTGGTCATTTCTGTGTTCCTCACTGTTCTTAAAGCACATGTATAATGCTAATGCTAATTTAGCCACACTCAGTGTTTTCCATTTTGTTTTGGGTTTGCTTTACATCATGTATTTCAAATCTTAAGTACAGATCAATAGATTTGTTGGTTTTTGTTTTTTTCCATTTCAATCTAAGGAGAGATGAGCATTTGGGCTCCAATAATTTACCAATTATTCTAATACCATATATCTTTGATGTATGACACGCACATGACTAATTACTCATTAATAACACAACTTTAAACTATACTAACACAATTTTACACATTTCTTCTAATATACACTTTTATGAGAGGTGAAAATTTGTACAATTTGTGTATAACAGAGCTGACTCTGGTCTTAACCTGCAGACTGAGGAAAAAACAACCCAAATGAGAGTCATGTGATGCTCATTCTGCTTTGATTATATTTTAATTTGGTGTTTTGGTTCCAGACCATGATCCAATTTGTTCGTCCTGCCCAATGTTTTTGTCATCAAGAATAAATTAGCATTATTGTTAGCAGTAAAACGTATGAAGATTATAAAAAATAATAGATTTTTGTTTACCTCTTCTGTGGACACAGAGGGTTTAGAGGTGTTTAGATCTAAATCTTAGTTTCTTTGCACATGTAAGCACATGGATTTTTCTCTTTTTCATAGTAATGTTATCGCCTTTGTGTAGGCTGAAGACAGAACTTGTTTAGGCATGTGTCAGATACAGAATGTCAACCATTATTTAATAATTTACATAAACTATCTCTAAACAAATGGCCTGATAATGTGAAGCCAAATACATCACTGCACACACAGCCTCATCCAGAATCCACTGTATCTTATTATTCCCCTTGGTTGACCTATTCACATCAGTGTTAGCCTCTAGCTCCTGTCCTCTCCTCAGGGACACAAATATAAAAAATAAAACCCACTGAGCTGTTGAAATGACTGATAACTACAGTGTCTCTTCAAGGACACACTAGAAGCCATTTGACCCAGAACAGTGCAGGTCACAGGCTGTTGGTTCATACAGAGACTAGAGGGGTAAAGAGTGGTGTAGGAGCATTGATAAGTCATTTCTAGCATCGGAGCAAGGTTAAATAAAATAAACTGTTACTTAAAATTAGACCACCTTAAACTGTATGTAAGATTTTGATTTAAAATGTCATGAACTTGACCAATGTCTCCAGATACTATATTAGATTTGAACATGTTTATGTTCAAATCTAATATAGTTTCTACTGATAACAACTGTCATGCTGATTTGCTCTTAGTTACAAAAACACTGGACATGATGGACAAGTCATTTATGTTTTAATTTGATGTTTTGGTTCAAGACGATTATCCAGTCAGAAAGCAGAATGAGCGTCACATGACTCTCTCATTTATGTTGCCAGGTTCAATGCTGAAATCCAGTTGGTTTAAACCTAAAATGCCTCTGTCTGATCTGAAGGTCTCTACCTAAACCCCAGCACCTGCAGCCTCAGGACTCACTGAGCTGCAGAGGCTGCACTAGCACTGAGTGAACTGTGGAGCATCACAGCCCCAGAGAATATTGATGACATCGGCTGCAAAGTATCAATAGCCTATATAATCTGAATTAAAAAACACTTACATAAACAAATAGTCTATATAAAAGTAATTAAGATTGAAAACAGTCAAATGTAGTATGTACATTCAAAACTTTAATATGGAGGACAGTGTAAAAGCCCAGTCAATGCAAACAGCCTGCACGATATGAACACAGTGAGACTCGTATTTAACCCACAGAAACCAAACTCAACACAATCTGCTTCTCTCTGTGATTAGAGCGTCCCCCGCTGGCCATCGAGTGTAAAAACCCCACCCCACTGCAGTCTTTGTATAAGTGTCACCAGCATTAGTGCGTGGTTGTTTCAGAGCAAGTGGAGATGTAAGGGCTAAAATGGACTTGGACGAACCCAGGACTAAACCAGGTCTTTTCCTGGACTAACTTAACCAGGACTACCAGGGGAAGCCCAGGACTAAACTAGGTCTTATCTTGGGCTAGCCCAGGTCTAAACCAGGTCTAAACCAGGTCTAAACCAGGTCTAAACCAGGTCTAAACCAGGTTTTTATCTTGGACTAACCTAGCGCTAAACCAGGTCTTATCATGGACTAAACCAGAGCTAAACCTGAACTAAATAAGGACTAAACCAGGTCGTAACTTGGTCTTTATTTTAGCTCTCCGCTTGTTTTGAAAGAACCTAATCCAGTCCAAACCATCTTAAATCCCAGCCTTTCTGCCATCACCATCATTTCTTTATAAAAACATGATTGGATCTCAACAAAAACACAGATTTTTTGGACGATTTGAACATTTCCGTGACAGTTTTGTACATACAGATGAGCATCAAAAGGAAAAAAAAAAAATTATAATTAACAATTAGACAAACAACTTCTTTTCAATGTACATGATATTCTCAAAGCAGACCTGGCGTCAGTCTAAATCCGTATCATTTTCACGAGGTCACAAGAATTACTAAATATACAATCTTGCTAAAATGACAATCTATTCGAGAAGAGCAGCTTTGCTTTTAGTTCTTTTTTCTCCAAATATTTGAAATAATCGTCATGCACTACATAGGAACGATAGCTAAGACTCAGCAATACACGCAGTTTAAAAAAAGGACTTTACATCAGTTCACTTGTTTTCGATGTTTTGTCATATTTTTTTCAATGTTTTTTTCATAATTTTTTGAAAAACAAAACCGGAAAAAGACCAAGAAATAAAGAGTTCTTACAACCATTTTTTCTCCAGAAGCCTTAAAGGGACAGTAACGGATTTTGTAAAGTAGTGGGTTAAAAGATAGGAATGATAAATATTGTCTATCGCAATTAATAGCAATGCAAAATGTATATTGGGTTTTGAAATTACAATTATTGAGAATTTGTGAAATAAACCAGGACTAAACCAAGTCTAACCCCAGACCAAATCAGGTCTAAACCAGAACTAATCTAGATCTAATCCCAGACTATCCCAGGTCTAATCAAAGTTTACAAAACTAAACCAAGCCTTTTTTAGACTAAACAAGGACTAAACCAGGTCAAGAACAGGTCTAAACCAGGTGTAACCCCGGACTAAATCAGGTCAAAAAAGGGTCTCTTCCAGGACTAAATCGCAGCTAAATAAGATCTAAACCAGGACTAACCCAGATCTAAGACATTATGTCTAAGGAATATTAATACAACCACTACTGTCAAAATAATGTTACTGTCCTTTTAAGTGCACCACGCGTGACAGTCCAGCTGTTGTGAATGAGCAAGGACACACAAAGGAGATAGGATACAAGCTAGGAACTAGGAAGGGAGGAAGGAAGAAAGGGAGGAAGGGAGGAGGTAGGAAGGAAGCTAAGGGTTGCTATGTCTCCAGTGTTGTAGAGTGCAAGTAGTGGAACAGACTGGGCTAGTTTTAAAACATGTTTGTATAAGTTTAATTTGGACTAAACCAGGTCTAAACCAGAACTTAACCAGGTCTAAACCAGGACTAAACTGTCAGAACCAGTTCAAGATCTAAACTAGGTGGAACCCAGGTCTAAACCAGGGATTAACCGGGTCTAAACTAGAGTGAAGCCATCCATTTATCCGATTGCCCAATCAGAGGGCTTTATCCCACAAAGAGGCGGGCTTTATGCTCCTTTCTGTCCTTCTGATTGGCTGTAAATCTTAAGCACTTCCTTGTTTACCATTAGATCCAACTTTACAACATGTTTATTAAACTAGCCCCAGTTTAATGCATGCTACAATCCAAACTACATTTCAGATTTTAATTTTGAGAATCAACGGCCAAAAATGTAATGAATCTTCATCTCTGAATTGAGTTTGGAGAATGCATGTTTTTCAGCAGGCCTTAGACAACCCAGAACAGCTTTCTGTAAATTATAAAGTGAATAAAAGTTGGTGCAAAATCCAGGCAAAATTAAATACAAAAATAACAGTGGAAAAATATCTAGCGAGAGATGCTATAAGCTACATAGCCTACACAGGGTTCCCACCGTTTTAAATTTTATTTTATTTCTATTGGCAATTTTATTTTTATTTATTTTGTTTGAATATATTGTTAAACTTGAATTGTATATTTCAGAATTTTAATAAGATTTCAAGTCAAAAAATTCAGTATGGCATTGGTATTTTAAAATTAAAATGTCAAATTGTAATTATTTAATAGAATCTTGATTTCCACAATGTATAGTGGCATAAAACTAAAATAACCCACGTCTAAACCACATCTAAACCAGGTCTAAACCACGTCTAAACCAGGTTTAAAACCAGGTCTAAAACCAGGTCTAAAACCAGGTCTAAAACCAGGTCTAAAACCAGGTCTAAAACTAAACCAGGTCTAAAACTAGGTCTAAATCAGGACTAAACTGGGACTAAGCCAAGTCTAAACCAGGTTTCAACCAGACTTCAACAAGACTTAAACCAAGTCTAAACCTGGACTAAACCAGGTCTAAACCCACACTCAACCAGGTCAAAATTTAGAATAAACCAGGTCTAAACCAGGATTTTACAGGTCTGAACTAGATCTAAACCTGGATTTTTCAGGAGTATTAAATGAATGAAAACATACTTTAAACGTGGGACCCATCTTAAGGACTGTTTTTGGGACCAGAGGAGGAGGAGGAGATGATTTTAAATATGTCTTGTGTGCTTGTTTGATATTATATTTTGTTTAGTTTTAGTTTTGCATTTGCTCAAAGAACTTATAGGTGGGATTCTCATAGCCATTCTGCTGCATCTTCGACAGGTGGCGCTCTTCTGGGGTCACGGCAGCGTCCACCTAAGAAAGAACAAGAGACCAATTTTTCCAATAAACAAAACAAAACAGTCTAGGAAACAGTCTGGTGAAATGTCCTCAAAATGGTGCCTTTAAATAGGAAGCTAAAACCCATAAATGCCACACTTAACCAGATCAAAATCCAGACTAAACCAGGTCTATGCTAACCTGGCTAACAGACAGACAGACAGACAGATTTAGAAGTCTGAAACAGCTCTCACTGAAAGCAATCAGGAAAAGCTGGAACTTAATGACGAATCTGATTGGTGGAAGCGGAACAAGCGGAACAAGCCTTAAGTATGTCTGTCTGTGTCGCCATGTTGGATTTGAGTGCTTCACTTTCGGCTCCGCCCCAAACCTCAAAGCTGCTCTGTAATTGGTCTGAACCACTGGAGGCCCAAGCCCGATCACAACAGTGGG
Source organism: Periophthalmus modestus (assembly GCA_019594935.1). Taxonomy (NCBI): domain Eukaryota; kingdom Metazoa; phylum Chordata; class Actinopteri; order Gobiiformes; family Gobiidae; genus Periophthalmus; species Periophthalmus modestus. The sequence goes on along the minus strand of JAIEZT010000198.1, from coordinate 1,044,976 downwards.
AGTGAGGCCAAATGGATTCTTATTAAGTTCTTGAACTCACAAATATCGTGAGAATTCATCTTACTGGCTGGCCAGGTTACCCATCACGCAGGTTAATAAAGTCAAATCTAAACCAGGACTAAACCATGTCTAAATCAGGTCTAAAACAGGTCTAAACCAGGACTAAACCAGGTCTAAACCAGGTCTAAACCAGGACTAAACCAGATCTAAACCAGGTCTAAACCAGGTCTAAACCAGGTCTAAACCAGGACTAAACCAGGTCTAAACCAGGACTAAACCAGGTCTAAACCAGGTCTAAACCAGGTCTAAACCAGGACTAAACCAGATCTAAACCAGGTCTAAACCAGGTCTAAACCAGGACTAAACCATGTCTAAACCAGGACTAAACCATGTCTAAACCAGGACTAAACCAGGTCTAAACCAGGTCTAAATCAGGTCTAAACCAGATCTAAACCAGGTCTAAACCAGGACTAAACCAGGACTAAACCAGGTCTAAACCAGGACTAAACCAGGACTAAACCAGATCTAAACCAGGTCTAAACCCAGGTCTAAACCAGGTCTAAACCAGGTCTAAACCAGGTACTAAACCAGGTAAACCAGGAAAACCAGGTCTAAACCAGGACTAAACCAGGACTAAACCAGGTCTAAACCAGGTCTAAACCAGGTCTAAACCAGGTCTAAACCAGGTCTAAACCAGGTCTAAATCAGGTCTAAATCAGGTCTATACCAGGTCTAAACCAGGTCTAAACCAGGTCTAAACCAGGTCTAAACCAGGTCTAAACCAGGTCTAAACTAGGTCTAAACCAGGTCTAAACTAGGTCTAAACCAGGACTAAACCAGGTTTAAACTAGGTCTAAACCAGGATTAAACCAGATCTAAACCAAGTCTAATTTAGGTCTAAATCAGGACTAAGCCAAGAGTAAACCAGGTCTAAACCAGGTCTAGACCAGGAATAAAAACAAGAGTGAGCCAGGACTACACCAGGACTAACCAAGGACTAAAACCAGTCAAAATCAGGGCTCACCTCGATGACTCCATGGTGTATGGATGTGTACTGTTTCTTCCTCAGCATCACCAAAGTAATGACGATGACGGTGGCGATCACTACGCCCCCTACCATCAGACCGATTATTGCACCTTTGTTTGGGCCCACGTCTTCAGCGAAAAATACCTGAAATAAACATTTAGATTATTACATTATAGTTACATTATAGTTAGACACAATATATTTGCGTATGGTATGGCACTGCTATTTTAAAATTAAGTTATAGTTAATATAATATTGAACGCCACAATGTCTAATGATCTAAATAAAAGAATAAGTCATGTCTGAACCAGGACTGAATGGGGACTAAACTAAGTATAAACTAGGACTAAACCAGGACTCAACCGGGATTTAACCAGCACTCAACCAGGTCTAAACCAGAACTTGCTAAAGTACTTATACAATAGCCCATTATACTGTATTTTTAGGTTAAAAATCGCTAAATATATTATTCAGTCTCATCATTTACAGCTGATTCTGTGCTAACAGTAGGATTAGCATACATATAAAACCACTGAAGTGGCACTAAACCAGTCTAATCTTGCTTCAAAGAAATATTGAATTAATCTGAAATTCGCAGTGAAAAGACTTGTGTTATAAATGTTGGATTAGAGGATCTCGGGCCGTACGAGGAGAGGATAACGTTAGGATTAGGATTTTCTACAATGTAAAACCAGATTACACCACACCTGTGTCAAAAGAACTGCTTAATCTGGCTAACCCTATGCAGAAGTAGTAGTACTAGTAGTACTAGTAGTACTAGTAGAAGTAGTAGTAGTAGTAGTAGTAGTAGTACTCCTGGTCTATTTCTAATTCAGTCTATATCATAATTTAATTAAAGATATTGTGAAATCCTAGTACTAGTGGTGGTAGTTCTGGTTTATTTACAGTTTGGTCCATATTGTTGGATATTGTAAATTTGTAGAAGTAGTAATAGTAGTAGTAGCAGTAGTAATATTAGTAGTAGCAGTAGTAGTAGCGTTAGTACTACTAGTAGTAGTACTAGTAGTAGTAGTACTAGTAGTAGCGGTAGTTCTACTAGTAGTTGTAGTAGTAGTAGTAGTAGTAGTAGTAGTAGTAGTAGTAGTAGTAGTAGCAGTAGTAGTAGTCCTGGTTATTCTGGATGCTCCTTCAGATGATACACAGATTAGTACCATCTATAGTTTAGATATTTTTCTAAATTTAGTCAATTTAATACACATTTATGTCCTCATCTGAGATCAAGTGTGTATCTAATTGAAAGATTTAGTCCTAACTGTGGGTTGTCCATCACTGTGGTGGTGGTGGTGGTGGTGGTGGTGGTGGTAGTAGTAGTAGTAGTGGTAGTGGTAGTGGTAGTGGTAGTGGTAGTAGTAGTGGTAGTAGTAGTGGTAGTAGTAGTAGTAGTAGTAGTAGTAGTAGTAGTAGTAGTAGTAGTAGTAGTAGTAGTAGTAGTAGTAGTAGTAGTAGTAGTAGTAGTAGTACTTATTTTGCCTGAGACATATTGTCAAACCTTAGGCAAGGCAAGGCAATTTTACACACAAGGTACACACATAATACAACGTGCCAAGACATTAAAATCACAATACAAACAAGTCAAAACATAACTAATCATCATCATCTCGTCTCACATCTTCAGGAAGATTTTAAAAGGTTTTAGCTGCAGAAAACTCCTGATCCTGGACACCAGCAGGAGGCCGGGACTAAACTGGGACTAAAACATGACTACAGCAGGACTACAGCAGGAGTACAGCAGGACTACAGCAGGACTACAGCAGGACTACAGCAGGACTACAGCAGGACTACAGCAGGACTACAGCAGGACTACAGCTGCATATCGCACTACAGAGTGTCATATCGCACTAACATGTGGGAGATGTACTTTGGTGCTGGTCCATTTAGAGACACAAACACAGCTGCTTCATGTTTGTACTTCCTGGTTCTGGTCAGGACCCGAGCAGCAGTGTTCTGGATGTACTGTTCTGTCCTAAGGCTCGTTTGGAGAGGCCAGTGAGCAGGACGTTACAGTCGTCTAACCTCCTGGAGACAAATGCAGGATAAGTCTCTCTAAGTCTGGCTTTGACAGTTTACCTTTGAGTTTTGTAATGTTTTAGAAGGTAAAAAGCTGCAGTTATTAGTGATCTGATGTGGCTGTTAAAGTTTAAGTCTGAGTCCATTATTTCCCCTAGATTTCTATCCTGATGTGAAGGTTTTAGAGAGAGACTGGTCCATAGAAAAAAAAGAAAAGTCAGCAGTAACCTCCAAAGACCCTGGTAGTAGTAGTAGACATAATAGTGGTAATAGTACTAGTATCATTAGGCCCACTGAACTGAACACATTTCTAGCTATGACTGTCTCCATAGACATACTGTACAACATGTCTCCACGGCGATGACCTTGGTATTTACTCAACATGGAGGCCATTGAAGTGACTCAGCCAAGGGAATAATGATGAATAAATGATAATGTTTGTGCTTCCAGGAGCTTCTGATCCATGTTCTAAACCTGTGGTTCGTTCATGACGGTTGGGCTTGTTCACATCGCCCACATGTCACACGCTCATTCATGTCAGACCATGTGACCGCTCTAACCAATCAGAGCTTGAGCTTAGCTAGAGCGGACATACAGCATAGCTGAACCTAACGATTAAAAGGTATTTTTTAAGGCAACAGACAGATTATGAGCTGACAAAAAGTTTATGATCTGAAAATATTGACATTCAATACAAAATTTGACCTTTGTAAACGTTGTAGGTGCCCTATCAGCCCGTCGGCCGCTGTCGGCCTCTGTTGGCCCCTGTTGGCCCCTGTTGGCCCCTGTCGGCCGCACACGTGCAGTTTGTGATTATACTGCGCTCTATGGGAAAAAACCTTTCTGGGAAGTTGTAGTACTAATGAGTGGCCACTAGTCCAACTCGAGACAGCTCCAAGCAGCAATACCCGATCGAGTTATTTTAATAGATCCATGCTTGTGACTTGCGGAGTCGGATCCTATACAATATGGCTATATATAGAAATAAAAATGTTTTCATTGAATATCCACCATCAGCAAGTTACTAACCTGCTGTGTATCACTGTAACATTTCAACCAATAAATAGATCAAGACACCTCATCTAATTAGCCTAATACGAAGCTGATGGACATTTTAACATAATTACTACTCCAGTTAGCATTCAAATGTTCTGTCACTACAATGTGACCCATTCCATAGCTCTTTTGTTTACTTTTTAATATTGTTTAAGCTAATACATCTTTATGAAATGTGCTTACAACAAACACAATAAACACAGTAGTTTATATAGTGCAGATTAGCTGTGATCAGCCGTTGGCACGTACCAGTTTCTGATGGTGCACCTCGTACCCTGTGCTCTGTCTGTCCTCTGTGTCCATGCGCAGCTCTGGCATGGCGTCCATTTTGATTCCATTCACTGATAAAGAAAGACACATTAACTTTACATGATAATAACTGTTGTACTTGTAAAAAATACTATATCTTGAGAAAGTGGTGCCATTATTTAACCCCAAAGACGTGAATGTCACTTGAAAGGATTTTAGGGCATCAGATTAATATGACAAATTTGTGTGAAACAGTCCCAAATAAATGTATTTTTTACTTTATTTATGTCTCTTTATTTATACAGGGAGAGCCCGATGAGAGTCTCTTTTTCAGGAAATACAAAAAACAAACAAAAGAAATATGTCCATGCATCATTTAGAACATTAAACACAGGTGCATGTGTGAGTATAAATGTTTGTTACCAGATTTTGCATTTGTAATACTAAAAAAAATATATTACATTTTTGTGAAGATAATAATCAAACACTCGTCCCTCAGTTCTGGTGCATTAAACCTTAGGTTATGTGATGAGATCTCGTATTAAATATTCCCAGATTATTATCAATGATTAACAAACAAGTGAGATATTCAGGCAGCGTGTGAGGTAATCACTTATAAATCCATTTCTTAGAGTAAGGGTTGTAGGGGAGCATGGCCACCTTACTTTTCCATAGAGTGAACAGTAATGGGTTTAAATTCATCACCCATTCAAACGAAGGAGTGAAAGAGTGAATCTAAAGGTTTCAAAGAGGAGGCTGAAGTGCATGTTTAGGTTGAAAGTAGAAAGAAAAAGTGCTTCAACTGTTCCTTTTCTGTATGAGATACATGATTTGTTTCTGTATAATTTTGACTAGTAGAGACATGTTTTTAAAGGAGAAGTCAGTGCTTCATTTAGTGTCTAAAGATTTGCTATCATCACGTAAATTTTTTTTTAAGAAACAATCATAACAAATGTTTTAATAAACAGTATAATTTGTTTTATTTAGAATCTATTAGAATTTAATAACTGCATTTTTAAATCATCATTGAATTTTGAATTTCATTAAGATATTGCGATAGTTTTAAAAGCGCCTGATCAGCAGAGGGAGCACTTGCAAAGAAAACAGCATCCCTTGTATATAAATGTATGTGGCTTTCTCTTTAATTCCACTGAATTAATAAATATAGTAAAACGTAGTGGGCCCAAAATTGAGCCTTGGGGCACTTCTTTGCCGAAAGTAAAATAAATGTATTTAAACCCATCAGACACTACTGTCTGGGTTCTGTTTGGAAGATAATATTGCAACTAATTACATTATCAAATCCAATATGCTTCAAATGCTTCAAGAGGATTTTGTAATCTACTCAGTCTAAAGCTTTAGTTAAATCAGTAAATAGTGCTGCACAATCTTGTCAAACTTAATGATAAGGTTCAACATTTGTGGATCATTAATTTGGAGATTTCTTTCAAAAACAGTTAATCTCCCACAGAGGTTTGCAGTTGGGTGAACACAACTTACCTGGTCGTGTTGGAACTCCTCTGTCCAGGTTTGGGCGAGAGTCGACTGGTTCAACTGAAAGCAAACAAGAGTTTTTGCTATTTATATTTATATTAGGTACAGCACCTTTAAAGACGGGGTATTTTACTTCTTTGGGGTATTAACTACTAACATATAATATATTTAGATCACCATGTTGCTAAGTTATGCTATATTCACCAAAAACAACGCATTAACATGTTTCAGTTTTGTTTTTGACGAGTCCCCTCCTTTGCTCTCTGTACTAAGTTCACAAACACAATCAACTAATGCACATCAAATCAGGTTTGTGAAGATGTAGTGTATTGTTTTCTATCATGTGTTTTTATATTTATAGAGAACTGCCGTATGGGAGCATAAGTGACGTAGGCTTGTGGGCGGAGCATTGGACAGAATCTTACAGCCAGCCCGAATGGGGCCAGAGAGAAATCAATACTGAAACATGAATGCATCAATTTTGCATAACTGACTATACAGAATTATGTAGTAGGCCATGCAATGATAAAATACTGGTTCCTGTCTTACCCAGGTTGTCAGTATTGGCCTGGTTGAAGCTCTCGGGGTGGATGAATCCAGCCCCCACAGCACCCTCTTCAGAAAGCAGCTCGCTCTGTCTGTCCCCAAACTCCTGGTCGGGCATCAGGGCATCATTCCCATAGCTCACCCTCACATCGGTCTGAAGGTTGGCCAACTGTAGAGCCATCTCTGCCTGCTCACGCTGCAACAGCTCTGGAGATGAGAGATAAAACAATCACACATTTTTGTTTTATGAATGTATTTATTAGGGAGGCACCGATACCGATACTCATATTGAATATAGATGCCAGTCCAGGCAAATCAGCAGGATTGGGTATTGGTTCACATGTCGGTTCAGCCAATATCCTGGTTGGGCCTGGTTGGGTGTATATATCATATATTATAAAATATTTCATAAATAGAAACAGCTAACACGCTAGCTGCCATGTTCCAAATAGGAGGTGATCATGGGCGCACTTCTGGCTCCAGCGACTGGCTCCAATTCACTGTACACTGGAAAACCATCGCCTCTCTCTTTGTAACAGTTGCAGGCAGCCTCGCCATTTTGGTCTTAAAATGTTCGTATTAACCTGTTCGACATGATCCTAGTATTTTTATTTAACTATTGCGTCTGCAAATCAACATATGAACATTATTAACAGACAAATCAAGCGCCTTCTTTCCCTGAAGTTGCTCCGGCTAGTGTTAGAACAGGTTTGATTGACAGCGTTGCTAAGTGCTCTCTGCTAGACCAGCAGTGCGGGCGGGACGGAGAGTTACCTTCAGCCTCGGTCTGATTGGCTCTTTGGTTGCCATGATCACTGTTTCGCTGTATTCCTACAACTTTTTATCCAGTTAACAGATTTTATATTTGTCTTTTACTGTGGATCTGACCTGGAAGACTGAGGGATTACACAGATATTACTTTTGATATTTTTCTTGTTTGTCCTTTCAATAACCGTACAGCAGGATAATCCCAGTGAGCACTTTTCTAAATGTCCACTATGATTTTTGAACTATTTTGACTTGTTTTATAAGATCCTTTAAAAAAAAAAAAAAAATAATAATAATAATAAGTAATACAATAATAATAATATAATAAATATATCCAAAGAACAAAATACTAACTAATAATAATAATAGAACATGTTTGTGCAGATCTATTACACGTTTGTTGTTCAAATCAAAAAGGATTTTATGGACTGAAAATATATCCTTCCAGGACACACCCTGACCTCTGGCCCTGTATAGTCTGCGGCTGGTGAAAATGGGACACTTTTCCTATAAGATATATATATGATCATCTGAAAACATAACAATTACTAAGATTAATGAAGTTAAAGTGCTGAATATTGACTTCTACTTCCCACCTTCATTGAAGATTGTGAGAAATCATTAACGTGATCAGTGTCTTCACAGAGATGATCATCATTAATCATTATTAATAATGTAGAACTAAAGGCAAACTGAGCATTTGTTATTTCAGAAGAGAGCCTCAAACTGAGAGCCCTTCATATGACTCAGGGGCCCATGAAGCAGCTCTCAGTTTCAAAAAGGTTGGTGAGCCCTGGTCTAGAATATTCCACAGAATGACGTTAAACATAAACATCTCCCTGGAAACGAGCCACCAGGCCTAGTTATGTGTCAGATCTGTGGAGAGCAGTAATGTCACAATACAAACATTTCAAATTCTATTTCGATACAAAGGAATACACTCGATACTGAACAGTGATTCTGATACCACGATGATAATAAATAACTCTTTCTGGACAACAGAATGTGATTTTCAACATTAAATGTTTGTACTTAATGTTCTGTTCCCATGTGTGTTGTACCTGTGTAACCCCTCAGTGTCCAGTAGGTTCATAGTGATCCGTGTGCGTCCGTATGTGTGTATGTGGGTGTGCGTGTATGCGTGCGTATGTGTGTGTGTGTGTATGTGTGTAAGTGTGTGTGTGTGTGTGTGTGTGTGTGCGCGCGTGTGTAAACACTAGTATATGTGTGTAAGTTATACTGTGTGTGAAAGACAGAGATACGTCATTATAACGTGTGTTGTGCGTGCATGTACAGTGTGTGTGTGTGTGCATGTGTAAACACTAGTATATGTGTCTTATACTTGTGAAAGACATAGAGACACATCATTATAAACATGTTCAGGACAGGTTCATTTCTGTCCTGTCAATGGGACTTTTTTAGTATCGATACTAGTTCAAATGAGTATCTAGTTTCCATACTAGTTTTAATTTTAGTAAAAATTAAAACTATGGTGACAGACCCACTAGCTGAAAAGTTACATAGTAATGCTTTAAATTCTAACATTCTCAGATGATACTTTCCTCTTTGAAACATTACAAACTGCATGACTCAGTGGGTGGATTATTTTTTTTTTTTACTTTTAAAATTTTTTATTAAAGTCAGCTCAGAGCAATAACATTTTTCAATTTACTTGGTGTTTGATCTTTGTATGTTTGTAGAAGCGGCACAGATTGTGGCGAGAGGAGCAGATGGAGCAGTGACGCACAAGGAGTAAAATGTATGAGAACATGGACGGGCAATATGGAAATGTAGGAGAGGGAGGGAGAGAGAGAGGGAAGAGAGAGGGGGAGAGAGGGACGGGGAGAGAGGGAAGAGTGAAGAGAAGGGGAGAGAGAGGGAGGGAGAGAGGGGGAAGAGAGTGAAGAGAGGGAGAGAGAGAGGGAAGAGAGAGAGGGTGAAGGGGGTGACATAGTGAAGCGGGCAGGAGGAAAAAGGGGTGAAAAGGGGGGCAGAGAGCGCAAGGGAGGGAAGAGAAGAACAGGAGAGAGAAGGAGATGATGGAATAAAAAAGGGTAAGAGAGAGTGAGAGGGGCAGAAAAATATATATATATATATATATATATTGTACAATAATTTTGTACATATGTAAGACGCACTTGAATATGAGCCACAGATTTTCATGTAGTAACATGAGATATTTACACACAAAGACGGTACACAGAGGTTTTTTTGAGTTTTAAATTAACTCTTTTTTTCAAACTGTGCCTGAAAATCTGCAGTACGGCACCAACACGTCATCAACACGAGATGAACATACCTGCACGTTTAGAAAAACAGCACCAACACGGGGCATCTGCTTTTATTTCCCCTGAAAGCTTTTGTCGTCTTTTTACATTCACTAAGTTCTTTGCGCTAATGCCTCCAACATCGCACCATTGATTCATTGATGCCAAGCTTCCTTCTTTGATGGACAGATCCATTGCCTTTAACTTAAAAGCTGTATCATTTGCATTTCTTTGTGTTTTCCATGATGAGGGTTTGTGCATGATGTGCAAAATGAAATCAAAAGTGGTGTATTCTTCAGCGCATAATCTTTCCCCACGTTCTTCCCATTTTTGCGTTTACTGGTAAAGAGTGCCCCCCGGTGGCTGTTAGCCAGTAAAAATCTATAAATTAGCCGCACCGTTGTAAAAGCTGCTTTCAAAGTGTGGGAAAAAAGTCAAAGTGAAATTCAATGTAAATTTTTCCCTTAATAATTAAAACTCTCACACTGCGACATATTGAGTTAAAGGTTTTATACTTTTTGCTTAGTAAAAATCATTCCTAACTCTCCTCACCGACTTGGTCCTGGATGTCATCGGCCACGCCGGGCACTTTGTACAGCAGCCCCAGAGACTGGTTCATCCGCTCCTCAATCACTCGCAGGTGAGTCAAGACCTGAACAGCAGACAGGAGAAAAAAGACACTTAAGAATATAATCAATGAGAAAAGGTACCTGTACAATTTAATGGTTATATGAATGAATATTTGCTTGAAAAACACCCATTTTCACAATAAAATTTTTCTCTATAGAATTTCACTAAGTCTGGCTGGCAAATGATGTGCACCACACCTACAAAATGGCTGACTCATTCCAAAAACTCCACTGACAGCAGCTTGAGTTGAAATTATAAATCAATAACTGGAATAAATGAATCAACAGATATATAGTTTGTGAACCAACAGAACGGCTTTAAAAAATGACCTTAACTGTTTCTGATTTGAGAAAAGCCATAAGTACTCACAGAATGTTTACCTGTTGTTGTTTTTGCTGATTTCTGTTGTAAGTAGTCTGAAGTCACTTGTAGTCTGATTCACCTGTAGTCTGATTCACCTGTAGTCTGATTTACCTGTAGTCTGATTTACCTGTGGTCTGATTTACCTGTAGTCTGATTCACCTGTAGTCTGATTCACCTGTAGTCTGATTTACCTGTAGTCTGATTTACCTGTAGTCTGATTTACCTGTAGTCTGATTTACCTGTAGTCTGATTCACCTGTAGTCTGATTCACCTGTAGTCTGATTCACCTGTAGTCTGATTCACCTGTAGTCTGATTCACCTGTAGTCTGATTTACCTGTGGTCTTATCTGTGCAGCCTTCTGTGGGGTCCACCATCCTCACATGTTCAGTGTTTTCCTGTGGTCTGATTTACCTGTGGTCTGATTTACCTGTAGTCTGATTTACCTGTAGTCTGATTTACCTGTAGTCTGATTTACCTGTAGTCTGATTTACCTGTAGTCTGATTTACCTGTGGTCTGATTTACCTGTGGTCTGATTTACCTGTGGTCTGATTTACCTGTGGTCTGATTTACCTGTGGTTGATTTACCTGTAGTCTGATTTACCTGTGTATTTACCCTGTGGTCTGATTTACCTGTGGTCTGATTTACCTGTAGTCTGATTTACCTGTAGTCTGATTTACCTGTGGTCTTATCTGCGCAGCCTTCTTGGGGTCCACCATCCTCACATGTTCAAAGTGTTTCAGAGTGTGCTGTCGATCCTTCTGCTCCGCACGCACGTACTTCCTTAGCAGACTGAACACATGACGAGGCTACAAACATAACAAAATGTGCCATTAACAGGTTTAGTCCCTCATTTAGTCCTGGTTTAGTCCTTTTTTATACCCTTGATGATAGTGAATTGATTGTCCCTGGTCTAGTCCTAGTTTAGTCCTCATTTAGTCTCCCTTTAGTCCTCCTTTAGTCCTGGTTTAGATCGACCACCATACCCTGGGTGGGTCTTGCTGCAGTGCGGTCAGATAACTCTCCAGGGCCAGTCTCCTACGGTCGTTGAGCAGAGCCTCCACCCGAGCCATATGTGTCTCCACCAACTGCTGTCGCTCACTCGCTGCCTCCTGCTCCAGAGCCTCTACTTTCTCCTGGAAACGCTGAGAAATACAAGTACAAGGAAAGACAGAGAGTTAAATGTATATGTACATATGCGCTTTATATGTTTTAGACCTGGTTGACTCCTGGTTGAGTACAGCTTTAGACCTGGTTTTAGTCCTGGTTTTAGTCCTGGTTTAGTTCTGCAGGTTTAGTCCTGGTTTAATCCTGGTTTTGTCTTTAGTCTCACCTGGATCACAGCTTTCTTATCGGCACGAGGCAAGTTCTTGGCATCTCTTTCAGCCTCCTCCCACTCCCTCATCACCTGTGGGTAGAATAGATGAAATGGTGAATATATTTAATCAGCCCAACTGCCAAACTAGACCTCTGCAAATATGTTCTGAAATACATGGGATTCTTGAATTGAACTACAGCAACTTTTAGGACAGAATAAAACCCCATGGAGACACGGGGACAAACTGCAGTGTGAAATGGGGCTATAGGGGTAGAGACATTCAGCATTTCACCATGTCAATAGCATATTTTTTTTTATTGATGAAACATTTAGCTATTTTTTTTTTTTTTTTTATACATTTTTGAACTCTACATGACTCTGAGTTATTCAAGTACAGAATCAAAAAGTACAGAGCAGTGGGCGGAGATAGGGAGTAGGAGAAAACAAACATTTATTTAGGCTCAAATGAAGGACAATACAGGATTAGTCTGAATTACCCTCTGAATACAACTCTGAGTACGTTAATGATGATGGAAGACGACGGTAACATGGTTAAAAATTCTAAAAGTGACTTTACAGAATATGTTCCCTTTAACATTAATTTGCTGGTTTTACTATGGATTTTAAAATGAGTTTTGCTGCCCTGTACCAGTCCATCTCTGTGCTATAGTATAGTTACCTGGGACATCCTCTCACGGTGCTTGGCCTCCAGACTCTCTTTGGCCTTTTGGAAGTGTGCATGTTCATTCTCATCTGCTGGAGTTTCTAAATAATGATCGACTGCATCAGGAGAGCTGGGGGTCGCTGTGGGAACTGCAAAATATCAGACAAAAACACAAAAATATTTCATTAAAAGCTATAATAATGGTTGAATTGTGTAATTGTGCAGGATCAGAGTTAGACATTAAAGTTAGTATTGTTAGTGAAACAGCAGAAAGTGCAGTAGAAGCAAGTTTGAGAAATCAGAAGAGGTAAGAACCAGCAAGTTCCAAAAACACAAAATGCCCATTAAAAGGAGATAAATGACTGAAATATATGAAAAAGATATACTCAAATAAAAACATACTATTTCATAAAGCACACAGTACCAGAAGGAATACTAGTTCTTAAACAACTACTACTACTACCAGCACTCCGTATGCCTCTTTTTTGGGTGGGAATACAATATTTAGTACTAAATAATAATGATAACAATAATAAGTAACAGTATAATATAATAATAATAATAATAATAATAATAATAATAATAATAATAATTTTTACTTTAAAGAAGGCATATTTTGTTTGTGTGTGCTCTATAGTTGTAATCTACGACACCTGTGGGTCATAATGTTATAATTTGCACATTTGAAATCACAATATTCATCTAAAACGACTTAATAAAAGAAATAAGTCCTCTGACTTCTGCATTAGAAAACTGGGGCGTCCAATGGGAGCTGACTGACTGCATGCTGTCAGCGCCTCCTATGGATAGCTTCACACCACACTAGCGAGCAGTGGATTTTTTTTCATTCCTACAAATCCTACGACTATATTATGGTTAAAAGCTCTGAAAAGTTCATTTTGCTTTAACAACCTATACACTGACTCCTTTCATTCTCTGGCAGCTCGGTCCAGGCTCGTAACAGAGCGTTCACATAACAGAGCGTTCACATAATACAGTGATTTTATTGAGTCTACCTTCACTTCTTGTATTTGTATTTGATCCTCTGATATAAAGTCTGGACCAGTGCCACCTCAAGCTATGAACGAAAGAGTTATGTAAAACTAAACAGCAGCTAGACTTTGTGAAGTAAAAATGTCTATTTCATTTACAACAGTATAAAGACAAAATCTGAACTAATCTACTGAAATTAAGATTATTTGACTCATTTTTGCAACAGTAATTATATATCTGCCAACATGTAGGTTTCACTGTACTCTTAAAGCAGTGCATTTCTACAAGTTTATACATTAGTATTTTGTAATTGCAATTGCATAGTGTTGTTGTGTCCTTCGGCAAGACACTGACTCCATCCCAGTTAATCACAAAACAGTCAAATCCTGGTGCAACTGAGGAAGAAAGCCACCAAATTATAGAAGAATGTATTGTTATTTTATTATTTTTAAGTATTCATTTAAAGAGGCAGAAGGGTTTGATCTCAGCCCAAACTCCTGCATATTGCTGTTGTGTCACTGGGCAAGACACTTCACCCATCTCGCCTATTGTTGGGTTTCAGATGACATCACAGCATTCTATAGGACAATAATAATTAATAGAGTTAAAATGAACATTGCTCAAATGCAGATTTGTGTAATACTGTGGGGTCTTGGCTCTAGTCGCTGGTGGAGATGATCAGGTTCAACATTTGAGAATTTACCTTTTGGATGTTTCATGGCAAAGTAACAATGTATAAGGGATGCAGTGTGTGTGAGTGCTGGTGGTCAGAGGTCAGTGGTCATAGGAATTTACCACCTGGTGTCGACTGAGTGAATAACCATGTGCTGGTCAAACACAGTGGAGTTGATGTGCGTTCCACTCTGTTTAATCCTTCTTAATCTCACCCGGATGACCCCAGAAGGACAGCCAAGAAACGTGAAGGTTAGCGACAGAGCGGAGATTAGTTTAGCCTTGAAACCAGTTAGTCTGTGATGCTAAAGCTAACGCAGAAAGAGCTGTTATCGCAATGTGACAAACCTTTATTTGGCTGGTGTTAAAGCGCATATGACAGGTTAGAGTTCTCCTTTGCACAAAAACACACTTCATCTAATTAGATTTAAGAATTTACGACAAATCTTGTGTCATTTTTTTGTAAATTTATAAGTTTACTTTCTGGTTGGACACAGGATTATAAATTACTTAACTGTTACCTAGCAACGTAATGTAATGAGCCAAAACGAGTCTGAATTACACAAACGCTCTGATTAGACGACTGAAAATAAGTGTCGACACCTTTATTTAGAGAAATGCAGGTTTAACGTGTTGTTAAACGTTTTCCTTGAGCCTAAACTGTCTCTCTGGATGGAGTTGTGTTGACAGAGGCAGAGGGATTCGGCTTTTACAACTTGGAGAAATGTCTTTTATTTTTGTACATTTTTCTCAACTTTTCTTCCACAAACTGCCACTTGACTGATATAAAACTCTGATAAACATTTAGCACAGGTACTATCCACCAAACCAAGTCAGAATTAGAAAAACGTGAAATCCTGTCATATGCACTTTAAACGAGTTGGCTAGTGTTAAGTGTAGCTAGCCTCTGTATGCTAGCACTTACTGATGCTGCTGCACACAGAGAGACAGTATTCCTCTGACTCAAAGTTATTCCTGTTTCCTCCGCAGCCTCCGTAGATGAACTGAACACACTTTTCCTCCGATCGGTCGAAGTACCAGCGTGGCAGCATGGCACGACACGGCCCGGTCTCCGCGCCAGACCAGCACACGTCTTTAGGGGGCGCCATTCACACAGGGAGAAATGAAAGCATGGTTAAAATAATAATGATGCATGGAAACGGGGGAAAAATACACTGATACATTCATAGATGTTCTTAAAATGGAAAACTGAATTTAAAATGTATTCAAAACAAAGATGAAAGCAGAAGATGCATCACTTTAATGGCATCAAATATATATACTACTACTACTACTACTAGTACTAATACTACTGCCATTACTTCCTCTACTACTACTACCAAGCTTTAAGTTGAATTGACTGCTACTACTGATAGTACTACTACAAGTACTATATTAATACTACTACTAAATACCACTGAAACAACTTCTACTGCTGCTAATACTACTACTACTACTAACCAATAATACTACTACTGACTACTAATACTACATACTATACTAATATTACCTACTGCTACTTCTAATAATACTACTACTGCTACTACAACTGCTTGTTCCCAAATTTGAATAAATGGTTGGTTGCTAACGTGCACATATGCAGTACATATGCAGTACATATGCAGTACATATGCAGTACATATGCAGTACATATGCAGTACATATGCAGTACATATGCAGTACATATGCAGTACATATGCAGTACATATGCAGTACATATGCAGTACATATGCAGTACATATGTACAACTTTAATACGATCGGCTCTATGCCACTTCGTATTTATAACTTTTCCTTTGACCAAAACACAGTTCACTTGTTTGGATTTCATTCAAAACATGAAAACTATTGCTGCCAATGCAGCTTAAAACTCAATTAAAAAACCCATTGAACAGTGAAGTGAAAACAAAACACAGCGTCCTAATGGGCTGCCTAATGAACGCTGCCATGATGGATGACAGCGATACACACAGACAGAGGAAATGAATGGGGAAGTACATGAGGTTTGGTTTGTGTTTGGCAACGCAACAACGGCTCTGATGAGCAATGGCATGTTTTTATGTTTGAAACCAGAAACTGTCAACATTGTTTGAAAGGAACCGTAAGTAATACTCTGTGTTCCCAGATAGTTTATGATACTTAAACCCAATTATGATACTAAGGAACAGACTCGATATTGGCTGGGATCCAGAATACATCACTTCAATACTTTGTGAAGATGTGAGTCTGGTCACTGCTGAATCTCCCCATTTTCAAATGAGCGTGATTGACAAACGGACAGGCATGGTCTGTCCTTATGGGAAATAATAAAGGGAAAAAAAAATGTCAGAGGGGCTGTTAAAGATCAATGAGCGAAGCACTGTTAATCTGAGGTGAGATCAATTTGATTTGATTTGTAAATCCTAGATTACCAATGAGCTCCTTCATTTCACATCAGATCTAATTGGACAATCACGTTTGACCGGGCTTGAGACGCCAGAGGATGTGGGACCAGACTGATATCTATATGTACAAAAAATACAGAGACATCGTTCTGGATTTGCCAGGCAAGACTCAATACTCGATACCGATTCTGATCCCATGATGATAATAAAAAAACCTCTTTATTTAGGCAGTGTAATTTTCAACATTACCTCAGCAAACATTCATTCATGACTGTTGATCAGTGCCTTTGAACTCTAAACCAAATGCTTTCACTGACCAGACTCTCCATTAAAAAGACCCAAGATGATCACATAACAAATGACTGAATCTTCATTTCAATTTCATTCGATTGATTGCACATTCCTAATATAAGTAAGTGCTTCCGTTTGCACAAATCCTCAAACTACAGGAGCCTCTGAGGGTCAAAACGCAACCAAAAGTCAATTTACACAATTTAAAACTCACCTCTCACCACCTCCTCCACAGACTCTGTTGTAGTCGTGGTAGTTGTTGTCATGGCAATGTTTGTAGTTTTTTCGTCATCATCCATCGTTTCAATAAAATCTTCATCAGCCTCGTCATCTTCGTCATCCTCCTCTTCATCCTGGTGAGGGGGGGGGGAAAAAAAAACACCAAAAAGCAATATTTGAATGTATATTGTTAGATATGCTGCAACAAAACAATGCATTGAAAGTATGACAGCTAGCAATTTAATGTTTTGTACAAACATACAAGGACTAAACCAGGACTAAACCAGGACTAAACCAGGACTAAACCAGGACTAAATTAGGACTAAACTAGGACTATACCAGGACTATACCAGGACTATACCAGGGTCTAAACCAAGACCTGGACCAAGGCCTAAACTAAGACCTTAAAGCAGAACTAAACCCAAGGAATAAACCAGGGAACAAACAAGGGACCACACCAGGAATGAAGCAGGGCTAACCTGGACTAAACCTGGACTAAACCAGGATTACATGTCAGGACTTAATGTCAGAACTAAACCAGGACTATAAACAAGGAACTGAACCTGGGACTGAACTAAGGACTACACCAGGGGCTAAAGCAGGGACTAGACTAATCAAAGAATCCTGTGTATTTCAGAACATTCTGTGTAAAATCTAACCCTGTAGTTTAGACCTCTACAAACATAAGACCCCATGGAGACACAGGAACATCTCTTAAAGAGGACATTAGATTATCTAAATAACTGCAGTGTTTTTGATTGACTAATAATAATTTATGTTTTAATTGCGTATACCTCTACTTCCTGGTCGTTCTCGCCGTCTCCATCTTGGTCCTGGTCAAACTCAACGTCCTCGTCCGTTTCCTCCTCCACGGCAGCCATATTGTCGTCCTCGGTCACCACTTCCTGTTCGTCATCTTCCTCTTCGATCACTGAAGGTTTGGGCTCCTCTTTTGGCTGTGGAGTCTCCACTGGCTCTGGTTCAGGCTCACGCACCATGCTACAAGGAAAAAATGGTACACTTAGTTCAATTATAGGGATTTATTTTTCCAAGAACGAGACTGAATCAGGACTAAACCGGGGATTAAACCGGGGACTAACCCTGGGACTAACCCTGGGACTAACCCTGGGACTAACCCTGGGACTAACCCTGGGACTAACCCTGGGACTAACCCTGGGACTAACCCGGGGACTAACCCGGGGACTAACCCGGGGACTAACCCGGGGACTAACCCGGGGACTAAACCAGGACTAACCCGGGGACCCACCTGTTGTCTGAGTAGTCTGTCTCTGCTCCTCCCCACCACACGTCTCCATCGTCTGCCTCCTGTTCGATGCTCTGATCCTCCTCCTCTGCTTTGGCAGGACAGCACACAAACTCCACGCCCCTGAAGCGGTCGATGCCACAGGGGAGCAGCATCCCATAGTCGTGGAGGTTCATGGTTCTGTCCCCGCAAGACTGTAAACACACAAAGTAAAAGTTTACTATGGTTAAAGGCAGTGTACCTGCTTTTTACTGTCATGTCATGAAAAACAGAACTAGTTCATTTTTAACAGTTTGCAGTGGTCCAAAATTATTCCTCACTTTCCTTATGCATTCAGAACATCTTATTTAATCACAATGATGAGTTTATAAGCACTTTTCACAACTAATCTCAATCTCAAGCAATAACTAATCCCCATGGAGACACATACGCTCTCATCTTATCTGTGTTAGATGCCCTCCCATCCTCCTCTATACCTGTGTATCAGATGTCCTCCCATTTCCTGTATCCCTGTGTGTCAGATGCCCTCCCATCCTTCTATATCTCTAAGACTAAACCAGGACTAAACCAGGACCTAACCCAGGGGCTAAACTCAATGCCTTGTAACTTAAATCCTGTAGTAAATGCTGTTTGTGCTCAGTACTGACCTCTTTGGCGACTGTGTGCCAGTGCAGGTGGCTCTCACACTGGTCCATTCTTTCCTGATGGAGGAACTTGCACTTATCTGGGACCAACAGCGCGTCGCTCACAAATTCCCCCACTGAAAATCAAACAGGCTTTATAAGAGTCTCCCACTGAAGTAGAGATAATTACCTCATAGCTTTAACACATTTTGCTGCTGATATGCATGATGTCAAGAGTCCTTAGATAGATTTGGAGGTAAAAGTAAATAATTACAAATACATACTTTAAACAAGGGATATTTACTTGTGTGGGGCATTAACTGTTAGCACATAACATTTAGATCACCATCTGACCTTTTATTATTTTGAAAAAAAATTGAACATGTTTTACAAGTTTCAGTTTCATTGTTGACACTCTGAGGCTCCCGTCCCTTTGCTCTCCCTCCCCCTTCAGAGCACTATCACAACACAATCAGCTGCATCCCACTAACGAAACTACTGCACATCACATCAGGTTTGTAACCTTTGTCAATTGTGCTCTTTTGAAAAGATTCTTAAACATGTACTTGTAACTGAGTAACATTCCAGCCATGTAATTACAATCAGTTACATTTAAAGTCATAGTTACTGAGTATAGCACAAGTCCCAGCTGTCCTTAAACATGGCTGACGCACAAATGTCTTTACTTGTTTCTAGATTGTTGTAAATGAAAATTGGATCTCTGTAATCTAAAAACTAGAAATCTATCAATCTACCCAAAGACCAGAGCAGTAGTTCTGTACATTCATACAGGAAACAACAATAGCAGAGGTAGAATATAGTACTGTACAAACCAAAGCAGTGGTAGGGCATCTGGTGTAATAGTCATGAACGTACCTAAGCAGCGGTAGGGGACCACGATGTGCAGGTGCGACCGACAATGCTTGCGGCCTTTCTTACACCAGTTCTGGATGGACACAGGCTGATTGGCCTCCACCACGTTTGTGATCTGCAGCTCTGGGTACACCTGAAGACACAAGGGGGCGATGGTGAGGAGCGATGGGACAATAAACAGCGATTTCATTTATCGAGAGAATAAGGTCAGACAATAAATATCTGTGGAGCATTTTGTAAAATAGTGCACACAATGGGTGTGTGGAGGTGAAAACTGGGATTCATCAGGAATATGGCAACTTGAAAATAAGTGATTAAAGATTACTCAAACATGAATCACTCCAAATAAAGTAAATGATGAGCTATAACATGGGCCAAACCTCTGAACAGTTAATTTTGCCGAACAGGTCTGATTTAAGAAAGGGTTTCTCTTCTATGTTTGTTTTTTCAAAGTACACTTCTATAATAATTCTTGGAACACAAAATGCTAACACTAGACCCACCCCTTCTCCCTGGCATTTAATACTAGTACAGTACTAATAAAGGATATCTGGTGTTTTATTGTTCTTTTCCTATGTGTCGCATGCTCTGTATATTTGTTTTGTGTTGACTTTTATGTGAAGCACTTGCTGATTGTTTAAAATGTTAAGTGAACAGAGACTTATTCAGGGTTATAAACATGGTACAAACTGCACTTTTATCTGCGTTTTATTTATTCTATATCAAATCAAAGACAACTCTGACGCACTGAGGACACATGGGAAATAATATCTGTGCCAGATATCGGCCAGATACTGATATCTGGGATAACCAGATTTCTCCTAAACTGACATTTGAAGCAATATATTTTCCATTCCTGTTTTATGCAGAGTTTAGTCCCGACGCAGTATTATGGTAGTATTATAGTCTTTAAAGTGCATGGCAGGTTAGACGGCTCATTTCACTAAAACATACTAAATACCAGTATATTCAAGATTTTACAAAACTATTGTGTCTAGTTTTTTCTATTTTTTATTTTATTTTGGGGTTCATAATTTCATTTCCTGGTTGGGCAGCAGATGTAATGTAGGTAGAGGTAATACTATAACTGTTACCTAGCAACCATAATGTACACAAGGGTCAAAAATTGTCCAAACTATACAATAGTTATGATTATTTTATTTAATTCATTTTTAAAATATGTTCTGTGTGCATCTCTGCATCTTCGATGGAATTTTCAGTGTTGATGATATAGATGGATTCCGTTTTACAACTCACACTACTTCCTGTATTTTTGTACTTTTCTTCCAGTTTTTTCCCCCACAAACTACCACTCAACTGATGTAAAACTCTGATAAATATTGAGCACAGGTCCCATCCCACCAAACCAAGTCACAATAAGAAAAACATGAAACCTGTCGTATTCACTTAGTATAGTCGTATAATAGTAGTATTAGTACCTCTTGGCAGTAGTGCAGTATTCCCTCTTTAGTCCCGATACAGCTCTTGCTTCCTGATGGGTCGCTCTCCCATTTTCCCGTCTGGACGTTGATGTGCATGTTGAGTTTTCCACAGAACATGGCCACCTGAGGCTCTGCTAGCAGCCCCATAGAGACGTCTGTGGGCACCTGAAGAGAGAGGGTGAGAGGAGGGTGTGAGGCAGGGGAAGACAATCACTAAATACACCCCACCAAACAGTGGAAGAGAGAGGGTGAGAAGAGGGCGTCAGGCAAGACCCAGGCTCGTAGCTCCACCATCTGCAGTCTGAGCCTAGGTCTGTCACGATAACACATTTTGAAGAGCGATATATGGCTGAGGGATAAACGATGGCAACGATAATAATGAAACCAAACTATAAAGCAGAATTATCTCTCAAAATCAAATTTAAATGTACAAAATGGTTAAAAAATTCTGTCTATAATGAGTCAGATTCAAGTTGAGCTTCTACAGCTCAAATGTCAGAAAAATAACCAACATTTTCCTACTTGTACAGAAAAAGTGCCAATAATAAAAACTGACCCCCAAAAAGCATTGTTCCATCTGTCATGTACTGAACAATAAGTCAATATAGTCAATCTTCATGACAGGCCTAACTGGGCCTGGGGTCAGGCCCAGGGCAGCTGTGGCTACAGTAGTATTTTAGTGTGGACTGAATGAATGACACTGGAACAATGGAGTTTCTCCACTGTGGGACAAATAAAGGCTCTCTTCTCACTACAGTGCAGTGCTTTGAGAGGCCTCCATGAGTCTGTGAAGCACATTACGAATGTAATTATTATTGTTAAAACAAGTTCATTCAATTTAACCACACTCTAATAATACACATTTTGTACTGAATGATTTGAGTAAAAACACAGATTTGCCTTGTGTGACAACAACACTTCGGCTGTTCTCACACTTTCTCTGATCCATATTTTGTCGTGGCAGAGGAGGAGAGCTGAATGAATGTATTGTGTTGCTAAATGTGGTAGGATAAAACAAAACATTTAGAGAGAAAGGGAGCAAGCGAGGGAGAAGGAGAGCGAGGGAGAAAGAGAGCAAGAGATGGGAAGAGAAAGATGAAGACAAGTGTAACTAGGGAAACTGGGGAGTGGGAGAGAGGAGGAGGGAAAGAGAAGGGGGGATTAGAAGGGCCAAAGGAGTGCTGAGAGAGGAGCCAACAAAACATTTAGAGCCAAAGGAGTACTAAGAGTAGAACAAATGAAGACAAGATGATGTGTATCGCTTAAGCAAAATACGATAAAAATACGATAATATCGCTTAATTGCGATAAAAAAGGTCCACAATTAATCATTCGTGGCATTTTTTAAAAAATCATGATCATCCTGCACGATTATAATCGCCTTTACAGCACCAGACTGCCTCACGTTTCCAGTTTCAATACAATGTTTTGATGTTAGTTCTGGTGTTTGCCCACAAGGGGGCCCTCTATCATAGTAATGACACTTGTTAGCTTCTGTGCTTATTCTAAATTGCCCGTGGTTCTTTATCACTGTCAGTCATCGTCATGGCTCGTGAGCAGACGGTGGATCTGGACCCTGATGACATATCCTCCACTCAAGAGGGTGAAGTCTAATGTGTGGAATTATTATGGCTTTGAAAAACAAAACTAACAAGGCGAATGAGCCACTATCTGTGCAGAGCCTGCAAAAAGGTTGCCTTTCCGAGGGCAAACACAAGCAACTTGCAACGTTTGACAAACTTGAGCTGAAAATATCCATCGTAAGTAACATACCATGTGAAATAAACTACTGAATGTAGTTTGTGTTAGTTTGGACTTGTATGAATCTGTGTTTGTGTTGACTTTGCTATCAATGGGTTAGCGCTAGCTGAGCAGCATTTTGCACAGCTGATTGCACAGCTTGCTAGCAGCGGTGCATGGTTTTACAACCATGAATTAATCTGAATACCTATAATATTCAATTTTTCTGTGTAAATATCTCATATTACAACATGAAAACATGTGGCTTATATTTAAGTGGGGCCTATATATGTACAAAATTTATTTTCTTTTCAAATCTAACTGGTGCAGCCTATATTCAGATGCTCCCAATAGTCCAAAAATTACAGTAATTGATATTTTAGTGACTTATTAAAAACTGTAAAACTTGGTTTGATAATTATTGTGATAATATCGTTAATGGCAATTATTTTGGTCAAAATAATCGTGAATCTAAATTTTAATATCATCCCATCCAGAGGAGCCAGAGGAGCCAGAGGAGCCAGGAGGAGCCAGAGGAGCCAGAGGAGCCAGAGGAATGGCAGACCAGGGAAATTGGGGTTTTGAACTTTGTGTTTGAGCATTTTTTACCCCAATGATCACGTTGATTCAGCCTGGATTCAAATATGGTTCTTGGGGGGTAAAAATGGCACACTCTGGTCAATTTTAGTGTGTTGTAAGATGCCAGCATTTATTTATTTTTGATTTTTGAATGAGACGTTATACCTTTGCTTGGAAGTTTACACTTACATTTTATTTTTAAAGTTCTAATTTTGAACATTTTCAAAACATTTAGCAAAATGCACATTGTCTATTGACAATGTATTAGTCTTTTCTACCACAGACCCCCATGCTCCCCTTCAGCCCTCCCCCTCATGTGTCCTCTTCAGGGCCTGTAGTAAATCTGAGCGTTCACCAGAGCTTTCACACTAGCAGATGTCACAGGATTACACTGGTCCATCTGTTTGAGAGGAGAGCCTCAAAACCAGGCAAGAGCAGGAGACATGAGGTCTTATATAAACCACTGAGGGGTCAACCACGATCCGTGGGTTAGGACTGTTGCCATAGCAATTAATGTTAAAAAAATTTTTTTTTAAATCTTATATCTTTTGAATGGAAAAAAGTCCTCAAAATATTGCCTCTACCTTAACTGAATAAATCTGTCTTGAACTTAACAGGGCAAGACCGTTAATTAGGACTGAACCAGGGACCAGGCCAGGGACCAGACCAGGGACCAGGCCAGGGACCACCAGGGACCAGGCCAGGGACCAGACCAGGGACCAGGCCAGGGCCCAGGCCAGGGCCCAGGCCAGGGACCAGACCAGGGACCAGACTGTAGACCAGGGACTATAAAAATGACACTGTAACCAAATCAAATAAGAAATGGAACTAAATCAAGAATCATCAAAAAGAGTTATAATAAAGGAAATGAACAATATCCTGTGATAACATGATATAGATCTATGACTGTAACATGATGTATTATATATCCTACGATAACAAGCCACTTCAACATTTCAACTCTATGTATTTAACGAGCACAAACATGTTTCCTGTAGTCCAGAGCACGAGTCAGATCACTACAGACCCACTGCCTTCGTTTGACTGGCAAATCCCACTTCCTCGTTTGCATTTTCCCTTTACTATCTTCTGACCATCACCAAAAAGAACAAACTAGAAACCGGAATTTTAAGTCCAAGCTTTCAATACAAGGTGCACTGTGTAACTTTTCTGGTGGAGGGTCGGCTACCTGTTTGTCTCCATGGAGATGCTATTGTTTTACCTAAAAGGGTATTAAATGAGCCCTATGGTGTTTGTGTGTGATCATTCTGATAAATTGCACATTTAAAATAGCAAAATTAATCTAAAACAACTTGATAAAAGAAACAAGTCTGCTGACTTCCACATTAGAAAACTGCAGTGTCCAGTGGGAACTGACACTGCTGTAAACATCATCACAACAAAGCGCCACATGCTGTTAGCGCCCCCTATGGACAGCTGCACATCACACTAGTGAGCAGCACATTTTTTTTTCCATTTGTACCAAAATGACTATGTGATGCTGCCAAATCCTACCAGTATCACCGATTAAGAAAATAAAACTGGAGAAGGAAGTGCGTAGCAGGTAGCGGACACTCCACCAGAAACGTTACATACCTTTACCTTTAATTTTATAATTATGCCTTTGTTTAAAAATACAATAGTTCATTTTCAAAAGTCACAATAATAGTACCAACCTCAAATATTTGAAATGCCAACAGAACTTCATTCAGTGTGGTATTTTTATATTTCTATGTCTGGGTTAAGTGTTTTTACTGCATGCTCTGTATCGTACGGTCTAAACACAGACTAAATTTAACTTTGGGCGGTAAAGTGAAAACATACAATGTCTTTCTATACGCTGCCTTATTTTAAAGTTTACACTCAGTCCTGGCCAGTCTTCTCTCGCTGGGACATATGTTATTGTTACAGTCTAAGCCAGGACTAAGCCAGGACTAAGCCAGGACTAAGCCAGGACTAAGCCAGGACTAAGCCAGGACTAAGCCAGGACTAAGCCAAGCCAACTAAGCCAGGACTAAGCCAGGACTAAGCCAGGACTAAGCCAGGACTAAGCCAGGACTAAGCCAGGACTAAGCCAGGACTAAGCCAGGGCTAAGCCAGGACTAAGCCAGGACTAAGCCAGGACTAAGCTAGGACTAAACCTGAGACTACCTGGATTTAACTACGACTAGACCTAGACTAAACCAGTAAAGCCAGGACTAGACTAATCCAAGAATCCCATAAATTTCAGAACATGTCTGTCGAGGTCTAAACTACAGAGTTAGCAGCTTTTACACAGAATAAGACCTCGTGGAGACACAGGGAGGGCATCTGACACACAGGAACATTTAATTTTCAAAGAGGACATTATAATACCTAAATAATTTGGGTTTTGATAATTGTGAACATTCAAATTACAATGAATAGTGGTCTGGTTGTCACTTTTAATGTGATTCCACACTGAGGTCTTTGGTCCGGACTTGGCACTATAATCCCACAGAAGGGATTATGTGGCCCAGAAACCCCCCCTGGTCCCAATCTGCTCCATAGTCCTGGTGTAGTCTTGGTTTAGTTCTGGTTTAGTCAGAGTGTAGTCCTGTTATAATCTTCATTCAGTCTTGGTTTAGTCCTGGTTTAGTTCTTTTATAGACCTGGCTTTGTTCTAGTTTGGATTTGGTATAGTCCCAGTCTAGTTCCAATAAAATCCTGTTAGTCATAGTCCTGGCCCATAGTCCCCCCGCCATAGTCCCGGCCATAGTCCCGGCCATAGTCCCGGCCATAGTCCCGGCCATAGTCCCGGCCATAGTCCCGGCCATAGTCCCGGCCATAGTCCCGGCCATAGTCCCGGCCATAGTCCCGGCCATAGTCCCGGCCATAGTCCTTGTCGAGTCCTGGTTGAGTCCTGCCTCACAACTGGGTTCGTCTATTCAGGTCTAGTCGTGTTCCAGTACTGGTACAGTACTGGTCTGGTCCTGGTCTGGTCCTGATTTAGCCCTGCCTTACATCTGGTTTTGTCAGTCTTGATATAGTCTAGGTCTAGCCCTTGTTTAGTCCTGATATAGTCCTGGTTTAGTCTTTAATTTAGCCCACCTTAGTCCTCGTATAGTGCTGGTTTAGTTCTAATTTTGGTCCAGATCTAATGAATGTTTAGCAGCACAGTAATTTCTTGTCATTGCCTGGAGTATACAGAGCAAAGCATCATGGTCCTTGTAGTTCCCTCTAGTTGTACAACTGCTGCTACAAAACAACGCATTTTGCCTTAAGAGCTTGTAATTCAATACATGTGTTATATTATAGATTTGCTGTAAATTGTGAGTACTTGATTGAATAAGAGTTAGCGAAACGTTGTTGTTTGTAAAACCATTGGGATGTCAGATAAAATGTGTTATATGGAACATTTTGGGCAGAGAGAAGAGGATTCTGGGAAAGCAAAGATAACATCACAAACAATCTAATAATGAAATGCAGAACTGAACATTGATGGTATCGTATAGAGCAGACATGTCAGACTCAGGCCCGCGGGCCGCCGGCCACTACACCAGTATAGCACATGTACCTCTAATACTACATTAGAGGTGCTTTGCACACGTGTTGGCACCGGCCCCCACCACTTCTGTTGACACTCATTAGAATCTGCTAACTGTCGCCTCACTCAATTTAATCCACCCCATCTGAAAAACATGCAGCTGTTGTTGACATTTTTAAATAAATATTTAGTTTGGCCCACGACTTAGTCACAGTTTTTCATTTTGGCCTCTGTGAATTTAGGTTTGACACCCCTGGTGTAGAGGCTGCCATTTCATTAGGAGGTTAAGAACTGTGATCTTTTACAGAAAAATACTGCATGACTGCTCCTGACAGGGCTGGATATGCATTTGTTTTTGTCCCATAAAAAACAAATACCACATCTTTCAATATTCATTTCCTGACTTCCTCATAAGTCTTCTGTCTGCTCCAAAACACATGCTTTAGTGTGTTGTCACAAAGCCACCACGTCAAACTCCATTTCAACACAAAGGAACAGACTATACACCAATTCTGATACCACATACGGATGGGACAACAATAATATCATTTATTGTGATAAAAAGCATATACAATAAATGTCCATGGTACATTTTATATAATCGTGATAATCGGCAACAAAGATAATCGCTGTTATATCACCAGAATATTCATTTGCAGGACTAAACCAGGACTAAACCAGGACTAAACCAGGACTAAACCAGGACAAAACCAGGACAAAACAAGAAGCAGTGTAAGCCTTAGATCTGTTTAGATTTGTTTAGTTGTGACCCAAATGAGCGCAGTACATTTGACCTGGATCTCTAGACTGTAGAGCAAACATGGCGTGACTCTTGTCTGATCTGGGTCAGACTGGAGCGTTTCACCTGTTTAACATGAGTCCCACTTGAACACAGGCCTCTACTGTATAAGCAGCTCTCGAGGTCAAAATAAGTCCACTGTGTACTGTCTGCATCTAATTAGAAAGTGCCTTAGCCTCTGAGAATCAGGATGTACTCTGTTGGCATGCTAGTTGCTGTTAGCTCTGAATGTTGCAAATGCATTAGGTAAGTGACAGTTCTGCAGAGAGTAAAAACCAGGTAAAGCACATTTAAAACCATTTCAGAACCTCAGTACTGCACTAAAACAAATTACGCAATCATTTCCAAAGTTCTGTTTAGTGCAGAATTGTGTGAGATGAAGAGATTTAAAGCTGCACTAAACTTTTCTGGTTGAGGGTCTGTCACTTGCTTGTCTCCATAGAGATGTTGCCACAGCCCTATTAGAATGCTCTTTTATTTAGCTAGCACCACACCAGATCCCCACCCCCTCCCTCTCTCCTCTCTTACCCCCAAAACCCTCTCCTCCTCCCCCTTACCCCTTGAGCATGCCTGGGTCTCTGTGATAAGAACCATCACATTACCCACAGCTTTATGCCCCAATGGGACCCTCCTTCAAAGCCTCATACATTTAACGGCCCTCTTTCACCACAGCAAAGTGATATGCTACTCTGATTTATTAGCTGTTAGCAGCAAACTGTATTTCAACCATTAACAACCAGTTATTTACATGAACAGCCAGCAGTAGTAGTAGGAGCAGTAGCAGTTGTAGTAGTAGTAGTAGTAGTAGAAGCTGCATTTTTTATTGTAGTTGTGGTATTGTGAAAAAAATTTGAATCGTATCAATGTTTCATCATAGCAAAAGACAAAGTTTAAATCTGCCAACTGGGCAAATCGCTGCTCATCCAAGCCACTTCAGGTCTGGTCAGATTACTGCTGGACACTGCCTTATATCTGTCTGAAGAGAGGAGCTAACTGCACTGAAACTGTAAACAGCTATTGTCTCCGGTTTCAGCTAAACTACCCTATTCAGCCTAAATGTTTTCACCACTCATCTCAATCAATCCACTAGATTCTTCAATACAGGTTTTAGTTGTACTAAACTGTAATAATAGGAATACACGCAGAGTAGTAGTTGTAGTGGTTGAATTCTGTAATAGAACCAGTAACTTGCCATTTGTTACTAGATATTATGCAGCAGCAGCAGCAGCAGCAGCAGCAGCAGCAGCAGCAGTAGCAGTAGCAGTAGCAGTCGTAGCAGTCGTAGCAGTCGTAGTAGTAGCTGCAATAGTTGCAGTACCATGATTACTTCTGTGCACTTGATTGAATTTTAATTCGGTTAACAATTACTACAGTGGTATGTTATACAACATTTTTTTTCTGTGAGAAAAAAATATACTCATATCGAGATGTTATTGCTCTGTCTGAAATGTTCTACAGTATGGCATTAAATGTATGAATCTTGCATTTATATTCAGTTATGCATTACATGAAAAATATGTAGCCTGCTCATGGTAAGAATAGTGGGCTAGCATTTCCACAGATCTGACCTGTAACTTGGCCTGGTGGTGTCACCTACTTGCTTTAATCAGATGGGTTTAATGCCACAGGAGGAAACATTCCAGGAAAAGTAATAACATCTCCATGGAGATGAGTAGTTACATTGTGCACTTTTAACAAGACTTTTGCTTTGTAGCAGTAGCATTAAAGTAGCCGTTTTTCAAACTGCACATTGTTTATAACCTCTCCTCCGCGTGCTACACTGATTTATTAACATTTAGCAGTAGCTGTATTTCTACGCGTGACAAGCAGCGGTTTACATGAAACACTCATAAACTGCATGTTCTGTTAGCAGCGTTTATGGCCTGAAAGTACTTCACATGAGTGATGCAGTTAAACTATATGAGTTTACTTATGCACGATCTTTACTGAATGGATGCGTACTAAAAGATATTTACTACAGAAAGCTAGAGAGACACAGGGTATGGACGATGTCGTACATATGCAAAGTAGTTGCATGAAAAGTTGGTAGTGGTGGCAGTATTAGTAGCAGTAGCAGTTGTAGTATTAATAATATTGCATTAGTCTTATATAGTGCTTTTCCAAACGGTGCATTATTTATTCAGTCCACACTCAGGGGCAGATTGACTGAAGAAAGGCTGCCAATCTGTGCCATCTGCCCCCCACACACCACTTTCATACTAGGCAATGTGGGTGAAGTGTTTTGACCAAGAAAACAACCACAGTTTGTGCCACTAGCGCCCCTCTGTGGCACCTGGTGTTCCCAGCGGTCTCCCATCCAAGTACTAACCAGGCCCGGCCCTGCTTAGCTTCTGAACTTTGACAAGGAGATTTGTAGTAGTAGTAGTAGTCGTTAGTCAGAGAAGTTGGTAATAATATAGTGCCAACACTTTGCCATTCATTAGTAGAAGTAGTCATGGTGGTAGTGGTTGTAGTAGTGTAGGTGCAGCTGGTAGTAGGGGCGAACTGCTACACCCAATTACTCCAGATCTTGTAGTATTAGGCATTGGCTAGTGTGCTCTTTTTGTACTGTTGCCAAAGTGATTAGAACAACCTTCTGCTCCACAATGGGAAAAGTGCAGTCACCATGGCAACAGGCAGAAAAATGTGCAAAAACATCTGTCTCATAACATATGGATAACTGTACAAAGAGATTTGAATGTCTTGTTCAGGGTTGGCTACAAAAAATATCCAAAAATGATCCAAATGACAGTAGGCTTATGTTTGTTTATTAAACGTCCACCGTCATTCTTCTAGTAAAGGGTCCGTCACCTACCTGTCTCCATGGAGATGTTATTGCCTGGAATGCTCCAAAGTATGGCAATAAACTGAGCTAAACCTCTAATTGAATAAATGCAAAGCAGATACATTTAATGCCATACTGTGGAACATTCTAGGTAAAACAAGAAAATCGGTTTCTCAGAATTGGGTGTCCCCAGAGGAGAAGATCTTTCACTCATCTCGGTGAACTGTTAATGACGCCAGACTCCTAAAATGTCTTTATTTCATTTAAATCCATTTTGTATGTTTTCAGACCATCTAAAAATGTTTTGTCAGCATTTGCTAATGTGTGCACTGTGTCACCATGATAACTGCTGAACATTCTGCCATATACACACATGTAGAACCCCTCCAGTGTGATGTCACCGCAAAATATCAATTGGACTAAGATCTGCACACAGGCGAACCTGCTCACAGTGAGAATACAAGTTTTCCGAGGTATTTTGAGCAAAAGAAACTGATAAAAGAGCTGTTTAATATCCCACTGTGGAACATTCCAGGCAAAGCAATAGGACTGCCAAGGAGACAAGCAGGTTACAGGGTGCACCTTTAAGTAACACAATATAAAATGTCATTAGGCCTGTCAGAGCCATGACATGACAGATAGAACAATACGTTTAAGGGTCAATACCTATCGTGCTGCTTTCTCTCTGTGCTAGTGGGGAACATTTCTGATCATATTTGAGCTGCAGAGGGTAAAATACCTGCTATGACTCAGTGTAAACAGAGTGTTTCATTTGTTGTATTGCTGCTCGTGTTTATTAACAATTCATTATTATGGTTCATCATCTTTAAACCGTGTGATCGTGACAGGCCTGAATGCCTCTGCTAAACTGGGTAAAGTAGTTTAATAATCCCAAAGCATTTATAAGGCCACATTCCATCATTATTGACCTTATTCCGTCCCACACTCTTAAACTGGACGTTCATTGTAGTGGCACTTCTGGTTACGCAGGATTCCCTTTCCTCTCATTCCTTCACATCAATAGAGAATTTGGGAAAAGTTTCTTCTCTCATACAAAGTAGTCACACTGCACTGATTCTCAGGGAGGCTTTAAATCAGCCCTATTGTGCTTGTGTTGCTCTATAGTTATAATCTCTGACCTGTTGATCATTATGTTATAATTTGCAAATTTTAAATCACAATACAGTGGTCCCTCACTATATCGCGGTTCACCTTTTGCGGTCTCGCAGATATTTTTTTTGTGCAATTTTGCATGCTTTTTACAGCGTATGAGCGTGCGTTGTGTTCTTCGTCCTGATTGGCTAAGAGACTGTAGACCATTGTCCATCAGTCTCCCGTCCGTGTCTCCTGTACAGTACAGAATGTGTCAGACAAATTTACATAAATGTTGGATCGCAGTGTGACTCTGATAAAACCCACAATGTCGATGAAATGTTCAGCACTGACACATTTCAGAAACTCTTTGGACTTAAAAGTGTTTCTCTGCACAGAGAGGTGCCTCTGCAGATACCGCTGGAGCAGAGGCACGTGAACAACACATTTAAAACGATCATCGAGGAAGGGGGATATAATGTATGAAGGTTTGAACTTTGAGAGTGTTTAAACAGAGAAATGTGACAAAATGTTAATGCCTGTCTGACAAAAGTGTATAAAGTGTGTGGTGAGGGGTTTTACAGCCTTAAAACATATATAATAATTGTAAAAAATAAAGCTGACTACTGCGAGAGATCAGCCTCATGCAAAATAATGACTAATACCTATGGTGGCGCCTGCGACCACTTCTGGAACAGGTGGACTTTAAAGCGGCAGCATGGGGCTATTCCTGACTACACTTCCTGTTCGCTTCCTGGACAGAGACGCACTTCCTGTATTTGAACATTTGAACATCACATCATCACATTGTCTGAAATCATGTTTAGTCTCATGACACTTTGGGGAAGTCATGTTGTCAAATGTTGCAATAGTTTTGTTTTTTGAATAGTCCAAACTAAATGTTGGCATTTCCAAGGCTCAGTTTCAATTTCACACATGAGCGCTGGATCGGGAAGAGGGAGAGGAAGGTGGTGGGAGAAAGAGAGAGGCAGGGGGGATGGAGGGAGAGAGAGAGAGAGAGAGGAAGTGTGAGAGTGGGGGAGGTAAGGGGAGAGAAAAGGAGGAGATAAGGAGAGAAAAAAGGAGTAGATGGGGGGAGGGAGTGAGTAAGAGACGGAGGGTGAAAATGGGGGGAGTCAGAGGGAGAGGAGAGGTAAAGCGAGAGGAAAAGAAAAGAGAGCAAAGGATGGAAAAGTCCTGTGAGAAATCTACAAAAGTATGAATGAGTGAGTCGACAAGAACGGAGGGAGAAAGAGAGAGAAAGAGGGGAGTTATGAGGCGGTGCACGGGACCAGCATACAAGGATGTGAGGAGTAGTAGCAGGTAGTAGTTGTAGTAGTATTATTGTTAATGGTAGTACAGTCAGGGGAGTGGTATTAAGCTTTCCATATATAATGACTTTCTTATCAAGCAATATTTATACTACATGAGTCACTAGTGACATGGACCTGGGTGAGGTTAAGGTACAATTCCTGTTGAGAAAGGTTCGATTTTAACAACTCCCAAAATTGTTTTCTGAAGGATCTTAACCTGCTGAGTTACTAATTCAACCTTACAAATATAAGTACATTTTGAAAGCAGCACTTCACATATTCAACTTGCACTTTTACAATGACATAATATCAGATTTCTCAAACATTATGAAAGTCACAGGTCAGATCTGTGTGTAGGTGAATCCACTCACAGTAAGGATGCAGGTTTTCTGCTAAATGCACAATGGATAGTTTAAAGCCCCATTGTGGAACATTCCAGGCAAAGCAATAGTGTTTTCAAGAAGAAATGGAGACAAACGTGTCTGCAGCCATCAAAGTATGTCTGTTTGAACTGTAGAAAAGTCCAACTAGGTCAATATTTTGTGCGTTTGTGATTCTCTGACAAAATAAAGATGCACAAATACATTTTTCATTTGCTCTGTTTCAAATTTGTCTTTGACACAAAAACTAAGCAATAATTCACAGTCTTTAGAGGTGGAGTTCAGTGAAATGAATTATGAAACTAGTTATAATTCCACTGCCCTGGTTTAGACCTGGTTTAGACCTGGTTTAGACCTGGTTTTATCTTGTATTACCACTTGCTCCTGTGACAAATCAGCATTCATTTGAACCACACCTTTAGAACTGAATCCCCTGATCATCTTTCCAGCCCTTTTTATACAAACCTTAGATATGATGAAACCAAGAAAGTCAGAGCCCAAAATTCAAAAATTGATTTTTCTATAAATAATTCTTTCAAATTCAAGACTATCATTTTATGAGCAAATGTTGCAAGTGTCACTTCAGTTTCACAGTGGAATCCTGTAGCTTTAAATACATACAAGTGTTAAAGGTGCACTTGTAACTTCTCCAGTGCAGTGTGTGCACTCATTGTCTCCATGGTGATGTTAGTACTTCGCCTAGAAGGTTTCACAGTATGGCATTAAATATATCTTCTAGCATTTACTCATTATGGGTGTTTTTATTGCTAAGAAATACCTCGAAAACATGTACTGTTACTGTCAATGGGCTCACCTCTCCACAGATCTGACACTGTCACTTGGCTTGGTTGTGTCACCTTCTTGTCTCCATGGAGACAGATATGTTTTATGCCATATTGGCTTAACAATGGAATACCAATTTTTATTGTTTTTAGTAACATTTTTAGTCCTAGTTTAGGTCTGTTTTTAGTTCACATTCAGTCTGTGTGAATCCTTGTTTTGCCGTGGTCCAGTCCCGGTTTGGTCCCAGTTTGGTCCCGGTTTGGTCCCGGTTCAGGACATCTGACACACAGGGACATTCAGTTCTCCAAAAAAACGTAATATTACCTAAATAATTATAATTTTGTGGTCCTTTACCCATATCTATCAACAGAATTCAGCTTCAATGTTAGCATATTCTAGCATTTGTCCTCAAACTTAGCCTTGCTATGATCAAAGCCAACGTCAGCAGATTCCTCACATCGCCCATAATTGAAACAATGTTATAAAAGTAGCCAAAATCCAATAGTTTGTTGAAAAAAGCCAAAGAAAAGGACAATGTGTTCCAGCATTAGCGGCCCTGGACACAAAGATAACATGAGCTGCAGGTCAGGAATTCCTCTGCTGTGAATGGGACAAAAGGAGAGAAGCAGCAGCCATGTTGTTGTGGACACAGGCAGAATGGACTGTTAGCTTAAGAGCTGTTAGCATGTCAAAGATTAACTGCTAAACGTCTTAATTCTGGGGAAAAATTCTTAAATCTGGTTGTGAAATGGGTTCAGTGACCAGGAGGGATTTAAAGGGACCATTTTAGTCCTTTTTCTGATCTCTGTTATAATGTAGTTTCCTCATCACAAACATTCACATGTTTAACACGCAAACCTTCATTTAGGGTTTGTGTATTCAATTATTATTTATGAGTTCTTCTCTCAAACAGAAAACACTCTGTTCACCTTGTGATGTCATGTGGTAATACAGGAAGTGCTCCACTGTGTTTTTAAACTCCACACACCTTCACTAGAATCATTTGGATGATTTCAGACCTGCAATTGCCAATCTCTACTGAACTAAAGGCAAAAGGAGATGTTAACTTGAAAAGTCCCACTACATGACATCACAAGGTGGAACAGAGCATTTTGAGCATTGGAAATGTAGACAGACTAATAATAAAGTGTTATTCGAACATGTGTGAATGAAACACAACTTTAGGTCTGTTTTTGAGGAGGGAGCAGCATTAGAACATGACTTACAGCTCACACTAGTCACTTATGTGTAATAAAGGACCTTTAATAAGTTTATGGAGCTGTTTTTAGCTTTGATTTTAAAGGTTCAATGTGTAACTTTTCAGTTTCAGTTTCCATGGAGATAAGCAGGTGATGTCACCAGGTCACGTTACAGGTCAGATCTGAGGAGAGGTGAGCACGCTTACAGTAGGAATTCAAGTATTTTTAAGGTATTAGTAAATCAACACCAGTAACTGACAAATGACTCGTTGAAGTGGACAAGTCATAGATTGTGTATATAAATGGACATAGCTGACACTATCTGCCACGTTCCAAGTAGGAACCTTAACTTCAACAGCCTCGCTCCGGATTGGCTCTTTGGTTGCCATTATATTCGCACTTAGAATTTCAAATATGGAGCCTGGCTGCACACTGGCCCCTATAAGTGCTCTGCCTCGACGAGCTTCATTTGGAGCCGAACGCTGAAGGTGACATCACACTCACTCAGTCCACTTCTTTATACTGTCTGTGGTTTAGGTATTCTGCCATAATTTGCCAGAAGAGGGCGCATAGGCGTGGTTGCATAATGAGGCAGCTTAAATAGGGCTGAAAACAATATCTTTTAGCAATGCATGTTGCGATATAAGCAAGACTACTTTAGACTGAATTCATGAAACACAATGTAAGGTAAGTTTTTCATGAGGGAACTGGGTTTAAATGTTCAAACAATTGGTCCAATAAATTTAAGTCAGAGCTTTTTCTGTAAACTGTTCTGTTCAGATCTTTAACCATGTTCTGGTCATTTCTTCTCATTGAGCCTCTGAAGTTGTATTTGGAGTGATTCTTGGGATTCTTTGGATTGATTAATCTTTAATCCACTATTTTCAAGACGCCATTTTGGCCGATCAGTCCCGTTCAACCTCCAACCTCCACTCCCACTGTGACACGCCCACTGTGACACGCCCACTGTGACGCACACGCCCACTGTGACGCACACGCCCACTGTGACGCACACGCCCACTGTGACGCACACGCCTACTGTGACGTACACGCCCACTGTGACGTACACGCCCACTGTGACGTACACGCCCACTGTGACGTACACACCCACTGTGACGTACACACCCACTGTGACACGCCCACTGTGACGTTTACGGCGGCGTCAGTTCCAATGGACACTGCGAATTTTCAAACTCAGAAATCCACGGACTTGTCTCTTTTATTAAGTCATTTTAGATTAATATTATGATTTAAATGTGTAAATTATAACAATGATCCACAGTTTCAGAGATTATAACTATAGAGACACAAGCACAATAGGACTGATTTAAAGGAAAATGAATCCAGGGCACTTTTCCGAAATCTGTTGTATGGTTGTCCAGGGCGTCTCCGAACGGAAAAGCCAACTTCCTTCTGCTCTAGAGCTCTGCCCTGTGTAAACAAGATAAAGCTGAGGACGGATCCCGATGTAAGTGTCGTTGGGATAATTGGGTCTTGTTGGTAATGCGTTTCATCATTTGTTTGACGTTTAGAGTAAATTTGAGGATTTGGAGGTAAGCAGAGGATTAGGTACAAAGCGATGGGGCTGTGCTTGATGAGAGGTTACAGAGTTTTTGAAAAGATTATATGGTGGAAAAGTAGAAGAGAGTTCAGAGAATGTGTTTTACTCTTGGTGCTGGCGTTTAGACCAGACTAAGACCTATTAGTATAGTCCAGTTGTAGTCCAGGTTTAGTCCTGTTTCAGACCTAGTCCATTTTGCCCAGTTTTAGTCCTGATTTAGTTCTAGCACATTTTGTTTGCACATTCAGGTGATATAACAGCGTTTATCTTTGCTGGCGATTATCACGATTACATAAAATGTCCCACGAACGATTATTGTCAACCCTTTTTATCACGATATTCATATTTATTGTCCCATCCCTAGTGAAGAGCCTGTCCATTCCCTGTTCTTGATCTCTGTAGTAAAAATAGGAGTTTGCAGAGAGAGGTGCCATAGAAAAGGCATTGTCTGAGCAGTTCTTTATCAAACGAAGCAGACGGTTTCACAAACGACAGATGTCCCATTCTGAGCTCCAGCCTGACACAATAACTCAACCACTGACTCAGCTTTAAAAGGCCCATATTACGCCATTTTCTGAGCCTCATCACAAACAGACCTCACACATGTTTAACACACAACTGTTACACGCGTTTACATGCCCACTGTGACGTATGCGAACGCTGTGACGCACATGCCCACTGTGACACGCCCACTGTGACACCCCCACTGTGACACGCCCACTGTGACACACCCACTGTCACACCCCCACTGTGACACCCCCACTGTGACACGCCCAGTCAAATGGCCACATTGGTCATTTTGGTACAAATGGAAAAGAAAATCTGCTACTGTGATGTGCAGCTCTCCACAGGGGGCGCTGACAGCGTGCAGAGCTTCGTTGTGATGACGTTTATGGCGACGTCAGCTCGTTATGGAGCAGACACAGGTGCTATGGGGCTGATTTAATGATTTTGGTCAATATTTTGTATGTGGCGATGCAATGGGAATACCAATAAACAAGAATGTAATAGTTGACCAAGCGCACTGCAGCTGAACAGAGGCGGTTTAGAGATATACATGTAAAATAAGTTTCAAAACAAATCAAATTATTGTCGCAGGTGAATAGTTCGTTTGCAAATATTCTGCTAATTTGGCCAATTTGAATAAATGTCAACACTGCACTGGCCTATGTTCACAGCTCGATGATCTGTTGATACAAACCTTCTACTCCTGCCATTTCAATTTATTACACAGATGTAATATTGAACCAGTGTTGTCATGGTACTAAAATCTGAAGCTTGATTTTGATACCAAGTAATTAATAGACTCGTATCTCAATACCGATTCCGATACTATGATAATAATAATTAACAAAAAGAAATCTCCTTATTTAGACAATAAATTAAATGTTCATACTTTGTGTTCTATTCCCATTCATCCATTTTCTTCCACTTATCTGGGGCCAGGTCGCGGGGGCAGCGGTCTGAGCAGGGATTCCCAGACTTCCCCCACCCCAGACACGTCCTCCAGCTCTAGTTCTATTCCCATGTGTGTTATATGTGTGTAGTCCCACAGTGTCCAGTAGGTTCATAGTGGTCCATGGTGTTTATACTCGTCTATGTGTCTTATACTTGTGAAAGATACAGAGAGACATCATTCTAAACATATTCAGGAAAGGTTCATTTCACGAGTATCTAGTTTTGATACTAGTTTTAGTATTTGTTTTGACAACACTATATGATAGCCTAGATCTTTATGATTAGAGCTACTGTATATATAGTGAAAAATGACAAACCTACACTTTTAAATTTGCTTATTCATCAAATGCCACACAGAGGTTCAAAAACAAGATGTAATTCCTCTCAAATAAACCAGCAACGCCATATTATCCAGAATCAACTTACTTCCCATGTCTATTTCAGCATTAGGCATGAAAATGACTATATGATGACATAGAAATTCAATTCATCAAAATATGGAAGTAATTTTACATCCTTGGATATGTTTAGGTCATAAAAGGTGGGTGTATTAAGAAGGCAAAGAGAGAGAAATCAGAATGACGGTGAAATACGCATATGGCACCGTGCATCCAACACAGCGCGCAACCTACAGCGCCAATATCCCACAAAACAGCGACATTCTGGCTCTTTAAAAATGGATGAGCAGTGAATGTGTGCAACCAGAGTCCGTGTTTTGCGCACATTTAGCGGACAACCACAAGATTTACGCGGGTTCTTTTAGCCACACTAAACAAAAGGTCAAGAAATAAGAAGACGTAGAGGCGTTTGCCACAGTGTCCAGCGCCTGTTCTCCAGCTCTCCCGACCCCGAGATTTTATACTGCAGTGCACCGCCGCCATCTTAACTTCTCTCTTCTCCTCTACCATCGTCTGTCTGAGACCTGGAGCTGTTGTGTGCACTTAAGAGTCATGTTCCACCCGATTTATGGCGCATTTGTGAAAGATTTGGCGTTGCGTAAAACCAAAACCCTGGCGCATTACGAGTCTTTGTGTGAAATCGCTTTTGGAGGTGTATAATTTCATTCCCCTCGTTCTAACACGCCCACTGCCTTAAAAATCTGCCCCAGGGATATGGAATCTGAGACAATATGCTTTTCATTTATTTAGCAGGCAATTGACGAGCTGTAACGAGTCCAAGGAGACGATAATGAAACGACCTGAAGCTGTTTTCAGAGGGACATTTGGGCAGATGATTTGGCGAGGCGAAATTAGATTTGGTAGATACATTTTGACTCATTCTTTCACTATAATTCCACATTACACCATTAAAATATAAATAAGACATACAGGTATTACGCAAGGTTACGTGGTAAACATATTGCCAGCATGCCCAAATGCGTAAAAACAATCTTAATCTTATCGCCTCCAATACAGTACGAAAATGGTGTCTAATGTGAAGAACAGGCCATAAAACAAAACCTCCTCAAACAACAGTACGTTACCAACCCATTTTACGTTTGTTTATTCACATCTGGTTCAAAAGAGAGGCGTTCAATTCTTTTTATAACACGTTAAAAACCTGTAGTTGTTCCCTGCCCAAAGTACGTAGCAAGCCCAACGCTCTAACGCAGTATGACACATGCCAGCTTCCGTCTGGCACCTTTCACTTCACCTGGACACGACAGTAACCACGTTTCCTGGCGATATTTAATAAAAGATCAATATGACAACACCGTGGCCATGATTTAGATGAAGCGTGATCATTGGCAGTATTTGAATATTTGCCTTTTGCTTTCATTTTTGCCGCAGTATGCATTTTTTTAGGCATATTTTGAAAGACCAGCTTCCGGTCCGCGCTGCTAACACTCTTCCACTCGACACCTCTGACAACCAAACAACATTGCGATGAAGAATACCACAAATCCTCGCTCTTACCTCGGCAGCGAAAGCCAAAGCCACCATGGCCAAAAGTGCCAACGCCACTCGGTCCCTCATTGCAGTGTTTTTGGTTCAGTAGGCTCCAAAAATCTCCGTTTTTTTGCCCAGTTTCGAGCTCTCCGTGTCGGTGTGGTAATGCGTCCTGCGCCGGTGCCTCCCGTTGTTTGATGGAGAGCTACACTGAGTCTGCACAGCTGCTCCGCGCCAGTCACCTGACCACAGACTTACGCACAGACACACACACGCTTTACGCACACACACACACACACACACACACACACACACACACACACACACACACACACACACACACACACACACACACACACACACACACACACACACACACACACACACAGGTCCTTCTGTCTTTCACGTTTTCTATTTAATCACTTCAATGGCAGAAAGCAAAGGTCTGGTTTTGTTCACTTTTACGCACGGATGTAACATGCCTTGGTAAGAAAAATGAAGGATAATTGTAGCCCTGTAGCTGACAATTGATTAATTATAATTGAATAATGCCTAGAAATTCAGATTTGTATGTGCCTTTCTAGTGTAAATGGGCGTAGCTAATTTAATCCTTTAATTGGTAGGTTTAGGTAAATTGCACAGCAGCCCCGTGTTTGAGGAAGGAGCAGGTGCAAAGGCTGGAGCTGTTGTGTGGTTGTGTTGTGTGGTTGTGTTGTGTGGTTGTGTTGTGTGGTTGCTAATGGGGCCAGTATGAATGAGGCATATATGTGGTTTTATCCTATGTAAACAAAAATAATTGTGGAAAAATCTCGTAGTCTATTGTACAGAGCAATCTACTGAAGAGGTGTGATGGAAAAGCAGGCCACATTAGCCTAATAGTTCAAAGGGACTAACCAAATAACAGCTTGGGTCTTGGATGGCCAATGTCTGCTGCCTGGAGCTGCTGGGAGGGAGCCACCACAGAGAAGGAGGCTAAATAGTGTTAATAATGTACTGATGTTTTTAAATGTAACTTATAACATTATACCATTGTCTTTTTAGGTCTAAATAAGAAATAGTTATGTAAACTGTTTCTGAAAATATTTCAAAATTCAAATTGTATTGGTGTGATAAGTCTCACTTTTTATATCCTAAATTATGTGAAGTGAACAATCTCACACTGGCACTGATTTAAACAGAAAAAGAATACAAGTCCATTGAGGAAAATTGATATGTTGAATTAGCAATTAATTTAAATAAGTAAATATGCATTTCTACACTTGTAATGAGCTGTTACAACAACTGTCTCCAATGCTCCCAGTAAATAATGCAGGTTGTTATTTACTCTCTCTGTATTTAAAGGTGCACTGTGTAACTTTTCTGGTTGTCTCCATGAAATGTCATAGTTTTGTTGTGGTGTTAAACTTGTCTGTTAAGCAGTTAATCAATTACAGGTGTTTTTATTGGACCAGAAATACCTTGAAACATGTTGCCATGTGACACCTCCATAGAGACAGACAAGTTTAATGCCATACTGTGGAACATTCTAGTCAAACCGGTGGTGACAGGTGACAGACCATTCATCAGAAAAGTTCCACAGTACACCTTTAATAAATATTGTAATCGAGACATATTTTTCTAAATAAAGTTAATGTTGTAATCTCAGAACGGTGAGGAGGAACAGTTGTGCTCAGTTTTGAAGAGAAGGTCAGACATGTTTGATTTTCTCTAAACATACACGGCACATTTGACACAGCAGAGAGTCACTGTGGGGCTGTGGTGTTTGGGGCCGTGACCTTTGATGACGTTTGGTGGGAGGAGAGTTTGACCCTTTCCGTCTGTGAAATAATGGGTCTCAAATCATTTACATTGATTAGTTCTGGTCCCAGTGAAGCAGTGAGTTAAAATGGTGCCTCAAACTGACAATAGGATTCTGAAGGTGAGAGAAAGTCTTTTGGAGATTTGAAAAACTCTGTAGTTTACTTATAAGGAAAAATAATGATTGTAAGTTTTTTGTAATGTTAAATTCAATTTCTTATTTTTTTGCTTACTTCGGTGATAAAGTACATACAACACACACAAAAAACCACACTGAATAAATACAAATACAATTAAGGGCATGCAGGAGGTAGAAAAAAAAAAACAATAGTAGCATCAAAACAACATCTAAGGCGCATGTCACCTTAAAGGAGACTCATTCTGTTGTATTCAGACTTTTCAAATGTTTTTGGATAGCTGTGCCCTGGTAATTGACATTTTTTCAACGTAAAAAAAAAAGTGTTTCACAAAGAACCATTGCTTAAGGAGTGTGCCGCCCCCTGCTGGCAAAGGCAGTGTAAGAAGGAATTTAAAAAAGCAAATACAGAACAAAAATCTGAAAAGGTAGAAAGCAGCATGACTATGACAACAGTTTTAAGTTTTTAAGGTAATATAATGTCCTCTTTGGAAGCTAAATGTCCCCGTGTGTCCATGAGGTCTTATTCTGTGTAAAAGCTGTTAACCCTGTACTTTAGACCTCCACAAACATGTGCTGAAATGCACATGACTCTTGGATTAGTTTAATAGTTCATCTAGATCAGGAGCGCCAAACTCAAATTCTCAGAGGCCACAATTAGGAGCTGGGACTAAGTCACGGCCAAACAAAATATTTATTGAAAAATTTCAACAACATCTGCATGTTTCTCAGAAGAGGTGGATTAAATGAGGGGACAGGAGCAGATGCTAATGAGTGTAACGAGTAAGTAGTGAGGGCAAAGCATTCAGGGATTTGAAGTATTGGAGGTGCATGTGCTGCACTAGCACGTCGGCCAGCGGGCCAGCTCTAATACATAACTGATATGTTCTCGCGGGCCAAATATAAGTATATAAAGGGCCAAATTTGGCCCACGAACCTGAGTTTGACATGTCTGATCTAGATGTTTTACAAATCCTGGTTTAGTTCTGTCTTTTAGGTTAAACCAGGTTAAATACTTGGTTGGACCTGCTTTAGTCCTGGTTTAGACCTGTGCTAGTCCTAATTTATTCCTGGTTTGGTCTTGGTTCAGATGTTGGTTAGAACTGGTTTAGACCTAGTTTAGTGCTTAATTTAATCTGGTTTGGATCCAGTGTAGTCCCGGTTTAGACCCAGTTTAGTCCTGGTTTAGACCCAGTTTAGTCCTGGTTTAGACCCAGTGTAGTTCTGGTTTAGACCCAGTTTAGTCCTGGTTTAGACCCAGTTTAGTCTTGGTTTAGACCCAGTTTAGTCCTGGTTTACACCAGGTTTAGTCCTGGTTTAGACCTGGTTTAGACCTGGTTTAGACCTGGTTTAGACCTGGTTTAGACCTGGTTTAGACCCAGTTTAGTCCTGGTTTAGACCCGGTTTAGTCCTGGTGTAGACTCAGTTTAGTCCTGGTTTAGACCCAGTTTAGTCCTGGTTTAGACCTGGTTTAGACCCAGTTTAGTCCTGGTTTAGACCCAGTTTAGTCCTGGTTTAGACCTGGTTTATCCTGTACATTAAGTGAATGTCACATAATGTGTCTCTTAAACGTGGGCTGACGCTGGAATGAGCCTCTGGATGCTTCTAATGATAGTGGTGTTTGGTGCTTTGGACATATGCAGCCTCTAATGGCACAGATGGTGAACATGGTGAGTCATTTTTGTTCAGCGCTTCCATTTAACACTGACGGTGAATTCAGCGTGAGCTGAATGAAACACTCAGGAG
This sequence comes from Periophthalmus modestus, assembly GCA_019594935.1. Lineage (NCBI taxonomy): Eukaryota > Metazoa > Chordata > Actinopteri > Gobiiformes > Gobiidae > Periophthalmus > Periophthalmus modestus. Next base: position 1,001,045 of record JAIEZT010000198.1, on the reverse strand, counting down.
ACGTGGGGGAAGCACACTGCTAAAATGTAAAAGTTGGATTTCAATGATTAGGAATCACTGGTGGAAGAAGTACTCAGTTTTGTTATTCAAGTAAAAGTACCACATGAAAAAAAATCAACTTAAGAAAAGGCATTAAAATACCTGTTTAAAAGCGTAGATTTTCAGGCCTAATAAAGCTTCAAATGATTCTGATATAGATTTGTGCTGAATTTAGTTCAACAGAAACAACTGAATCAGTCCTTTATTTCTGGCTGTTTTTATTTGTATATTTATATATATTTATTTGTGTTAAAAATAAACCCTCAGCCTTTTCAGAAGGTCTCAGACAATAATAAAAAAAAAAAAATTACGTTTCAGTTCAGTTCAAAACTGTTGTGGAGCAGAAAGTACAGATAACACTCTCAAATGTAGTGAAGTGAAAGTAAAAAGTGTCCACTTTTTTTTTTAAAGTACAGTACTGCTTTGACTTTGTTCCAGCTCTGTGAGGAGGGTTTATGTTGTTCAGTCACTCAGTCGGTCAGTGACTTCTTGGTCAGTCACAGTCCTTATGTGATTTAGTTGATTTGAATAGATTAGCTTCCATCTGTGAGATTTTTGGTTTGATTTGGCAGATTTGAACTCAACAGTGACGGCCACTCTGGAAGTAAACATTCCATTCATTTCCCGTAGACTTTGTCAGATATAAACAGTTCAAAGGCGTCGCGGAGGTGAACAAGCTACATGTGTTATTGTCCATAAAGCTATTGTTTTAAATCCAAAAAGCACATTTAAAACAAAAGATGTTTTGGAAAGTCTATGGGAAAAATGAATGGGAAATGTACTTGCAGAACCAGGGGCAGGTTGTCTCAATAACAGCAGAACAGCAGTGAGTTTGGGGATTATGTGATGATATTCAAATATTATTAAAATGCTGCAAACAAGTAAAATTTGCAGAGTGATCTCAAACACATAAACTGATGTTCTTGTGCTGCTTGGCCTTGACCTTTGACCTCTCGTGCTTTGCTGTTCAGTACTTGTTGGTCAAGCATTTGTTTGCCAGTTCTAAGTCATTTGTGATGCTCGTATATTTACATCCATCTTCTTCTGCTTATCCAGGGCCGGGTCACAGGGGCAGCAGTCTAAGCAGGGACTCCCAGATTTCCCCCACCCCAGACACTTCCTCCAGCTCCTTCGATGGGACCCCAAGGCATTCCCAGGCCAGCTGAGAGTCATAGTCCCTCCAGTGTGTCCTGGGTCCTCCATTCTTCATTTATGTTGCCAGGTTCAGAGCTGAAATCCTGTTGGTTTAAACCTAAAATGCCTCTGTCTGATCTGAACGGTCTAAACCCCAGCACCTGCGGCTTCAGGACTCAGTGCTAGTGCAGCCTTTGGAGCTCAGTGAGTGAACTGTGGAGGTTCTTTCACATGAGAATGAGACACACACATGAGTGTGTGTGTGTGTGTGTGTGTGTGTGTGTGTGTGTGTGTGTGTGTGTGTGTGTGTGTGTGTGTGTGTGTGTGTGTGTGTGTGTGTGTGTGTGTATCTGCAGGTGAAGACTCTGAACACACACATGGGATTGAAGAACCTTTTAAAACGGTAAAAAGCAGGACAGCTCCTTTAAAAGTGATGTACATTGTAATATCAAATTCTTTACTCTGTTACTTTATGATATGAAGGAACTGTACTAGGAGGAAATAAAATACAAAATACACACTGAAATTTCTCATTTATTTTAACTAAACAAAACAAATTTCACAAAATCATAAAATGATAGAATTCACTTTGGTTCACGTTACATCATTGTGCTCACAAGATTTTCAAGTATTATCATAACTTTACAGTCTTTTCAACTATATTTGAATTCAGACGGTGGCTCCAATGGCCCAAAACTCGTTGCATCACTCAGATTACGTCTTTTCCCTTCAGTGAGCTTTGGTCCAGGTTTAGTCCGGTTTAAGTCTTGGTCTAGACCCGGTTTCAGTCTTGCACTTTTGGACTCTCTGTGTAGTATCCCAGAGTGTAATTGAATTGTAACATTTTTGTTTCAGTAAATGTAAAAAAAACATATCTAAAGATTCTCTAACTTTCTAACTCCATGGAGATGTTGTTGCAGTCCTTCAGTGTTTCATGCATACTTACTATAAACAGGGGTCACCGCTCCACAGATCTGACCTCTAACTTGGCCTTCTGACATCACTTGGTTGTCTTGATGGGGATAGATGTGTTTAATGCCATACTGTGGAACATTCCTATCGACGAAAATAACATCTCCATGGAGACAGGCAGGTGACAGGCCCTCCATAGTGCAGGGCCTGTACCATTTTTGCTGTATCTGAGCAGAACGTGTCTGGCCCCGTCCACATCTGTGGTAGAAGCAGCTCTGGAGGTCAAAATGAGTCCGTACTGTCTGCATCTAATTACAAAGCATTTTCATGTTGGAGAATCGAAAAGTGTGCTGATGGCATGCTAGTTTTTGCATTTCTGTGATAGCAAAACTCTGGTCTCTGAAGATTGTGAAAAGCACTTATAAACTCATCGTGGTGAGTAATTAGGATGTTCAGAATGCATAAGGTAAGCGAGGAATAACCACTGCAAACTGTTTCAAATGAACTAGTTTGTTTTTCATATTCTGAAGACATTAAAAATGGTGTAGAGCGCCCTTAATCGGCCATGTTGTAGACTTGGTCCTGGTTGTCGCCGCTCTTAGACCCGGGGTATGGAGGAGGGGGGGAGTAGTGGACTGGGCGTGGCTGAGTTGGGGTGTAGGGAGGTGGGTTAAACGTTGGAGAGTACATCTCATACTCGCAGTTGTACGGAGGAGGAGGACCTGAGGGGATACAACACACGTCTGATTAGTAATAGAAAACTGGTTAGCTGATAGAAGTATTGAGTTACTGAGTGATGATGTCACTTCTGAGTCCAACCAGACACTTCATCGCTGTTTTTTAGCTTTGTTTTTGTTTTTTATTCATCAAACGAGGCAGTTACTGTTCAAAAGAGTATTTTTAACCACAAACTGTATCAAATATGTACTGTAGTAGTAATCATTATATAGGATACCAGAGTGTATCTCACCGCTAACGCAATCTTAGCCTAGCCTAGCTTCTTACCTCCACCTCCCTCGTACACTTTCTGTCACAGTCATATCCAGAGATACATGTTTATAACCGTGTTAACTCCAGACGACTGCAGTCCCTTTAACCTGAGATGTGTCGTCACTAAAAAAGGACGTTGTAGCATATTTTCAGCTGATGGACTCGAAAGTGACGTCACACATAATGACTCTAATACAGTGGCTATGTTTCCATGCACACCAAAAATCTGATCATAATCTGATTTCTGGAGTTATCAGATCACTAAAATGTCATACAAAACAGTTCGGCTCATGTGAATTATCTGATTATTTTCTGTGCAGGTTTAAGAAACAAAAAAATGTTAAAGATTGAAAAAGGACAAGTGACTGCTGCTACTTCAACTACAGCCTGTGTGTGATGAGGGGGTGGGGTTAAGTCCTGATGAAGACTTGGTTTGGCAGCTCCAGTTTAGTCCTGCTCTAGTCTTGGTCTAGTTCTGGTCCAGTCCTGGTCTAGTCCTGGTCTAGTCCTGGTCAGTGACGTGCGGTCAAGTGAGGCAGGTGAGGCAGTGCCTCACCTGTCATCACAGAGAAAAAATAAATGATATGATTATATTTATCCAATGATTTGTACTATAAAGTTATTTTCTATTTAACTTTGCAATTCTATTCTTTTTTTTTTTTACTCAAAATTGGTGAATTTTTACATTTACCGTTGAAATCCTGAGAAGAGACACGAGGTGAGGCACCGGCCGTTTGTGAATCACAGCGGAGTGACTTTGCTGTGCGCTCAGCCCTGCGCTCTGCTGCTTTAAACAGCTGTGTAAAGGCGCCAGGTGAGGCACGCAGTAACCCTGCCTCATGTTAGGGGGCGCTCGTGAGCCCAGGGATTCTTGTAACTCCCGCAGAATAGGGGCCGCAAACTACAATTTAGAGTAAGCAAGTCAACTTTAGCAATTCACTTTTTTCTTCTTGTCTGGCCCTACTTTTTAAATGGAGGAAGATACATATTAAAGTTCAAGCTGTTTTCTAAACTGGACTTTGGGTTTAAGCAGGAGGTTATAATTAAAGGACCAACGCTAAAGGAGCTAAATGGTTTGCTCCAGAAACAGAATAAGGACAAAAAACAATATAAAACCAGCTTTTTATATACTATTAGAGCTATTTCATACGGACTTCGGAACTTTTATTTTGAAATTATTTTTTATTCTGGCCCCAAGTCACTGGGAGAGAAATTGGCCCGGAGTCAGATTTACTCGCCGACACCTGGTTTATGTTTGTAAATCTGATCGTGACGACATCAGTGCCTCACCAGCCGTGAACCTCACTGCACGTCACTGGTCCTGGTCTAGTCTCAGTCTAGTCCTGGTCTAGTCTCAGTCTAGTCCTGGTCTAGTCTTGGTCTAGTCCTGGTCTAGTCTTGGTCTAGTCCTGGTCTAGTCCTGGTCTAGTCCCGGTCTACTAGTCATGGTCTAATCTTGGTCTAGTCCTGGTTTAGTCCTGGTCTAGTTCTGGTCTAGTCCTGGTCTAGTCCTAAACCAGGACTAAACCAGGACAGGGTTGTTCGAAGGAGACACGTAAATGATAAAACAGGTGAACTGTTCATGGAAATGATTCACTTTAAAAATGCCTCATGTTCAAATGTTGATGATTTGTTGAACTCTGTGACGTCGAGTGTTTTGAATGTTCTGGACACCACTGCCCCGATGAAGGTTAAAATGGTTAAAGATGAGCAGAAAGTGCCATGGAGGAATGATGACTCGGTCAGGGCACAGAAAAGGGAGGAGGACCGAGCGGGAATCGAGCAAGTCAAAGCTTCAGGTTCTTTATGAGATTTACAGAGAAAAGATGCACATGTATAACCACACTTTATGTAGAACAAGGCAGAGGTATTTTTCTGACATTATTGGAAGTTGCAGTAACAACTATTGTGTCCTGTTTGCAGCAGTAAACAGATTAACAAACCCTCCAGCCTCGCTGCCATTAGAACTAATCTCCACATCTAAGTGCAGTGAGTTTGCAGTATTCTTTAATGACAAGGTTCAGGGCATTAAAAATGCCATCAATCCCACAAAGCAAATAACATCCCTGCAGCCACCTGGACACTTAGAGCTGACTCACCTGTAACTGACAAAACTGTCCCAGAGATTGTCACCAGTCTGAGTTCATCTACATGCTGCCTCCATTACCCACTAGATTTCTAAAGTCTTCTTCTAAAGTTTGCTGTCACCACTCGTTTGTACAGTTAATATGTCACTTCAATCTGGAACATTCCCAAGAGCTTTGAAAACTGCAGTTATCAAGTCTCTCCTAAAGAAGAGCAGTCGTGATGCTGAACAATTACCGACCAATGTCAAATCTGCAGTTTTTAGGCAAAGTCTGTGATAACATTGTTTACCAACAGCTTATTAACTTCCTCTAAATTAACTCTTCAATATTGTCCAGTCAGGTTTTAGACCCACCACAGCACTGAGACAGGGAGTTTTTTGATGAAATTGGAAAATGTGTCTCAGATAAAATGTCCCTGAGCTGCGGGGTGCCCCAGGGGTCAATTTTGGGACCCCTGTTGTTCAATCTGTACATGCTGCCCCCTACAGGCCAGTTAATAATGTGTCCTACCACAACTCTGCAGAGACACTCAGATCTGTCTCACAGCAGCAGGTGAATCTGGACCAGTGGATTCACTCTGACGCTGCATCAGATCAGTGTGTGGATGAAAACAACTTTCTCCAGATAAACTCAGACAAGACTCACGTCACAGACCCACAGAAACATAGAGAAAGTGTCAGAGTCACCTCCAGTCTCTCTCTATAAAACCTTCAAATCAGGCTAGAAATTTAGGGGTAATAATAGACTCAGACTTGGTTAGACGACTGTAACGTCCTGCTCACTGGCCTCTCCAAACGAGCCTTAAGACAGAACAGTACATCCAGAACACTGCTGCTCGGGTCCTGACCAGAACCAGGAAGTACTTCACACATAAGTCCTGTGCTCAGGTCTCTGCACTGGCTCCTGTAGCTCAAAGAATAGACTTTAAAGCAGCTCTGTGTGAACAAGTCTATTCATGGCTTAGGTCCAAAGTACATCTCTGACATGTTAGTGCCATATGAACCATCTCACACTCTGAGGACTTCAGGGACCGGCCTCCTGATGGTCCAGAGTCAGGACTAAACCTGGAGAATCAGCATTTCAGTTTTGTGCAGCTAAAACCTGGAACATTCTTCCTGAAGATGTAAGACATCGACTTTGACAATGTTTAAATCCAGTTAAAACGGTTCTGTTTATCTGTGCATATGACTAAAAGGTTTTTAATCTGCGCTCTTTTGTTTTAATGTTTTAATGTTAACTTTATGATGATTATTTGTGATTATTTATGTTTTGATGTTTGTTATTTTAATGTCTTTCTTATTCTGTAAAGCACTTTGAATTACCTTGTGTACGAATTGTGCTGTACAAATAAACTTTCCTTGCCTAGTCCTGGTCTAGTCCTGGTCTAGTCCTGGTCTAGTCCCGGTCTAGTTATGTCTCAGTATGATACACTGTGACTTTAGTGGCTGTATTCACAACACAACAGCGCTCTCTGGCGACCCTTCACTGCAATTGCATGACTTTAAGCTTCAGCTAAAATAAATATTTTAAATAAAAAAAAGGCATTAAATGCAGCCCAAAAGAAGATTATATTTTAAAAAAATAAACAAAGTAGTAACATTAAAGTGAATAGAACATGAGAAGTTTAGTCAAAAAGTCTTTAAAAATCATTAATGGCACAAAACTTAATCAACATCAAAATAAACTCAGACTCAGATGGTACATTTTATTCTACTCACTCAAACACATGAATGAGTGTGAAACAAAATCCAACCAGGGATGTTTTTAGGAGGGAACAGCATTTTAACATTTAGGACCTTTAAACAAATTTTAGGTCACTTTTTCACAATTTATCCTTATCTATGCGTTAATACGACATGTAATTAAAACTGCTCCAACTACGGAAATTGTATCAATAAATCTATTTCTTTACAGCCCAATTTCCGGTAGTTTGTTGTATAAATGTAATCTGTGGACGATAATTGTCATAAAATGAGATTGCGTTTTAAGCAACGACCGTCTGTTTGCAGCGGAATAAATCAACCTGAATAATTAGCCTAATGTACCTGTGATATCAGCACAGAACAGGAGGTAACAGGGTCAGAATACAGGCTGTGACATTATATCACCAAGACATCACCTGGTCCTCAGCATAGGGTCAGAGGAGCAGAGGAGAGGGTCAGAGGAGCAGAGGAGAGGGTCAGAGGAGCAGAGGAGAGGGTCAGAGGAGCAGAGGAGAGGGTCAGAGGAGCAGAAGAGAGGGTCAGAGGAGCAGAGGAGAGGGTCAGAGCAGCAGAGGAGAGGGTCAGAGGAGCAGAGGAGAGGGTCAGAGGAGCAGAGGAGAGGGTCAGAGGAGCAGAAGAGAGGGTCAGAGGAGCAGAGGAGAGGGTCAGAGCAGCAGAGGAGAGGGGTCAGAGGAGCAGAGGAGAGGGTCAGAGGAGCAGAGGTGAGGGTCAGAGGAGCAGAGGAGAGGGTCAGAGCAGCAGAGGAGAGGGTCAGAGGAGCAGAGGAGAGGGTCAGAGGAGCAGAGGTGAGGGTCAGAGGAGCAGAGGAGAGGGTCAGAGCAGCAGAGGAGAGGGTCAGAGGATGTAGAGGTGAGGCTCAGAGGAGCAGAGGAGAGGGTCAGAGGAGCAGAGGAGAGGGTCAGAGGAGCAGAGGAGGAGAGGGTCAGGGGATATAGAGGTGAGGCTCAGAGGAGCAGAGGAGCAGAGGAGAGGGTCAGAGGAGCAGAGGAGAGGGTCAGAGGAGCAGAGGGTCAGAGGAAGAGGGTCAGAGGAGCAGAGGAGAGGGTCAGAGGAGCAGAGGAGAGGGTCAGAGGATATAGAGGTGAGGCTCAGAGGAGCAGAGGGAGAGGGTCAGAGGAGCAGAGGAGAGGGTCAGAGGAGCAGAGGAGGGGGTCAGAGGAGCAGAGGAGGGGGGGTCAGAGGAGCAGAGGAGAGGGTCAGAGGAGCAGAGGAGAGGGTCAGAGGAGCAGAGGTGAGGGTCAGAGGAGCAGAGGAGAGGGTCAGAGCAGCAGAGGAGAGGGTCAGAGAGGAGAGGGCAGAGAGAGGGTCAGAGCAGCAGAGGAGAGGGTCAGAGGAGCAGAGGTGAGGGTCAGAGGAGCAGAGGAGAGGGTCAGAGCAGCAGAGGAGAGGGTCAGAGGAGCAGAGGAGAGGGTCAGAGGAGGCAGAGGTGAGGGTCAGAGGAGCAGAGGAGAGAGGGTCAGAGCAGCAGAGGAGAGGGTCAGAGGATGTAGAGGTGAGGCTCAGAGGAGCAGAGGAGAGGGTCAGAGGAGCAGAGGAGAGGGTCAGAGGATATAGAGGTGAGGCTCAGAGGAGCAGAGGAGAGGGTCAGAGGAGCAGAGGAGAGGGTCAGAGGAGCAGAGGAGAGGGTCAGAGGAGCAGAGGAGGGGGTCAGAGGAGCAGAGGAGAGGGTCAGAGGAGCAGAGAAGAGGGTCAGAGGAGCAGAGGAGAGGGTCAGAGGAGCAGAGGAGAGGGTCAGAGGATATAGAGGTGAGGCTCAGAGGAGCAGAGGAGAGGGTCAGAGGAGCAGAGGAGAGGGTCAGAGGAGCAGAGGAGAGGGTCAGAGGAGCAGAGGAGGGGGTCAGAGGAGCAGAGGAGAGGGTCAGAGGAGCAGAGGAGAGGGTCAGAGGAGCAGAGGTGAGGGTCAGAGGAGCAGAGGAGAGGGTCAGAGCAGCAGAGGAGAGGGTCAGAAGAGCAGAGGAGAGGGTCAGAGGAGCAGAGGAGAGGGTCAGAGGAGCAGAGGTGAGGGTCAGAGGAGCAGAGGAGAGGGTCAGAGGATGTAGAGGTGAGGCTCAGAGGAGCAGAGGAGAGGGTCAGAGGAGCAGAGGAGAGGGTCAGAGGAGCAGAGGAGAGGGTCAGAGGAGCAGAGGAGAGGGTCAGAGGATGTAGAGGTGAGGCTCAGAGGAGCAGAGGAGAGGGTCAGAGGAGCAGAGGAGGGGGTCAGAGGAGCAGAGGAGAGGGTCAGAGGAGCAGAGGAGGGGGTCAGAGGAGTAGAGGAGAGGGTCAGAGGAGCACAGGAGAGGGTCAGAGGTGAGGGTCAGAGGAGCAGAGGTGAGGGGTTTAAGCATACTGTACAAGTAGTAAAGTATAATTTTGTGAAAAGATTGATCTTGTCTATTTTTTTTTTTCTTTTTTATAATGTCACTTCCTGGCTGGACACATTTAGGTGAAGTTTTTGATGTCACTTCCTGGTTAGACACAGGCAGCAGATGTGACACATGTAGAGGTTAAACATACATAATTCTAAATATAAATCTACTTTCTTTGTTTAGTTTGTTAAAGTTTGTCCCACCTGGGTACCCTTGCGACACCGTGCTGATGTAGCTGGAGTTGAAGACCCCGACTCTGCTTCCTCGTCCGTCCTTCATGCACACGCACAAACACAGGGACAGAGCCGCTACTGCCCCCATGAGGAAGACCACACCAAAGACAATCCCACTTATCGCTGTGCCACTGGAACATACAGGAAAAAAGTGTGTAAACCAGGACTAAATCTGGACTAAACCAGGACCTAAACCAGGTCCTAAAGCAGGACTCAATTTGCTTAATTCAAGTTTTGCTAGTACTAGGATTTAGCGTTATATACTACTCTTACTACTACTACTATGACAACTATTACTACTACTGCTACTACTACTACTGTCACTACGAGAAAAGGAGAGATCTAAGGAGAAAGTGAGTGACATTGATAAATTGGACCAGCCCCAGAGGTCAGAGGTCAAACTTTAGGGACTTCAGCTGTTAATCACTTGTTTAGTTTTACTGCACAAAGGGGCCAAAATGGAAATATATATCGAAATCCATGCATTGTAAATGCATATTTTTGTAATTTTAGTAGTACTTGCGAGAACATGTCTCCTACGTAGGTGTAGTAGTATTTTAGTAGTACTTACGAGAGTACGTCTCCTGCATAGGCATAGTAGGAGCAGCAGAATGGAGGTCGTCCAGTGCAGCAGTACTCCTGACAGCCCTCACACTGAGCATCACCACAGCCTGGAACAAGTACAAGGAATATTAGTACTGTGAGTGCTACTATTGCTGCTGCTGCTGCTGCTGCTGCTGCTGCTATTACTACTACCACTACTCTAAACATTAGAAGGAGGAGATGTACAATGCAGGTCTAAAGCAAGTCTAGGACTAAACCAAGACTAAACCAAGGCAACACTGACAGCAAACCAGAAGTGAATCAGGTCTAAACCAATTCTAGGACTAAACACCAGCAACTTGACCAGGACTGAACCAGGTCTAAACCAGGGCTGACCTAGGACTGAACCAGAATTAAATCAGGATTAAATCAGGACTAAACCAGGTCTAAATTGGGACTAAACCAGGACTGAACCAGGACTGAACCAGGACTAAACCAGGACTAAACCAGTACTGAACAAGGACTAAACCAGGACTGAACCAGGATTAAACCAGGACTAAACCAGTACTGAACAAGGACTAAACCAGGACTGAACCAGGATTAAACCAGGACTAAACCAGTACTGAACAAGGACTAAACCAGGACTGAACCAGGATTAAACCAGGACTAAACCAGTACTGAACAAGGACTAAACCAGGACTGAACCAGGACTAAACCAGGACTAAACCAGTACTGAACAAGGACTAAACCAGGACTGTACCAGATCTGAAGCAGGTCTAAACTACTAATGTTTGTATGTTTATATTTAGTTTGCCTATGGTGACATTAGAATAAATGAGGTTTTATTTTTACTTTTCTCTGGTCTGAGCACTCGATCAGATGAGCCTCAGAATAAACTTCTGAATATTTAATGAGCTTTGACTTTACCACAAAAACATGCCACAAAAACAACTGGCCAGGGGCACTACAACGCTTGTAGTAGTAGGAGTAGTAGTTGTATTTATAAGATGTAGTAGTTATAGTATTGTAGTAATAGTAAATAGTAACACTATTTTGCCAGGTGGTAGTAACAATAAAATGTTGTGTCCTTATGCAAGACACTATGGTTCAGTTTACATATGAGTTCAGTTGGTGTAGTTCTTTTGTAGCTAGCAGCAGCAGCAGTATTAGTAATAATAGTAGTAGTAGTAGTAGCAGCAGCAGCAGCGTTAGCAGTAGCTGTAGAAGTAGTAGTAGTAGTACTAGTAGTAGTAGTAGCAGTAATAGTAGTAGTAGTAGTAGTAGTAGTAGTAGCAGTAATAGTAGTAGTAGTAGTAGTAGTAGTAGTAGTAGTAGTGGTAGCAGCAGCACTGTTTGCAGTAGCTGTAGTAGTAGTAATAGCAGTACTACTACATTAAGACTGGGTATTGTTAGTACTTGCAATAATAGAAACCAAAGTTGGAGTAATAAAGTAGTACAAGTATTTGCAGTATTTGTACTTTTTTGAGTACTGTGCGAGAGCTTACACTTGGTATTGTATCTCTGCTGTAGCTCAGGCCTGTTCTCATGTCCATGATACAGATGTAGAGTGAAACCTGATCTAAACAACGTCTTTAGGAGCCGCTCTGAGCATCGACCACTGTGTTATTTTACACATCACTATGAAAGACTATAACTTCTGCTTATGTGCACAAGGAGGTCATGTGAAGTAGAAATGGGACATTATTCAACAATCCGAACCTTATTTAAAATACAAAAAAAAGTCCTAAAAGAGCCGACTTAAGCCCAGCACACACTACAGGCTTTGTCAGGCTTACACCAGTATTAAACATGCGACAAACAGTGCAGACCAGACACGAGGAGAATCGGACGAGATTTTTTCAAAGAGGGATATGCTGCGAAGAGACTGCACACCACAAGCTAAAAGTTGTGAGCTAGGAAAACGCTATCTAGCGCACCTCAGTCAGCTGTTTCCTGTCTACAGTAAAATGGCTCATCCTGACACTTTTAAGTGTTCTAAAGATCAATGCATCAAAACTGGATTCAGGGCACTGTTTGTGGGCTGGATTCAGGGTGCTGGTTTGTGGGCTGGGTTCAAGATGTTAGTTTGTGGACTGGGTTCAAGGTGCTGGTTTGTGGATTAGGTGTCATTATTTGCAGAGTAGCTTAAGAATACAACAAACCTGGGTAGTAAAACTGCTATTTTTGCGTGGGTTATCTGAGTCTATTACCAAGCGGTTACTGGTCAGATCTCTGGAGAGGCAAGCCCTTACAAACCCTTACATTTTTGTGTGGTACATTGAAATTGAATTAATGCAAGATAAGTTTACGTTGCCATACTGTGGAACATTTCAGCTAAATGAACTCCATGAGACATGCACATGCGAACCCTCCATCAAAAAAGTTACATATTGCATCTTTAAGGGCCAATGTGAGGTCACATTTGCTTATTTAAAATAAAAATAAATAAATAAATAAACAAACACATAATTTAAATAAAAGTTGTAATAATGTAAAAATAAATAAATAAACTTAAATAAATAAATAAAGTCTAAAATTGTGTTTTCTGTAAATTGTGATATACAAAATAATAATAAAGAATTTGAAATAAAAAAATAAATAAAAATCTTACTCCAGATGGTACCATTGAGAATTTGAGAAGTTCTTCATAAGCCTCTGTCAGTTTTGAATGTCCATATTGACTTTAATCTTGAGTAATTACACAGTGTATTGAGTGGTGCGTTCACTGTCGCTCTGACACTGTGGAAATAAGAGCATTATTAAAGTTAGTGATGAATGAGAGAGGCATGTCCAAACATGAGCAGAGCAACAGCTGTGTCTATGAAATCTACAGAGGCTTTGTATCAACCAAAAACACAGATATAGACCTGCTTTAGTCCTGGTTTAGTCCTGGTTTAGTCCTGGTTTAGTTCTTCTTTGTCGCTGGTTTAGTCCTTACTTACACTCGAGTAATATATAGTACAGAGTAACAGTACTCTTATTGGAGTAGAAGTCTTGTTCCTCTTCTCTCTGTGAGTCTAAAGTGACTGGAGCTTTATGTAACAATACGAAATAATTTGAACATTTGTGTTTCTTCAGATATAATTTTAGTTTGGCTCAGTTCTGTGTCTCTTTGAAAATACCACATTTTGTGACTTACTCCATGTTTTGTCCTTTTTTAAATTTTAAATTATAAATCAGATGTTACGTCCAGTTACTCTTACAAATACTTGAGTAATACTATTTTGAAGTAACTAAAGTGCTTTCTTTCACATGCACAGGCCAGGTAGGCTAAGTGCTATTAATTAAAACAACACATTCTAATTTGCCTTAAACATTAGCTTGCAAGTACCCCATGCTGTTAGCTTTAGCATGTTTAGCACACCACGCCCGCATGAAAAACTATGTAAATATCCCCCCTCTTTACTCTCAGTGGGTGGTCCTGCTCTAGTCCTGGCCTAGTCCTGGTTCAGTCGTGGTTTAGTCATGGTTGCTGTCTCCCCACGCGCCCATGCAGACAAAAGTACCATGTCTTTAGACCCCCCTACTTCAACAACTACCCCCGCTTTAAAACAAATATACCCCCAAATGAGAGTTGTACTGCCCTGCCCCCGTCACAAAGACACCACACAGTTTGGGAGGGATGGCTCCATGCGATGGTTTAATTAAGTAAAAAGGATAAATTAGAGGGAAGGTTTTCATCATTTTGAACTTATCATAGAGAACAGCTCTCACAGCCCCTTTGGCACATCACTAGTATTCACATGCATGTGTTTTCAGTCACGTGCACAAGCTTTAAATCAGACCTATTCTGCAAACTGGACTTTCCAGAGCTTTTAACCATGTTCTAGTTCAGGGGTGTCAAACGCAAATTCACAGAGGGCCAAATTTAAAAACTGTAACTAAGTCCCGGGCCGGGCCAAGCTAAATATTTATGGACAAATTTCAACAACATCTGCATGTTTTTCAGAAGTGGTGGATTAAATTTGATTGCGGCGACAGGTAGCAGATGCTAAAAAGTGTCAACAGAAGTGGCGGAGGTCGGCGCCAACACATTTGTAAGGATTCATAGTATTAGAGGTGCACGTGCTATACTGGCGCGACGGCCAGTGGGCCAGCTCTAATACATATTTGATATTATCTCGCTGGCCAAATTTATTTATATCGAGGGCCAAATTTGGTCCGCGGGCCTGAGTTTGACATGTCTGTTCTAGTTTTTTCTTCTCATTCACCCTCTGAAGTTCTATTCAGTGTGGTTCAAACATTTCTGAGTAATCTCTGATCACTTAATTTCAAGACTCCAAGCCACCTCCACCGGTGAACGGCCACTGTGACGTACACGCCCACTGTGAGGTACACGCCCACTGTGACGTACACGCCCACTGTGAGGTACACGCCCACTGTGACGTACACACTTCCTTCTCCAATTTTATTTTCTTAATCGGTGACACTTGTAGGATTCGACAGCGTTGTGTCGTCATTTTGGTACAAATTAAAACAAAATGTGCTGCTCTGGTGTGATGTCCACAGGGGCGGCGACAGCAGGCGGCGCTTTATTGTGATGACGTTTACGGTGACGTCAGCTCCCATTGGACACCACAGTTTTCGAACAGAAGTCAGTGGACTTGTTTTTTTTTATTAAGTCCCTTGAGATGAATATTGTGATTTAAAATGTGTAAATTATAACAATGATCCACAGGTGTCACACATTATAACTGTAGAGACACAAGCACAACATGTCTAATTTTAGCCAAAAGATCAAGTGTAGCAAATAGTTTAACCTGAGCTGAGACAGGTCAGAGGTCAGAGGTCCGAGCTCTCAGGTGGACGTCTCTGTGTCACTGTCAGATGCTCATGTGTGGACCTGGTTTATGGTTCATATCTCTGTGATCACAGGACCTGTCCACATGGAACAAAAACTGACACAAAGTTCAGTGTCTTCTCTGTCAGCAAACTCTTTTTGTCAAAATAGCTTCAAAAAAGTGGAGGCATTACTCAAACACAAATGCAAAATTATTGTCAGTTGAATCGACTTTAAACCATAGGATTAATATGACACGGCTGGAGCCAATCCTTGAACCCTACGGTCAACATTTGTGAATTTTTAGTTAAACAAAATCAGGTACAGTGCCTTTAAATATGTACGTTTGGCCCCTCAGTCAGTGTCTCTGGGAATAATGTCCACTTCACACCTGGTTAGTTCATGCCCACTGACTAGTAATTACAAGGCAGAATGTTTACAAAACCCTATTTAAACCACCAGTGTTGTCAGCACTCCTGGCTCTTGCAATGTGCATTTAAAAAAGAACCAAGTATTGTGTAATTACTACAACACATGTCGGGTGTAGGGTGTTTTTGCAGAGACTGGTCCTACTTAGATGATTTACTTGATTCACTTTTTGAAGAAATTGTACTTTTCAGAGTACTTTCCTGGAAGTATACTTTGACTCCTACTTGAGTAATATATAGTATAGTGTAATAGTAGTCTTACTCGAGTAATATATAGTACAGAGTAACAGTTCTTCTTCTCTCTGTGAGTCTAAAGTGACTGTTTCCCTCTGACATGAGTCACTGGTGCATTACTCTGTTCTCCTGTTGGACTCTTGGACGAGCGCTGCCAAGTAACATGCTAAATTACAGGCTTGTGTCTTTCTACTTTTGGATTTCTCTGATCCACATATTAAACTATTTAGCTTTTTTTTTTTTTTTTTTTTTTTTTTTTTTTTTTTTTTTAAGCCAGATGCCCTTCGTTTTGACCCAACCACTTTAGTTAAACCATTCTTGGAACTGACAAATTATTGATTGATTTGTTATCACTCTAATTAGAATGACTTAAGACACACTAAATATCATTATTAGTCTTTATCTATAACATTATTAAGCCAGATGCCCTTCCCTGGGACCCAACCACTGTAATTTATCTATGCACTTCCAAAAGTGACACAAATAATGCATTGACTGACGGAACGGCCAGCTATGCATTACTATTAACCAGTGTTCAGTGATTTTTTCCCCAGTTATTCAGACATTCAACCTCATATTCCACTTATAGAGAGAGAAATAACACGTCTTTAAGTTTAAGTTCAATAAAATGATGTACTTACGCGCTAAAACGCAGAGGAGGAGTGAGTTCCGGAGCAGTCCCCATCGGTCCATCGCTCCGTAGCTCCAGCGGCTTCCCATGACCCCGTTCAGCCGCGCTCCCTTCACCTCCCGCGGGCTGCTGATTCACCACTCTCCCGCTGACACAAAACAATATCTGGATCTCCTTTCGGTCACCTCATCGTGTCACCCAAACGCATCATAATCGTATCCAAAGTTGCGCCTTTACGCATTGGGCATACGAATGTCCAAACTGGCACCGTTACGCACCGGTTTGCCTTTACTGAAATCCACTGTTAAAAGTCCACGTATGGTCCCACGTGTGGTCGTCTGTGTCGGGCGCGAGCTGTGGTCCCACACACACCTCCACGCGCGCACAGGTTTTGTCTCGCTCGCGCTCCCCTCCCCCGGCCGCTCCTCGTGCGTCCTCCCACAGACGCGCCTCAAATTACTCCTTTGACTTTTACGCAGTGCAAAGGAGAATCAGGGCTATCAAAGTAAGACAAGACTGGGGCCTTTCAAAATAAAACTAATGATTTATGACCCGTTTAAAGTGATGTTATTGATGTCATCTAACGGGAGTACACGCCGAGTCCTGGAGAGGGAGACAGGGTCAGGAAATCTCATTCTCTCTCTCTGTATTTTATACAGTGGGTCTCTTCCTGAACTACTATTTGTAATGCTACTAATATTTTACTAGCACTACTACACTAATACAACAATTATACAAAATACAAACTACTATCTCTTCAAATGTTTACATCTTGTCTAGTCTACATCTGCTAACTACTACTTTTACTACTACTGCTACTTTTTTAGTGCTACTGCTACTTGCTATACTGTTATACTATTAGAATATTATAGGATGACTATTTTTTAATAAACCCTCTTTACTACCACAGTGCAGCTTTAAATGTCTTCTACCACTTGTGGTACTTTCACTATTTCACCATGAACGTGATGATATAGAAGTGGTCAAGGTTCTGTGGCCCTCTAGTGAACAAAAGAAAAAACGCAGGTCTGGTTGAGCAGGTAAAACCAATAGTTAAAGCTAGTACGCAACTTTCTGGAGGTGGCATGTCACCTGCATGATTCTATGGAAACAGAAAGTTAAAACCATACTTTGTAACTTTCCCCATGGAGATACATATGTTTTATACCATATTGTGGAATATTATAGCTAAAGAATCATTTCCATGGAAACAAGCAGGAGGTGACCCTCCTCTAGGCCAAATAAGAGCCAGGTTTGTGGAGCTGCAAGCCCACTCACAGTGAGGATGCATGTTTTTCTATTTTTCAGTGCAATATAAACATTCATAATGAAAGGAACATGTTTTATATTTAGTCTTTTTTTTTTTTTTTGTAGTTTTTTTGGCTAGAGATTGTACGGCTTTAATCTACAGACGTGGTGTGGTTGGACAAATACAGAGGGAGAATGGATCTTGTCACTAATAGAAAATGAGCAGGGAAAAATCTGTAAAATGTAGTAAAGCAGTAAAGAAGTAAAGCAGAATTAATGCAAGATGCAAGTCATGACATCACAGCCTTGTATTTCACAATTTTGTACAAGATTTGGTCATATGTTTTGTAGTAGGAAAAGCAGCAGTAGTAGTGGCAGTGGTCGTATTTGCAATATATTTATAATTGTAGTCTTGGAATAGTACAGTACAATTTAGTAATTGTAGTGGTTGTAGTAGTAGTAGCTGTAGTAGTTGTAGTTTATTTGTATAGCACAATTGAATCACAAAGTAATTCATAGTGCTTTACAGAATAAAAAAGTCAAATCAAAATAGAAATAATCATCATAAAAGTAACATTAAAAGAGAAGAGAAAAACCCTTTCAGTCATATGCACAGATGAACAGAACTGTTTGGAGCCTGGATTTAAACATTGTCAAAGTCGAGGCCTGTCTCACATCTTCAGGAAGAATGTTCCAGGTTTGAACAGCATAAAACTGAAAACACGTCAACATGTTTAGTCCTGGTTTAGTCCTGACTCTGCGCATCAGTGGGAGGCCAGTCCCTGAGGTCCTCAGAGTGTGAGGTGGTTCATGTGGCTCTAACATGTGTGAAGTACTTCCTGGTTCTAGTCAGACCTGAGCAGCAGTGTTCTGGATGTACTGTTCTGTCTCTCGTTTGGAGAGGCCAGTGAGCAGGACGTTACAGTCGTCTAACCTCCTGGAGACAGTCTCTTCAAGTGTGGTTTAGAGAGTATAGATTACATTTTTGCAATGTTTTTAGATGTAAAAAGCTGCAGATGTTATTGATTTGATGTGGCTGTTAAAGTTTAAGTCTTTGTCCATTATTACCTGTAGATTTCTAGCCTGATTTGAAGGTTTTATAGAGAGACACTGGAGGTGACTCTGACACTTTCTCTATGTTTCTGTGGGTCTGTGACTTGAGTCTTGTCTGAGTTTATCTGGAGAAAGTTGTTTTCATCCACACACTGATCTGATGCAGTGTCAGAGTGAATCCACTGGTCCAGATTCACCTGCTGCAGTGACACATAGATCTGAGTCTCTGCAGAGGTGTGGTAGGACACATTATTGCTGCGTATTAACTGGTCTAACGGAAGCATGTAGAGACTGAACAACACGATTAACCCCTGGGGCACCCCACAGTTGTTCAGTATTGTGACATCAGGACTGTTCTTCTTTAGGAGAGACTTAATAACTGCAGTTTTCAAAGCTCTTGGGAATGTTCCAGATTGAAGTGACATATTAACTATACAAACGAGTGGTGGTAGCAAACTTTAGAAGAAGACTTTTGAAATCTAGTGGGTAATGGAAGCAGCATGTAGATGAACTCAGACTGGTGAGGATCTCTGGGACAGTTTTGTCAGTTACAGGAGCAAGAGTGAGTCAGCTCTAAGTGTCTAGGTGGCTGCAGGGATGTTATTTGCTTTGTGGGATTGATGGCATTTTTAATGGCCTGAACCTTGTCATTAAAGAATACTGCAAACTCACTGCACTTTGATGTGGAAATTAGTTCTAATGGCAGCGAGGCTGGAGGGTTTGTTAATCTGTTTACTGCTGCAAACAGGACACAAGAGTTGTTGCTACAACTTTCAACAAAAAATCCCACTCCTTTGTTCTACATAAATTGTTGTTGCACATGTACATTTTTTGTCTGGAAATCTCATAAAGAACCTGGAGACTATTAATAGTATAAATAAAAACATTGAGAGATGATTTGCAAACAACATGTTTTATTCATGACTCTAGAACCATGTATTTAACACTGTATAAATACTTTCTATAATAACAATAACTCTACTTCCTTCTCAACAAATAACCAATAGAATCATATTTTAAAAGCCACATGAGTATAGAGAATCTGTACAAAAATAAATAACGTCTGGTATTCTGTACAAAACACAAACCTTCGCGGAAGGCAGCACAGACTTCCTCATGAAGTAGTAGCAGACACAGTCCTCTGATCACTCATTCATAAGCATGCACTCATCTTTGGTCCAACATGCCCATATAAGGCTCTGGTCCAACATGCCCATATAAGGCTCTGGTCCAACATGCCCATATAAGGCTCTGGTCCAACATGCCCATATAAGGGTGAGGAAACGATATGGCTAAAGAAGTCATGTTTTTACAAAATCATAAGCTAATATGTAATAGTCTTTATACTGCTCATTGTTTGCACAAGATTCAACAACCACAGTTTTATATCAGACTTTTCCTGTACAAATAATGTTGTAGTAGTAGTAGTAGTAGTAAATTATAACATTGGTATTATTGGTACTATTTTTCTGTTCATATTGAGTTACTTTGTTTTTTGTTTAAAGTAAAGCGGGACAGGTTTGTACATTTCTGTTTAGGCTGGGCTCTATGTGTGGTAGTTGTGTAGTATAGCTGTAGTAGTTGTGTGGTATAGCTGTAGTACTCATTTGTAAAGTTTAAATTTGAACTAAAACATAGGCTGAATGAAACCCGTGAGGGTTTCATTTTGTGTTATTGGCGACATTTTGAGGACTTTTCCCCATTCAAAAAATAACATAACATTTTGTGCCTCGAGTCTTGAATCTGCTCAACAACATGCAGTCTACAGTTTTAGATAGAATATTTAGTTTTAAATGGTTAATTGCTATGGCAATGATCCTAATTTTGTATCATTGTGAAACTCATGGATAATATTGTCCTTGGCAGGGTTGCATGATAATAATAATAATAATGCCTAGTTTTGCATGGAACTTCTTGAAATAAAATACTGATACAATATAATGGTGAAAACTGAGCAATTTTAACTTATACTTATACACGAATGGTGTTGTAAATAGCAACAACTAAAAAAAGAAGATAAATTACAATTAGACTTAAGTATGCGTACTATTAGTAGCATTAGCCAAATTGTTTAGGATGTTTATTGGAATGGAGACAAATGTGTAACCAATTTAAAATTTACAATGATGCTCATGTTAAGTGTTGTAAGTTATATATTTTGCTTGTTAAATATATTAAACATGTCCAAAAATAAACTGTAATTGTGCAATTTTTTTCTATTTTTCTTTAGTAGACTAACCCTGGTTTATACAAAAATAATACAGCTTGTATTTGGTAAAAACATGACCATAAAACAACTTGAATGTGCCACTTAAACCGAAGTGCTACAAATACTGTTAAATAACTGCATCTCTGACTATAGTGTGTCCATACCTGATGGGGTAATTCACTTTCAATATAATCTACATAAAACACGCCCCTTTAAGCAGCGTCCAGACCAGCTTGGACAAACTTTTTCAAAATTATTAAAATTAAAAAAGAAAAGCACTCATTTTGATTCACTCATACAAGCACAACATTGGCACAATAAAGCAGCAAGCTGATCCAAATATATATTTGTGTGTGTGTGTGTGTGTGTGTATATATATATATATATATATATATATATGTATACATGTGTGTGTGTATGTATGTATATGTACACACACATATACATGCACACACACACACACACACACACACACACACCTTTAAATTCCAAAATGTGCCAATGCGATGCTACTGACAGTCACTAATGCTGCAATGTCACTTTAGACCAAAATGTTGTAAAAAAAAAAACGAGATCTTGAGAAATTCTTGGATGTAAACAATTTCCACTTTTCCGTTTTGAGAAGAGGCAGTGGACTAGAGCTGGTAAAAGGTCCATTTGAAGATTGGAGCAGGTGACTACGGTGGACTAAAAACTAAGAAAAAGTAGGAAATATCTCCAGAATGTATGAAAAAAATGTAATTACTCTATTTTTTCTCATCTTAAATTTGAACATTTAGTTGCCAGATACCCATATTTTGAGCATTTTTCAAACAACTTGTTCAAGTTTATTTCATAAGTGAGAACTGCTACATTTTTATTCTTCTTTCTGATTAGCCAATAATAAACCCTATTGTTTTAGACATTAGTAAAGGTCCTATTTTATTCCAATGTCAAGATATTTCCCACTTTGCGCTTTAGTTTGTCTCTCCAGTGCCACCGTAGCTGATTCATTTAACATTTAACACGGTCCCTGGTTGCACAGCTCGAGCAGAGGTCTTGGCCTATTTTTTGAATCACAGCTATCACTGGTCATGGAACGTCCATCGTGTCCAATACATTTTAGTTGTCTCTTCCTAAACCCTCTTCCGCACGTTTTGGAGCAGGAAGACCACTCTCCGAGCAGCCATGTTGGACAGGGCAAAGACGCACATGATCTAACTCCCAATGGACGCAGTTCTTCGGGACAATCTTTGGAATTTTTCCCTTGCGCATCTAAACAAACTACTTCTCTTTGCTGGCTACCTCCGCCGCACGTTGTTGAACAAGGCCCCCATTCTCTTAAAGTCCACTCGGCTCCTCCAACTTCACGAATTGCATTTATAGATTGTTTACGGTTGTTAGTGTTGCTGTTAGCCGCGTTGCTAGGTCGTGGTGCGAAATAGCTATACTTTACTCTAGGTCTTGGCGATTCCCCGACAGATAAAACTTGAATCGTCAAAGATTCGGGAAGTGGGGCGAAGCTTCTCAGTCTTTCCAATATGGCCGACGATCCGCTGTATCTTAGCAACGCGCCTTTCAGAGCAATGTCGGATTCCACGGTCATGAGTTTGTATTCGCCGTTGAGGAGGTAGGAGCCATCTTGTTTTTTGACAGCGAGGTAACTGCTGTCTGTGCCCGGAGAGCGCTGTTTGATGTCAACATGGGTCGCACCAGCTGGTATAGTCACTACATCCTGGTACCCGGGTCTGGAAAATAAACATCAAAATAACATTTTTGATAAGTCAAGAAAAAATAACAAAAATGAAATTAGAACAAGCAGCTTTTAATGCTCCGTATTAACAATTATTTGAAATTTTATGTCTGATATTTGAACAAGTTCCCCAAATTTACCCTAGGACACTGTATGCAGTTTCCTTTAACCAACTGCTGTCTTTCAGATGACATCACACATTCTACAGGCCAATCATATTTAATGCAGATGGGCACAGGTGAAATCAATATTGTTAAAATGCACAACTGTGTTGATGCAGTGACTTTTTGGGTCTAGTCACAAACTAATTCTTGGTCTTTACCCTTTAAAAATTATATGAAAACCCAGCCTACTAAGACAAACTTTAAACTCAGCCCTGTTCTGCATATTTGAAGTACTTTTTGCAGTAAAAGTAGTATATATCTTACCTGGCCCGTTCCAGAGCTCCAGAGACCTTCTTACAGGTGGAGCCGTCTCCTCCACACACGCCACATTTGTCGAATCGTTTTGAAGAGCCGATGACGCGATCACACCCGGCTTTTACGCACTGTCCCTGAACGCACACGGAGGTGGAGTCTGGGCTGCAGGGAGTACCGTCTGCCACCTACAGGGACAGACACAGAGCGGGGTATTCATTATTTTGAATGAGTGAAAGTATTCTGGCGTAGTAGTAGTTGGAGTAATAGTAACTATTTTTTTTTGTAGTAAGTACCGTGCATATAATGAACAAATGACTATTCAAAACAGCAGTAGAATAGAAGTAGCTGTACTGTAATAGTAAGTACCGTATATATTAAAACTAGTAAGTAGTTAAATAAGTAGTAGTAATAACAGTAGTAGCATTATTAGTAGTAGTTATAGTAGCAGTAGTAGCAGCAGTGTAGAAGCTATAGTACTTGTAGTACTATTATAATAGTACTACTAGCAGTAACCGCTGAAGTGTTAGGTATTGTATAGTAGTAGCATTAATAAAATGGGAATGCAGAAAGAAAAAACAGTACTAATAGTAGCATCTGTGGCAGTACTAGGTATAGTGTAAAAGTAGCAGTAGTAAAACTATGAGTTATTCCAATAGTATAAGTAATTAAAGGTCCTATTATTAGTAGATGAGTTGTTGTGAGCTTTAAGCCATGTTATAAAGTCATTACCTCATCAAAAACAGACCTGGAGTTGTGATTTGTTTCATTCACATGTTTGAGTAACACTTTATTATTAGTCTGTCTACGTCTCCAAAGCTCAAAATGCTCTGTTCCAGCTTGTGATGTCAAGTAGTGGTACTTTGCAAGTAAACAGCTCCTTTTACCTTTAGTTCAGGTGTGACTGACAATTCCAAGACTGAAATCATCCAAATGATTCTAGTGAAGGTGGAGTTTAAAAACACAGTGGAGCACTTCCTGTATTACCACATGACATCACAAGGTGGAACAGAGTGTTTTCTGTTTGAGAGAAGAACTCAGCCTAAATCTGCAGGGTTTGTGTGTTAAACATGTGAGAATGAAACAAAACACAACTCCAGGTCAGTTTTTGATGAGGAAACGTTATAACATAGAAACATTACATAAGAAGAATGCTATAAATCTCTTCCAACATTTCTGAAATAGTACCCTTGGGCAGGCTGAAGTTTTTAGAGACTAGTTTAACTTGTGGGTGAGTACTCTGTAAATGTTTAAATCTCACCTTGGACTTGAGAACAAAGAAGTACCCGGTCCCTTTGGCGCGACACACCAGTTTGCAGCGGTCTTTGGGGGAGACTCCGGCGTATTTAGGGACCCACTCGACCCCCTCACCGGAGCCCAGAGACACCTGAGCCGACATGTCGTTATGCACCAAACACTGCTCCTCACGGAAGGACAGGCCTGGAGAAACCAGAGACATGTTTCAAATGTGACTTTAATAATAATAATATATAAGTTTCATATAGCACTTCTCAAAAGAAGCTCAAAGACGCTTTACATAAGCAAGAAAATGACAATAGACAAAATAAGCTAAAAGTAACAGTGACATTATTGGAGACTATGCAATGTGTGTAAACCCTCAGTCGTCCAGGTCTGATCCATAGCCTATGCAATGTACCACCAAACTAAAGAGACTATGCAATGTGGAACTAGAAAACTTACATAGCCCAGCTTTTAAGTAAATAGTAATTTTCTTTAATTGTGACCTCTGTGAACTAAACCTGAACTACACTCTGTATGTGGTTGGTAAATAGTTGGATTGAGAGATGGAGATCAAGAGTGTGTCCAGTGTGTGAAATGTCTCAATGAAGTGCCACAGACTTCAAACAGGAGGCGGTGGTGTCATAGAAACACAGCCCAACACTACACCTTCATGTGCAAACCTCGTGTGTGCAAACCTCATGTGTGCAAGCCTCGTGTGTGCAAGCCTCGTGTGTGCAAGCCTCGTGTGTACAAGGCTCGTGTGCAAAGTCTGCTGCTCCACCAATGGGGGAGTTGAAAGTTTAGGTCTTGGTTTAGGTTCTTGTCCATTAAAATAATCACTGGCATTAAATCTCAATTCAAATCTTAACAAGAATTTTCATTTTTCCCGTGTAATTTGTTACTGACCTATTAATACTATTACAAATACTACAACAATACTATACTTAATAAAAGCATTGCATTGACACAATTAGTAGTAGTAGTAGTAGTAGTACAGGTAGTGTTAAGGGGTACATGTAGTAGTAGTAGCTTTGTAGTAGAAGCACTGATGGCATAAGTAGTAAAAGTAGTAGTAGTAAAAGTTGCCGCAGTAGACCCTGGGTAGGCCTCTATGTTGTAGTAATAGCCATAGTAGTAGTAATAATGTAAGTAGTAAAAGTAGCAGTAGTACATATATAAGTCCTCCTCACCGTTGGTCTCGGGGCAGGTCTCGGTGTTGCAGGAGCGGTATTGGACCCTTTTTCCTTCACAGAATTGTCCTCCGTTTTTGGGCAGAGGAGAGTCACAGCTCCTGAAGGAATACTGCACCCCCCCTCCACAGGTACGAGAGCAGTCCCCCCATGGCCCCCACACGCCCCAGCCACCGTTTACAGGGATCTACGGAGACACAGGAAGGACAAAAATGTTAGGAATGACTATAGCATGGCTAGATTCAAGTTGTTGATGTCAAGTAGTAGTGGTGGTAGTGGTGGCAGTAGCAGTAGTACCTGTTGTTTAGCTGCCTGGCTCTAGCTCACACATGGTATTAGAAGTAGTAGTATTTGCAGTAGTAGTATACTTGTAGTTACCTGTTGTTTGGCTGCTTGGCTCTTGCTCACACACTGCCCAGACAAACAGAAGCTGTCGTGGCCGCAGGACGTGCCGTCGGCCCAGGGGAAGTTCTTGGTCTGACACACCAGGATGCCGTTGGATGTGGTCACCGTGCACCACAGAGCTGAACAGGTACTGCTCAAGTCAGGACAGTGCTGAGAATCATCCCCAAACGTCAACCTACAGGACACAAAGGGTTAAACACCAACATTACAACTGCAGGATTTATAACAATTAGGGCTGAGCAATTTGAGAAAAATGGTTTATTGCGATTACAGTTTGATTTGCAAATAAACCTGAGGCTGGGCTGAACCCGGGCTGAACCCGGGCTGAACCCGGGCTAAA
This sequence comes from Periophthalmus modestus, assembly GCA_019594935.1. NCBI lineage: Eukaryota > Metazoa > Chordata > Actinopteri > Gobiiformes > Gobiidae > Periophthalmus > Periophthalmus modestus. The sequence goes on along the minus strand of JAIEZT010000198.1, from coordinate 975,130 downwards.
CCCGGGCTAAACCCGGGCTAAACCAGGCCTTTACCAGATCTAAAAAACACCAAATATTTACCTGCATTGGTGGTCAGCGTCATAGACTGTCCCGGGCAGATGCTGAGGAAGGGTTTGTGGTTTCTGGGGTTTGTCCAGGAGGCACTGCCCGTGTCCATTGTCCAGGAAGGAGGTGATCATGAGGGCGGAGCAGGGGGACCACGGCTCAGTCTGGTCCAGGTTGGACAGAGTGGAAGCCATCATGTGAGAACCCCAGTGAGGCCCATTCACTCCAGAGCACAGCTGAGCATCATCATGGGGCATGTTAAATACATGACCTGGAGATATGGACACGGTTAGTCGAGGATTTGGTTGTAGCAGTTGTTGTGGTAACAGTAGTTGTTGTAATGTTGTAATGTGGTAATGTTTTTTTTTTTTTTTTTTAGTTGAAGTAGTAGTAGAGGTATTTCTTACCGAGTTCATGGGCGACAGTGAAGGCGGCCTGCAGTCCATCGTCCTCTATAATGGAGCAGCTGCGGTCTGGGTCACACACTGTCCCCACGTCGGCCATTCCCAAAGTATCACAGGAATGAGCCCCGCATAGGTCCTACAGAGAACACAAGGAATATACAGATGAGAATCTGCGGTTGGACTGTCCCACTTTTGGACGGAGCTTTGTCATGTTCTTTGATTCCAGATTCCAGACCCTTGTAGATTCAAACTGAATGTAGGATGGACTGGCTGGTCAGGCAAGAAATGCTCCACAGTGTGCAATTAAACATAGATCAGATCTCTCCAGAGATCTGGCTATGAAGACAGATAACTAGACAGTTATTGCTATATTGTGGAATATTATGCAAAGAAATAACATCTCCATGGAGACGAGCAGATGGCCTACCCTGCTATCTGAACTGCTAAACTAATCCAAGAATCACATGCATTTCAGAACATGTTTGTAGAGGTCTAATCTACAGAGTTAGCAGCTTTTACACAGAATAAGAGCCCATGGAAACACAGGGAGGTCATCTGACACACAGGGACATTTCAGTACAGTTTGTAGAGGTTTAAACTACAATTACAACAGTATTTTTCAATAGAGAGGATATTTTGTTGTTGCAGAGGACATTCAAACGAATCTAATCTTTTCAATCATCATTTCACTTTACTTTTCCCCAGTATGTCCTTCCTTTCTTACCGTCCTTGTGAACAGCACGGCCGTATCGTAGTGCTCGGGGTGGCTGTCTCTGGGCGGGTTGTGCTGTCGTTGCCATTGACAAAAGTTCCTCAGAGTTAGTGCGGCGTTGGACGAGACTTGGGGTCCCTTCTCCTCCTCGTACACCACCATGAGTTTGACCAGGGCGAGGGAGATGGAGTTATGGATACTGTGATGTTTGTAGAGACGAGACGCGACAGCCATGATGGTGAGGAGGTACGGTTTAAGTCCAGCTCCGTGGAACTGGGCCATTGACTGGTCTGCCACAAGCATAATCTCCAGGTACCGCGGAGTAGACACAAAACGCTTGGAACGGTGGTTACCTGGAAGATATACAAGACAAATATATGTAAATATACTGCTCAAAATAACACGTGGTCTGCTTTATAATAGAACTAGGACTACGGTTAGCATGCTAACCGTGCACTTCCTGATTTTTGGACAATAAAACGCTTTATAATAGATGCAGACAGCACAAGAGCTGTTTATACATTATATCTGCACTGGTGCAAGACACATTTTGCTTGAACACATGGGGTAATATCAGGTACAAAGCCTTTAAATGAATAATATTGGGTTTATTGTCTATAGATTGAAAATAGTCGAAAAGCTGCAAAAATATAATTAAAAAAATGTTTAAAGATAAAAATGACATACAAAAAATACATTTATTTATCTTTGTGTGTTCTTATTTTGATATTTTATTCATTCATAGTTTTCAATCACTTTCTGTATTTTTTGCTCGAAACTTAAACCTTTAAAACGAGCGTCACAAACTCACATTCTTAAAACAAAAATCCTCCTCCTGCTGGTGCAGTTGGTACCAGGACTTAACATTGGTTTCCTCCCAGCGCTACCGGCCTGTGGCTAGCCCCAATCTCTCCTCCATTCCCCTCCCTTATTTCTTCCCCTCTCTCTCCTCCCTCCCTTCCCCTTCCCTCTCTCTCCCTCTTTACCTTTCTCCTCCCTTCATTCCTCTTTTCTCTCTCTCTTCTCCTTTTCTCTCCTTCTTTCCTCCTCTCTCTCTGTTTGAAAGGCGCTCCTCCTCCTCTCTCTCCTCCTCTCTCTCTCCTCTCTTTCTCTCTCCTCTTCCTCCTTTCTCTCTCTTCCTTCTCTGTCTCTCTCCTCCTCTCTCTCTCTCTCTTCTCTCTCTCGCCTCCTTCTCTCTTTCTCTCTCTCTCCTCCTCCTCTCTTTCTCTCTCTCCTCTCCTCTCTTTCTCTCTCTCCTCTTCCGCTCGGTGTATAAACTGTCAGATTGTTGAGCGTGTGCTCAGTCAGCACATTGGTAATGGCTGTTTTAGTAAGTCGTAGTTTTCCTTCTGCCTTTTCCTTCAGTTTTTGTGCTGTTTCAGACTATATCACACGTATGGGGCAGATTTCAGTTTGAAGGGCACATTTTGATGCACAATTTGGCATTTCTGAGCTTTTAAAGTCTGCTTTTAGTCATGAAATATACTCACATAGAAACTCTTCACTCAAATTGTGCTGTCTACAAATGCAATAGTGCTTTGGACACGAGGAGTCCAGCCAAGATCTGAAGCACATTTTGGTATTTGAAGCTGCAGTTTTGAGTAAAAATTTTACTTTTCCAACCATATGAGTCAGTTTGGCTACTTTTATTAAGCCATAATGACCATAATGAAGTCTGATTGTTTTGAAGTAACTCATTAGATAGAAATGTGACAGTTCCCATGTTATTTGAACAGACAAACAGATAAGCTGTGATCCCACTCACAGTCAAACCTCATATTATTGAGCAAATGCAAGATGGATATGTTTAATGCCAAACTGTGGAGCTTTCCAAAGAAATAACATCTCCATGGACCCTCCAGCAGAAAAGTAACACAGTCCACCTTTTGCCTGTGGCTCTGGACCGTACCTGTCTGTCTGGACTGTACCTGTCTGTTGAGACCTGTCTGTCGAGACTATACCTGTCTGTTGGACCATACTTGTCTGTCGGGACTGTACCTGTCTGTTGACACCTGTGTGTTAAACCAAACCTGTCTGTCTGTCTGTACCTGTCTGTCTGTTTATACCTGTGTGTTGGACCGTACCTGTCTGTCTGTCGGTACCTGTCTGTCTGTCGGTACCTGTCTGTCTGTTTGTACCTGTCTGTCTGTTTGTACCTGTCTGTCTGTTAGTACCTGTCTGTCTGTTTGTACCTGTCTGTCTGTTTGTACCTGTCTGTCTGTTAGTACCTGTCTGTCTGTTTGTACCTGTCTGTCTGTTTGTACCTGTCTGTCTGTTTGTACCTGTCTGTCTGTTAGTACCTGTCTGTCTGTTTGTACCTGTCTGTCTGTTAGTACCTGTCTGTCTGTTTGTACCTGTCTGTCTGTTTGTACCTGTCTGTCTGTTTGTACCTGTCTGTCTGTTAGTACCTGTCTGTCTGTTTGTACCTGTCTGTCTGTCTGTTTGTACCTGTCTGTCTGTTTGTACCTGTCTGTCTGTTTGTACCTGTCTGTCTGTTAGTACCTGTCTGTCTGTTTGTACCTGTCTGGTGGAGCGTCTGTCGCGCATTATCCGCTGTCTGCTGCTTGGCGCGCGGCTCCAGGTTTCTTGGCACCCGGGCCTCGTCCTCGTTGACCCCGCACTTCGAGCCTCCCTCTTCAGCTCCGCCGGATGCCCTCCCGCGGTGCACGCGCCTCACCACGTGCACGTCGTCCTCCTGCGCGTGCTCGTAGTCGGTCTCGTTCAGCGGGTGAATGAAGTACTCGAGTCCTTCGTAGTAAAATCCTCCTCTGAGGCCATGGCACAGGTTGAGCGCAGCGGCGGAGTGCTCGTCCCGGTTCACTTTTCCCGAGTAGAAGCACACCTGGTTCGGCTCTGGCGTGGGCTGGACCTCCGGAGCCCCGACTATGTGGAAGACAAACCCCGGGGCGAGGAACGTGTGATCCGGCTCCAGTGTCAGGATGAACCGCTGTCCAAACACGTCCAGTTTATACACCCGCATCTCCGCGCCCTTCTCCCGCTCCTCCTCGCTCAAAGCCTCCGTGGACACCGCGTTTGGGTCGAGGCGCACGGGTGTCACTGCGCTGCGCTCCCAGGCGGCGCTGCTCTGCGCAGCCGCCATAAAAGAAGTCACCGATAAAACGAATGAAATGTAAAAGAGCAACATTTTCTGTCTCTAAATCAATTCCAAAAAGTGAAATATCCTTTATAAGTTGAGTTAAAAAGATCTAATCCAGTGCGGGTTCAATCATATGTGCCAAGAATGGAAAGAAACTCTTCAAAAAGTAAAATCCAAGTTTCTCTATTTCTCTTTCAAAATTCTGATGAAATTTCCACTTGAATTTTGACTTGTGCCGCTTCGTGTCTTTTGCCTTAAATCCTGGCAGGAGCGAGGCTTTATATTCGTCTCCCCCTGCCCCGGGACCTCCCCCTTTTTTTCCCCGTGCGCTTTGATCCAAGAGTCGGACGCAAGCAGCGAGTTGAACCCGTGCCACGAGAATCTATCACTGTGGAGGAGTGGTTTTTCCCCTACTTACGAATACTACATTTCTGGCTCCTGCATCATCACCAACGACCAGGACAAACAGTTCAAAATTACTCACGTATTACTGTTCAACAATTGTCTTCGTTACGCACATGTTTAGACCCACTCACACCGTGCGTTTAAATCAAGTACATTTATATATTTACAATCCAAACGTGTACAAGTACCACTGGTACAAGTTTAACAGTGACACAATACTCAGGAATAATGCAAAATGTGATTTAAATACAAACTACACGACTAAATATGCGTAAAAACGCCTCTAAAGTGCATTTCTACTGAATCCAAGACGCGGTGTCTTTCCCGTTCCACCTTAAGAAAACTCAGGGCGAGAAGTGCGCGTGTTGTAACGCGCTGTGGGTCCACTAGAGAGCGCCCTCGAGTTAAAAATGAATGACTTTGAGTTTCAAAAATAATGGAGGAAATTTTAGGTGTGGACTGCAGGTGGCGCTATTGGATTGCGTTCGTATTGGGGGACTGGGAGCTTAGGGTTACAGAAGGGACTTTGAGGTGATGACAAAGGCTAAATAAGGCAAAGTCTACATAGAAATAAGTGAATTAAAATGTTCCGTTTGTGTAGAAACAATAACATCGTAGCATTAAGTGGAACTTGCACATTTCTGCACAACTTTGTGACATCGCCTAGATCTGTTTTCCATTTGTTAAAGCTGACTTATGTACTTTTCCATGGAAATGAACAATCCACAGTATCGCATTAAACTTGTATATCTGTCAAGTCAAAGGTCAGATCTGTGGAGAGGCAATCCTGCATTAAGCTACGTAGTGTACATTTAACATATTTTCACAAATCAAACCCACGTTGAATTTCATTTTCGCATTCTCCTAATGCAGTATGTTACAATGTTTTATATAAGGTGAAATGCATATTTAAAATGTGCACATGGTGTTTTATGTTAGATTGTCGGGTTAACTCTCAGTATGGACGCATTACTATTCATGTGTTTGAGTTCCTTGTTTATAGGTGCCATTTTGAGGACTTTTGACCATTCAAGACGGCATAATAGATAATGATAGATATGTTTGTGTTTATGTGTTTATTGTTTATTATTATGACAACAGTGACATTTCTCATCAATTCAAACCCACTGATGCTTACAGACCATAGACTGTATAAGGGATAATAATACAATAATATCATTATAAATACAGTCTGTGGTATAAACATGCATCTTTCACACAGTTACAGCTATTAGTTTATAATTCTATATTTATACGATAAAACTGGAATTTTGCTTGTTAAGTTTAAGATACACTTTTTTGCTCCTGAAGGGAAATATGTTCTCTGCGTTTGACCATCCATCAGTGTCTCTGGGTTAAACCTGCATTTGACCCATACTTTGTCTCTGGGTTTAAGTTGAGCTGGTCTTGAGCTGGTTCTGTGCATTTTTTGGGCTGGGAGTTGAACCAGGAACCTTCTCGCTGTGTGGTGAGAGTGCTTGGCTAATGGTCGTTCAGCCACTGTGTCACATTTAATAGAAGAACTTTTTAATTCCAAACCCTTATTGTTGTCTGATGTTTGTGTATTAGTGTAAAATGAAAGCAGAGGACTCATAAAAAGTTAAATATATTTATTTCTGTACATATATTCCATGTGGATGCTAGAAAAGACACGCGTTTACAGACCACTCCACAGTCCGAGAGTTCATATACTCTGTCTGATACAAAACTCAAATAAATAAACTCATTTTGTTTCATTATTATTCACACACAATAAATTACATGCTCAGTGCTGTCCCTCTGCGCTGGTCTGCGTTAGCTAACACCATCCTAACGCTAATACAACAGACTATAAAGGTCTAAACTCTTGTTTATCATGAAGCAGACCGTGTGGTCAGGATGATTTCAACGGGTGAAGTGTGCCACAAAAATAATGCCAAAAAGTACTTCAGATTTTGAAAGAGTATTGGTGAAACTGAATGATCCATTTTATAAATGTATACATTTCTTATATTGATACTTTGTAGTAATATCACGCTGGGGGGTTCTGCATGAATGTCTACGGCAGAATGTTCAGTAGTTACCAAGGTGACACACATTAGCAAACAATGCCAAAAAAGTTTTAAAATAGTCTGAAAAGTCAAGAAAAGAATCCAAACTGTATTTAAAGATCTGGGTTCAGGAGCCTGTGACCAGTCGAGCTCATGTTTAGAGTTTGATTTTACACAAACGTGAACTTTTGACCATTTTAAAGATGGACGATCGCTATGGCAATGTAGCTAATGTTTTATCACTCTGAACCTCAAGAATATGGTATAATTTCTGACTGTTAAAAACATTTTACATTCTTAACTTGAAATGAAAAATGGAATGATGGAAAAACAAAATTGCTCAGTTCGACTTTTTGAAGACTGCAAAGCATTTCACAATCAACTGGCATTTTTATTTGTCTATTTTAATTAGAACCATGCGCATCATTAGCAGATTATAAATACGGCAATTTTGGTGAGCTTCTTGGCAGAAGTTGAGAATGTGGCAAACCGCATCCATTCCTGCTGTGGATGAATTTGTTTAAAAAGGAACAATGACTTTTTGGAATATTTGTGAATTGTAAAAAGGACATTTTCTGATAGTTTTTGCGAGCTTCCAGGGCACACATTGTCATTTTGTCTCACGCAGTCGCACAAAAAACAAAAATATAGACAGGTTTAAATCAAACAAACTTTAACATCAAGCTTTGCCCAACCAGAACGGAGTATTGAGTATTATTGACCCAAGTTTGTCCATGTAAGGCCACTGTAATTCATTAGGTGCATCTGAGATGAGATACAGATCCAGTCAACTTTCTGATTGCAGGATAGGGTCAAGGATTGAATCTATCCACAAGTGGGCAGTATAAGAACAATGATTAGTTTAATAAAGCATTGTTACCTAATTGTCATCCTCCTCAATTCCTGTGTGTCAGATGTCCTCCTATCCTCCTGTCTCCCTGTAGTGTTCGACTGAGATGATGCAGATGTGGTGTGGTTGGATGAACCAGGACCAAACCAGGACTAAACCAGGACTAAACCAGGACTAAACCAGGACTAAACTAGGACTAAACCAGGACTAAACCAGGTCTAAACCAGATCTAAACCGAGGACTAACCATTTGTGCATTTTCCTTTTAGACTTTCTTAGAAAAATAACGTAGGATGAGATGATTCTGGTTCCTACTCCATCTGTGAGGGGATGTTGAATGTATTATGGTATTGAAAACTAAGGGTGCCTATTTGGGCCAAAAGAAAATGCAAAACGCAGGAGTGCTTCCCACAGTTGGGGTCGTCATTTCTAAGACATAAAACTTACAACAGACTTTTGACAAATGTGAAGTTTGAATCTCACGTTGAAAACGATGCACAGAGAGTATCGCAGTTAGAGACACATGCCAATAGGGGGCGCACCAAGTCTCTCTATATAAGAGTTTTTTATGGTCCATTCAATCAAAATGTTGTTGCATTGTTCAGTATTGGTCCAGTCCACTTGCATAGCATTCCATTGAACATTCGCAATCTGGGAGTGCGTTCACGACAGCCATGGTTGTCAAAAAGTTGTCCAAAAAATTGTGAAAATGGTCATTCATTTAGCAACTTCCTCAGTGTTGCATTAAGATGGGCCTGGGTAGAATGTGAAGTTAAAATTTCCAGTAGAATTTGATGGAAATAAAATTGGGTGCAATGCGTAAAATGTATATATACAAAAAAATACAATTTAAATTAAAGCCAGTTGAATTTATTGGGAAAATGTAAAGTTGTATTTGATTTAAAAATGTATCTAAATAAAATTACGCAAATAAAAAGAGGAAAATGGAATGCCAACGTTTCCAGTAGAATTTAATGGAAAAAACAGTTGCCTAAAATGGGTTCAATATAACATTGGCAGTTTGTGAATAAATGTGTACGCACCTTTTAAACTGATACTGTGGGATTTTTTTAAACGTGGTATTTGTAGAATGAGCTTTATCCCCTGATTATTGCCGTGTGGACAGCTCAGTTTAAAGTGCAGATGACAGGCCACACTCGTTTCACTCACTTCAGATTTAATGCCCTGTTTTTTGGCGAAGTTTATAATATTACTTCCTGGTTGGACACGTGCAGCAGATGTGACACACATAGAGGTAATTCCATAGCTGTTACCTAGCAACCATAACGTAAACAAGCGCTAAAACTTGTAAATTATGCAAAAGTTCTGACTAGACTAATAAAATGACATAAAAAGGCTTAAAGTGTCAGAAAAATGTGCGTAATATTTTGACTTTTGTTCTCTACTTTTTCCCCACAAACTGCCACTTCTCTGATGTAAAACTCTGATAAATATTTCGCACAGGTACTATCCACCAAACCAAGTCAGAATTAGAAAAACACAAAAACCTGTCATATGCACTTTTTAAATTTCCTCTTTGACAACCATCGCCCCAAAAATCCCAAATCAAATGTCACTTTTATCACATTGGTCCTTAACTCCAGCACTATTTCTGACCTCTCGCTTCAGGGAGAATGAAAAATGTCTTTAATTTCAAATATTTTTAACATTTGTTGACGAGGCAGTGTCTGAACACGGAGGGTCGTGCTTCGGGCGTACAACCTTTGGATAACTTCCCCTCTGGATCTTTGCATTGCACTGTTCTGCTTTGCCAACCGGAATCACAAGTCCTGGAACAAGTCATCCAACTTCCCGTCACCCACTGCGGCCCCGGACGTGCAGTAGGAACGTGTATATTTGGCGGTATGGTTACTATAGTTTGCGTAGTAGTTGTAGTAGTAGTAGTAGTAGTAGTAGTAGTAGTAGTAGTGGTAGTAGTTGTAGTAGTTTTGGCAGCAGGAGTGGTCCGTTTAGGCATGTAAAAGCTATAGCGTACATCCAGTTGTTTTTTAGCATCTGTTGCTAATATCTGAATCACGATTGGTTCCTGGATAGCGCCGGGGCCCATGCTGTGTAACCACTCGTCACGCTGGCTCCACCCGCTGTAGTTCAGAACAGATCCGTTGACGGGAATGATGGTTTCAGAAGTGGAGATCATGAATTTTCCATTGAGGAGGTAGTCCGCGTTGGGTCTCCGTACGGCCAGGTAAGCCGAGTACCGGGTCTGGTCTTTAGCTTTGTGCTGTCGGACTTTAACGTGAGTGGAGCCAGCGGGAATCTTAACCACGTCGGTGTAGCCTTTACTGTGGAGACAAGAGAGAGGAGATCAGAGACTGGAGAGCAGAAGACAGACTGATACAGGAACTGAATGTGAGATTTACATTTCACATTTCATAAATTCGACCTCTCTGTGTCCTCACATGTTCAAATCAAATATGTCTTTTACTGACTGCAATTGTAATGCTGATTTATTCTTAATTACAAAAACACTGGACAAACTTTTCATGTCATAATTTGGTGTTTTTGTTCCAGACGATTGTCCAATCAGAAAGCAGAATGAGCCTGCTCACTTGGGTTGGGTTTATGTTGCATATGGTTCATTTAAGTCCTAATAAGTAAAGTTTTGGCAAATATAAACTACAATAAAATAAAATAAAGGCATGCAGAAAGAGAAAAGACTAAACATTGTGGACAGGACAGTGCAGTAGTATTACAGTATTACTGAAGAGCTGTTTAAAGAACATACATGACTCACCCTCTCATTCAGTGGTTTCTTTCTTTATTCTTACTACTTTCTACATTTTATATACAAACAGAAGACACCAAATATATGAAGCAAAATACATGGAATTATGTAGCAAAGAAAAAAGCTACTTAACTATGAAATATTTTTTGACAAAGGGAGGCTACTTTGAGGATTTGAATATAAAACATAAAAAAAAAAAATGTTTTACTACATAATTTCAAATATCTTACTTCATATATTTGATGTCTTCTGTATGTATTTAAAATGTAGAAAGTAGTCAAAATAAATAAAAAAAAAAGGACGAGTCTTACATTTTTGCAAAATGTAAGACTCGTCCTTAGCATTCCTGCCCTCACATGGCGGCCATTGCAACTGCGTTATTCACATGGTCCATAAGTGCTTCTGAGTCAGTGCTAAGTAGGATTTAGTACCTCTTTTTGGTGAAGTTGCCCATGACCTTCACACAGGTGGTGCTGTCTCCTCCACATATTCCACATTTGTCGAACTGGAGCCTAGAGCCGATGATGCCGTCACAGCCTGTCCTCACACACTTCCCTTTAACACACACAGAGCTGCTGAAGGGACGACACTCTGTACCATCTACCACCTGCAAGGCAACAAGTACACAAGTTTAACACTAACAAGTACACAAGTTTAACACTAACAAGTACACAGGTTTAACACTAACAAGTACACAAGTTTAACACTAACAAGTACACAGGTTTAACACTAACAAGTACGCAGGTTTAACACTAACAAGTACATAAATTTAACACTAACAAGTACACAGGTTTAACACTAACAAGTACACAGGTTTAACACTAACAAGTACACAGGTTTAACACTAACAAGTACACAGGTTTAACACTAACAAGTACACAGGTTTAACACTAACAAGTACACAAGTTTAACACTAACAAGTACACAGGTTTAACACTAACAAGTACATAAGGTTTAACACTAACAAGTACACAGGTTTAACACTAACAAGTACACAAGTTTAACACTAACAAGTACACAGGTTTAACACTAACAAGTACACAAGTTTAACACTAACAAGTACACAGGTTTAACACTAACAAGTACACAAGTTTAACACTGACAAAACACATTTCTAACACACAGAGCTGCAGAAGAGACACTCTGTACCATCTGCTACCTGCATATGAACAGTTTTAGGGCAATAATAGTAATGGATCATTATTCTTATATAGCACACACTCAGTTTCATTTTTCATTCACTCCACACACACTCACTGCTGGTAAGTTACTATTGTACAGTAAAAGCAGCAGCAACGCTCACAGATCATACTAACATTTTACACAAATATTTAGATGAGAAAAAAACGTACCCGCGGAGAGAAGACCACGTAGTATCCAGTGCCCTTGGCTCTGCAGGTGAGTTTGCACATGTCTTTGGGCAGGACCCCGGCGTATTTAGGCACCCACTCCACAAACGTCTTCACTCCTTTAGGGTCGGTCTGTGGGCCGTTACGCACCTCACACTGCTCCTCTCGGAAGCTCTTTACTGGAAAACACAAAGAGACGAAGTTCAGTAGGCTCTAAACTTATTATTTTGTCGTCTTTAAACAATGTTTCTTTACTCTCATTAGTTGTATCCTAAGATTTTTGCCAAAGCTATACATACTACGACCACTAGTACTACTACTACTACTACTTTATCTACTGAAGGACATGTTACCATAGACTGTATATATAAATGGACTTAGCTAACCTGCTAGCCGTGTTCCAAATAGGAAGTGAGCATGGGCGCACTTCCAGTTCCATCGACGCTGGCTCCAATTCACTTTCTATTGAAAAATGTTGCCCCTCTCTCCATAACTCTACATGATCCTCAAGATATGAACATTAATAAGAGATGAATGAGGCGACTTCTTTCCCCTGAGGTTGCTCATGTGCGCATTGATAATTGCTAAGCGCCCGCTCCCTGCAAAACCAGGGGTGCGGGCGGGAAGGGGCGGTACCTTCAACAGCCTCACTCCAGATTGGCTCTTTGGTTGCTATCCAAATATGGAACTTGGCTCCAAATTGGCTGCTATAACTGCTCTGCCTCGATGAGTTTCATTTGACTGGAGCCGAACGCTGTGGGTGACGTCACACTCACTCAGTCCACTTCTTTATACAGTCTGTGCGTACTACTGAGTCTAGTAGTTAGACGTAGTAGTATTAGTAGTTGTCGCAGTGGTTGTAATAGTTGTAGAAAGAATTGCAGTTGTAGTAGGGCTAATATCAGTTGTAATGGTAACAGAGGTAGATGTAGTAGCTGTTGCTGTAATTGTAGTAGTGGTGGTAGTAGTAGCAGTAGTAGTAGTAGTAGTAGTAGTAGTAGTAGTAATGACCACAGCCCTTGGGACAGCAGATGTAAATTAGCCTTTGACTATAATCTGGCGTGTTTGCGTTCATGTTGAATCAAGTTTGTTCATTAACATACATTGTCCCAATGAATAAATGAATGAATGAATAAATAGTAAGAGTAACAGTTGTTTTATATAACAGTGTCTTACCGGTGTGTGGACATGGAGTGCCATTGCAGGACCTGTACACTGCCCTCTTGCCTGTGCAGTACCGCCCGTTGTTCCTAGGGGGCGGGTTATTGCAGAGTCTTTGGGCGAACTGCACTCCTCCTCCACACGAGCGAGAACAGGACCCCCAAGGCCCCCACGAACTCCATCCCCCATTGTTAGACGTCTGGAGATAATATACAAAAATAAACAAGAAAATATGTGAATAAAACATACCACATGGAACAATGTATTTATAAAGGTCTACAAAACAATGTGCTGCAATGACCAAGCCTGGAACATGGGAATTTAACCCTGGTTTAGTCCTGGTTTAGTCCTGGTTTAATTCTTGTTCAGTCCTAGTTAAGCCCTGGTTTGGAGTTCCTTTAGTCTTGATATAGATCTGTAATAGTCCTGGTTTAGTTCTTGTTGAACTTATGGTCTACTACTTTTGTTTTTTTTTTGGTTTTTTTTTTTTTTTAAATGAGGGTGAGTATTTTATTCTATGGGAGATTAACTTTTTCTGTGAAAGTCTCCAAACTTCTGCTCCACAACTGCTGAACCTTCTCATTATTAGTTTGGGATCGGCTCCACAAACTTGTCATGTTAAGGACTTTATGGCCTAAAGTTCATTCAACTGACAGAACTCATGTCTTTGAGGCTGGATAACGGCTCCAATTTCTGAAAATATTGAGGAAAAAATCATTTGACTTTTGTTTATTTAAACTGACAGAAGACACTAAACTTCGTGTCAGTTTTTGTTCCCTGTGGACAGGTCCAGTGATCACAGAGATATGAACCATAAACCAGGTCCACACATGAGCATCTGACAGTGACACAGAGACGTCCACCTGAGACCTCTGACCTCTGACCTCTGACCTGTCTCAGCTCAGGTTAAACTAGAGCGAGTATAGAGTGGTATTTTGCCTCTCTCTATAGCACATTAACAATAATACATGCTGCTATTTGTAAAAGTGGCACTTTCATAGTCAAGTGGGTATATTTAGTTGTATCTTCAGAAGGATCTTTTGTGGAGTAAATGAGACGAGTTTAAAACCATGTGATCAAAATGAGACACTTCATTAAAAACAATCACATGCTCTCCACATGATGTTCATCCTTATGTGGTTCTTTTCAAGAAGAAAAAAAAACAAGACTAGACCAGGACTAGACCAGGACTAAACCAGGACTAAACCAGGACTAAACCAGGACTAAACCAGGACTAGACCAGGACTAAACCAGGACTAAACCAGGACTAAAACAGGACTAAACCAGTAAGAATGCATGTTTTTCAGTATGTATTTTTAGCAATGAAAAACACTTAATTGAATAACTGAAACATAGAGAAGTTTAATGCCATCCTGTGGAACATTCCAGATCAAGTAATAATATATCCATGGCAGACCTTCTTCCCCACCAGAAATGCTTGTATAGTTTTGTGTTCAAATCAGACATTCTATAATATTCCACACTAAGGCATAAATGTTCGGAAGTATGATTTCCATGGAATCCTGAAAATAATACCTCCAGAAAGTTACATCCTGTCCCTTTAATCTATATAATAAACTGCACTGCAATAAGAAGCGATGCATTACATATTTACAATCTTGTTTTCAAGTACTGGTACAAATGTATTACTTAAACCTAGTAACTTCTCACTTGGCAAACTGGGCCAGGGCGTATTCGAGGGAGGAGATCCACAAGGAATGTCAAAATTGGGAACAAATATTCCCAGAACATTTTTCCAACATGACGTTTAATTATTCACATTTTGGACGAGAATCTTTGAACTGGAGCGACACCAAACACTGACCTATTTTATGAGAATGTCCAAGCCTTCAGTCCTCACATGCTTTCATGGTTAGTATTCATAAACAGAGGTTTTTAGCACTTGGTAATGGTGTTTTAATACATGGAAAGTTGAACCTCAAAGGGATATTGTGGGATTTTGAAGTGGGCAGGTTTACAGGACTTACATTTATAGCTTTAGCTGAATGTGGTGGCCTATGGACTTGTACTATTAGTAGTAGTAGTCTAGTAGCTGACTTAGAAGTATTCACAATATATTTGGGACTGTTTAATATGGCCTTCATATATACTCCCAGTCAAACGTTTGGACACATCATCTCATTCAATGTTTATTTCTTTATTTTAACTACTTTCTACGTTTTAGATAAATACAGAAGACATCAAATATATGAACCAATATATATAGAATTATGTAGCAATGAATATTCAAATCTTCAACACCCCTTTGTTTGTATATATAAATATTTAGTATCATCAAACACATTCCTTTAGATATCATCTGTGCATGTTTGCGTAATCTAATGATCTTTTCTGCCTCTATTCGAACCCTCCCTGTGGTTAGCTGTAAGATTCTGTCCAAGGCTCCGCCCACAAGCCGACGTCACCCATGCTCCCACTCAACAATTCTCTGTAAATATACAATAACATGATACAAAACCGTACACTACAACTTCACAAACCTGATGCAATGTGCAGTAGTTTCATTAACGGCAATTGCAATGAGATAGTGCTGTGGACGGGGAGCGCCAGAATTGAAAGTGAAACTTATAAAACCCGTTAATATGTTATTTTCAATAAATACAGCATTTTCACAACACACAGAAGTAAATACCTCCTCTTTAATACCCCCAGAAAGAAAATACTCCCTCTTTAATACCCCACAGAAGTAAATACCCCCTCTTTAATACCCCACAGAAGTAAATACCCCCTCTTTAATACCCCATAGAAGTAAATACCTCCTCTTTAATACCCCATAGAAGTAAATACTCCCTCTTTAATACCCCACAGAAGTAAATACCCCCTCTTTAATACCCCACAGAAGTAAATACCCCCTCTTTAATACCCCATAGAAGTAAATACTCCCTCTTTAATACCCCACAGAAGTAAATACCCCCTCTTTAATACCGCATAGAAGTAAATACCCCCTCTTTAATACCCCACAGAAGTAAAATACCCCCTCTTTAATACCCCATAGAAGTAAATACTCCCTCTTTAATACCCCACAGAAGTAAATACCCCACAGAAGTAAATACCCCCTCTTTAATACCCCACAGAAGTAAATACCCCCCTCTTTAATACCCACAGAAGTAAATATTTCCTCTTTCATACCCCACAGAAGTAAATACCCCTTTTAATACCCCACAGAAGTAAATACCCCCCTCTTTAATACCCCACAGAAGTAAATACCTCCTCTTTAATACCCCATAGAAGTAAATACTCCCTCTTTAATACCCCACAGAAGTAAATACCCCCTCTTTCATACCCCACAGAAGTAAATACCCCCTCTTTAATACCCCACAGAATTAATAACCTCCTCTTTAATACCCCATAGAAGTAAATACTCCCTCTTTAATACCCCACAGAAGTAAATACCCCCTCTTTATACCCCATAGAAGTAAATACTCCCTCTTTAATACCCCACAGAAGTAAATACCCCTCTTTAATACCCCATAGAAGTAAATACTCCCTCTTTAATACCCCACAGAAGTAAATACCCCCTCTTTAATACCCCATAGAAGTAAATACTCCCTCTTTAATACCCCACAGAAGTAAATACCCCCTCTTTAATACCCACAGAAGTAAATACCCCCTCTTTAATACCCCACAGAAGTAAATACCCCCTCTTTAATACCCCACAGAAGTAAATATTTCCTCTTTTTCATACCCCACAGAAGTAAATACCCCTTCTTTAATACCCCACAGAAGTAAATAACCCCTCTTTCATACCCCACAGAAGTAAATACCCCCTCTTTAAATACCCCACAGAAGTAAATACCTCCTCTTTAATACCCCATAGAAGTAAATACCCCCTCTTTAATACCCCAAAGAAGTAAATACCCCCTCTTTAATACCCCGTAGAAAGTAAATATCACCTCTTTAATACCCCAAAGAAGTAATTACCCCCTCTTTAATATCCCAAGAAGAAGTAAATACCCTCTCTTTAATACCCCATAGAAGTAAATATCACCTCTTTAATACCCCACAGAAGTAAATATTTCCTCTTTCATACCCCCACAGAAGTAAATACCCCCTCTTTAATACCCCCATAGAAGTAAATCCCCTCCTCTTTAATACCCCAAAGAAGTAAATACCCCCTCTTTAATACCCCCCTCTTTAATACCAGAAAGTAAATACCTCCCTCTTTAATACCCCATAGAAATAAATACGCCCTCTTTAAAAATGGAGAGGCCAAAATTAGGACCTTTTTTTGCCTGATCTGCAAAAGTATTTTATCAAAGATTATGTCTAAATCTCATCTCATTCTCATGGGCCATATCTCATGTCTCAACTCATCTTGTGGAAAATGTCCCATACAAGTTATGCAATAACTCCATGGAGAAAAACAGATAGAAAAGTTATATAGTGCGGCTTTAATATAAAATAATTGCTAACATAGAATAAGTTATAAGGTTATAGCCATATATATCACTATTAAACTGTTTTTACTGTCAAACAAAACAAAACAAAAACTAAACAAAAGTAGTTGATTTTAAACAGTTTGCAGTTGTCCTCACCTTATTCTGACCATCGCAATTATTCACCAAGATGACTTTATAAGCAGTTTTACAACTTTCAGAGATAAGAGCGGAGTTTTCCCATCATGGTAATGCTAACAAGAACTAGCATGCTAACGACACACGTCCTGATACTTGGACATTAAAACCCTTTTTAATTGGAGGCAGACAGCACACAGTGGACTTATTTCGACCTCCAGAGCTGCTTCTACAGTATATCTGTACTGGGGACACAGTTGTTCTAAAGAGGTACAGAGTATATCTTGGTTAATATATTTGATGTCTTCTGTGAGTATATAAAATGTAATAGGTAGTAAAAATAATAATAAATAAATAAAAAAAACATTGAAGGAGATGGTGTGTCCAAACGTTTTGACGGGTAGAGTATGTCATAATGAAACGGTCTTTACCACAGACTGCATTAAGAAATGGACTAAGTGAGTGTGACGTCACCCACAGCGTTCGTCTCCAGTCAAATGAAGCTTGTGGAGACTAGCAGTTATAGCGGCTACCCTGGAGCCCAGTTCCATATTTGGAATTCCAAATGGTGAGTATCATAGCAACCAAAGAGCCAATCTGGAGCAAGGCTGTTGAAGGTAACAGCCCCTCCTGCCCGCACCGCCCGTTTAGGAGGTAGCAGGTGCTTAGCAACGCTGTCAATATAAACCTGTTGCTAACGCTAGCAGGAGCAACCTTGGGGACAGAAGGCGTCTGATTTGTCTGTGATTAATGTTCATATCTTGAGTTACAGACACAATAGTGAAATAAAGAACCCAGGATCATGTAGAGCAGATTAACACTTTAGGACCAAAACGACGAGCAGCAGTTACAGAGAGAGGACACTTTACATAGAAAGTGCGGCCAGAGTCAATGCAGCCGGAAGCACACCCGGGTTCACTTCCTGTTTGGAACGCAGCGCCTAGTGTGTTTCTATGTCCATTTACACATGCAGTCTACGGGTCTTACAGAGTAGTGTTTCTTTTGTCTGGTAGTATATGTGATTATGAAATGATCTTACCGAGTAGTGCTTCTTGCGCGTCTTGTCTACACACTTGCCCTGGAGGCAGATCCGGCCTTTGCCACAGGGGGTGCCTTCCACAGCGGGCAGTTTCTTGGTCAGACACACCATCTGGCCCTGGCGAATGACTGCGCACCAGAGACGGGCACACACGTCCATGCCCGGGCACACAGTGTACTCTGGCCCGAACGCCAGACGGCACTGACGAATCGCATCATACGACTGACCTGGGAGCTCCTCTGGGCCCAAGAGAGGGAGGTGAGGGGTGTCCAACAGGCACTCAGCTGAGAGAAACAGGGAGGGAGAGAGGGAGAAGGGAGAAGGGGAAAGACAGAGAGAGGGAAGGAGGTGGGAGAAGAAGATGGAGTGAGGGACGTGAGCGGAGAAAGAGAAATGAGCAAGAAAGAGAGAACAGAGAGAGAGTGGGTGAGGTGGAAGAGATGAAGAGAATATTATTATAATGCTTTTTTTTTTTTTTTTTTTTTTACATACAAGACTGTTTTCAACCAAGACTCCCAAATCCAAAATCTGTCCAAATCCAATACAGAAGTACTTACAGGTCTCTAGTGATGCAAGGATCAAACCAGGGACTAAACAGGGACTAGGCCAAGGACTAAACAATAAAAATAACCAGGAACCCAGGGCCGTTGTGGCTATAATAGTATCTTACCATAATACCAAAATAATGTGAATTTACAGAGATTTAGCTTAGCACATACCAAGGTCAAAATGTGAAAATTACAGCTGCTGAAACAATCTAAGGCCCTCTTTTAGCAGCCATTTTACTCCTAAGTTACTCCTAAATTACTCCTGACTAAGACAGTGTGGAAACGCACAAACTGATCATTGTCTCATCGATCTCATCCAGGCTGATCCATGTCTCATCCAGGCTGATCCATGTAACATTGATCTCATTCAGGCTGATCTATGTAACATCGATCTCATTCAGGCTGATCCATGTCTCATCCATCTCATCCAGGCTGATCCATGTAACATCGATCTCATCCAGGCTGATCTATGTAATATCGATCTCATCCAGACTGATCTATGTCTCATCCATCTCATCCAGGCTGATCCATGTCTCATTCAGGCTGATCCATATAACATTGATCTCATCCAGGCTGATCCATGTCTCATCCATCTCATCCAGTCTGATCCATGCCTCATCCAGGCTGATCCATGTCTCATCCAGGCTGATCCATTTAACATCGATCTCATCCAGGCTGATCTATGTAATATCGATCTCATCCAGGCTGATCCATGTCTCATCCATCTCATCCAAACTGATTGATGACTTGATAAAGAACTGGCCATTTTTCTACACACACGTGCCTCAAATTGTTCTAGCTCTGCTACAGTTGACATTTTCACATTTTGCTGTTCCTCCATGATAAGTGGCCTTATCCTTGAAGAGCACCTGTGTCCTACTTCCTTCTAGCAGATTCACTTTAGCCGCACTGAAGCACCTTATCTCATGTTTTAAATCAAAAATAAAATCAGAACATGGATAAAAACAAGGCACAGTGCTTTATCAGGGCACCTGTAGTATAATTGCACAGTGCAGTATGTAATTAAACCTCACTAATTAAACCCATGTGACCAAAGCCTAATTAAAGTCTTGAGATGCAGAACTCACTGTTTGTGTCTCTATGGCAACACAAATGAAAATAAAAAAGCACAGTAAGCAAAGAAAAAAAAAAGGCAAAGTAAGGTGTGTGCGTATTTTAAACTCCACCATAGTTTAACCTGAGCTGAGACAGGTCTGAGCTCTCAACATTTGCTCATGTTCATAGAGATGTCATTGCTTTGCCTAGAATGTTCTGCAGTATAGCATTAAACTATTAATCTATGCCCATGGTTACAGGTCACAGTAAGAATGCATGACAATTATTATTTTTCTTTAACCAATTAAAAGACATCTGTAAGTTAATAATAGCAAAATAGATAGGTTTAATGCCATACTGCAGAAAATTTCAGGCAAAGCGGTAATTTCTAAATCAGAAAAGTTATATAGTGCATCTATAAGTTCAATGTCCCTTCTTTTAGTATAAATATTAAGTGGATATGTTTGTGAACTGTAGTGGTAAGAATATGTGATTATGCAGACATTTTAGGGCTTGGGGTTAACATAGAAACTTCGTGATCCCACTTCAACAGGTTAAAAATCTTATTACATATTACTTTACTAGAATGAATTGACTCTTTCTTTGACTGTAATGCTAAACGTAAAAACACATGTGCAGATTAATGAAAATGTTTTACCATTTCCGTCGTCGAAGAAGTCTGTGATGGTGGCTGAGGTGCACTTGCTCCACGGTTTGGAGGCGTCGATGGAGGTCAAAATGGACGACATGAGCCTCTTATCACTGTTCACGCCAAAACGCTCCTCACAGAACTTAGAGTCATCATGAGACAGACCCAAGAGGTGACCTAGACCAGAAGAGAGGAGTTAGACCAGGACTAAGCCAGGACTAAACCAGGACTAGACCAGGACTAGACCAGGACTAGAACCAGGACTAAACCAGGACTAAACCAGGACTAACCAGGACTAAACCAGGACTAAACCAGGACCAGGACTAAACCAGGACTAGACCAGGACTAAACCAGGACTAGACCAGGACTAAACCAGGACTAGACCAGGACTAAACCAGGACTAGACCAGGACTAAACCAGGACTAGACCAGGACTGAACCAGGACTCGACCAGGATTGAACCAGGAGTGAGACATGAGAAACAACCTAACAGGTGACTGAGTAGAAGGATTTGACCAGGAGTGGGCAAGAACTGAACCAGGGCTAAACCAAGATTGAGACAGGACTAAACCAGGAGCTAAACAAACGTGTCCATGTAATTAAAGCTACAGTATGCAACTTTTTGGAGGTGGCACATCACCTGCATGATTCCATGGAAATGAAAAGCTAAAATCATACTTTGGAACATTCTCCATGGACATAAGTTGTATCCCATACTGTGGAATATTATAACCAAAGGACATTTCCATGGAAACAGGCTCAGGTTTGAGGAGATGCAAGCCCTCTCAGAGTAAGGACACATGTTTTTCAGTGCAATGAAAACAACCAAAATATCAAATACATGCTTTTATCTTGTATCCATCTGTTCCCTGCTCTATGATAAGGCTTAGCGGTACCAAAACAGGACTAAACCAGTCCTCTCTTTAATCTCGTCGTGTTATAGTACATATATTTATAGAGACACATTTGTAGTGAAAGCAGATGCTGTGGTTTAAACATGTCCTCTCCTGTTCTGTCTCTTCACTGTCTCCTCTCACATATCTGCACACGCTGCCACCTGCACCACATTTTTGATTTCGGATTGTTTTGTTGCCTGGAAACGACTGAAGGAAAAGCACAAATCAAAATGGGAAATATTGTGAAATATGTTCATCTGCAAAACGGCAAATGAGGTGATGACTTTTTCATAAACATCCTTAAAAATAAAGGTCCAGTAATACATCAAAAGATTTTGAATAAGTCAAAAGTAATCACTGTAACTGCAGTTTGAATCCTGAATGATCTAATTTAAATAATAGTAGATTTACCGATTTCATGAGCAACAGTGAAGGCAGCATGGAGACCATCGTCCTCGATCACAGCACAGCTTCTCTCAGGAGAGCAAATGGTGCCCACGTCCGCCATGCCCAGAGTGTCACAGGAGTGATGACCACACAGGTCCTACAGAGACAAGACCAGGGTTAGACCGGGTTTAGACCAGATTTAGTCCTAGTATAGACCGGGTTTAGACCAGGTTTAGTCCTAGTATAGACCGGGTTTAGACCAGGTTTAATCCTAGTATAGACCAGGTTTAGACCAGGTTTAGACCAGGTTTAGACCGGGTTTAGACCGGGTTTAGACCGGGTTTAGACCGGGTTTAGACCAGGGTTTGACCGGATTTAGGCTTAAGCTTAAGGTAAACCTGCATTTGACCCATCCTTCAGTGTGTCTGGGTTAAACATGTCAGGACCCATCTCCATATTTTGAGCTAGTCATGGTCAGGACGACCTTAGCTGGAGGACTTATGGTGCATTTTTGGGTTGATGGTGGAAACCGGAGGAAACCCACCCAGACACACGGAGAACATGCAAACTCTACCCAGACACACGGAGAACATGCAAACTCTACTGAGACACAGAGAGAACATGCACACTCCACAAAAACACAGGGAGAACATGCAAACTTCCCTATAGTTTAACTTGAGCTGAGACAGGTCAGAGGTCAGAGGTCAGAGGTCTCAGGTGGACGTCTCTGTGTCACTGTCAGATGCTCATGTGTGGACCTGGTTTTTGGTTCATATCTCTGTGATCACTGGACTTGTCCACATGGAACAAAAACTGTCACAAATGTCAGTGTCTTCTCTGTCAGTTTAAATAAACAAAAGTGATTTTGTTTAAATCAATTTTATTTTCATCAAATTCTAAAACTTGAACACAGCCCATTACCTAATGATTTCCACTTGCATCATTATAGTTAACACAAGCCTGAGCTCAGGGTTACTGCAGTTCACTGTATTGACTTGGTTGTTCCCACACATGTGAGAAGAGAGGGGCCCGGGGCTGTGTGTGTGTGTGTGTGTGCGTGTATGCATGTGTGTGTGTGTGTGGGGGGGGGGGTTACCGTGGAGACAGTGAACCATTACAGTGATGACAGGAACCCGCTGGTCCACAACAAACATCTTTATGAATGAGTAACAGACGTGGCCGCCACCAGGGACCAGATACAATGGGAATGCTTCACCCCCCATGTGTGTTTACTATCGACAGGATGCAAGCTTTAGAGATGTGGGCACTCACAACACTATTCCAGACCATAATATAACTACTTAAAGGCACTAGGCTTGTCAAAAGTATATCAAATATTAAGACTAGTATCACAACTAGTTACTCATGGTCCGCAGGTGTCGATACTAAAAAAGTCCCATTCACAGGACAGAAATGATTCTTTCCTGAACAGCTAAGACCACATGGTAAAGTACTGCCATTTAATGTTAAAATCTACTGTCTAAAGAAAGAGGGTTTTTATTATTATCATGGTATTAGAATCGGTTTAAGTATTGAGTCTACTCCTTAGTATTGAAATCAAGTTTGAAATTTTAGTGATGGGACCAGAGTCCTCCAGACAATAATATAACTACTTAAAGATACAGTATGTAACTTTCTAGAGTTGGCATGTCACCTGCATGATTCTATGGAAATAGGAAGTTAAAACATTACATTGGAACATTCTCCATGGAGATACATACGTGTTATGCCATACTATGGAATATTGTAGCCAAAGCAACAACATTTCCATGGAAACTCCCGGGAGAAAGATTATTTTTGCTAAAAAGTTACAGGAAGGTGGCAAACCCTCCAGTAAAAATAATGGATCTTTAATGAAAAACATGCAGAGTTTTATTTTGACTTTTCAAAACTGCAATTCACCGAACTGAAGAAACAAAGCTCAAAATTACATTTTTTTTTTTAATTCATTTGTATTATTATTTTTTTTAAAGATATTGTTTATATTTTAGTTTATCTATACTTATTTTTTAGACCAGCTGAAGTGTGGCCCAGAAGTGGCCCAGAAAATGACGCTATGATGAAAGACATTTCTATGAATTTCAAAACAAAACTCATTGCTATGGGATTGTTATGTTGCTTGCTGTAGTATTACTTGGAATCGGATCAAAACAAAAATCACCGGTATTATTGGCCATCACTAGTTGCTACAGCAGCCTTAGAGGGTCAAAACTCAAAGTAAACCAGTATTTTCCCTTGTCCACCTGTAACAGCCATAACAGTGAAATCCTTGGCCTGAACTGCCTTTATTTTGACTGGCTTTCGGAGCAGGTGGGACAGGAAAACCACACCACTTTTGGAGAAGGATTTGGGATTTTTGAGCCAAAGAAGGAGGAAGTGTGAGGCCGGAATAACACGTGCAGGTGAGCCAGGATTAGAACTGAAGAAGGGTTAAACAAGCACAAAGCCAGACTCACTCAAAACCAGACAATACATTTATACAACACGAGTAAACATTAATCAGAAGGGCTGACCGCTTTGGGAAAAAATATCTGCATTATTATTAACCTATATTTTACTACAATTGCATAGTAAAGCTGTCAAAAGTACAGAAAAAGTCACATTTACAGGACAGAAATAAATGATGTATCTCTGTATGTTTCACAAGTATAAGACACATAAACTAGTATACACCATGGACCACTATGAACCTACTGCACACTGAGGGATTACACACATATAACACACATGGGAATAGAAAACAAAATACAATTAATGTTGAAAATCACAAATATATTGTATAAAGAATGAGGGTTTTCGTATTGTATTGTAAAAGTTTATTCCTTACTATTAAAATTGAGTTTAAAAATTTAGTATCGTGACAAGACTACACATACTGAAATGGTTTAACTTCTTGTAGGCACCTGCCCTGACACCAAGCTGCAGTGCCTCTGACCTCCACTAGGGTGTGGAAGTGAGTTGTTATTTGAACTTGACACGTCTGTGAGTTTTCCAGGTATTTGTCTTCAGCTGTGGCACCAGTTTAAGAACAGAGACAAACATGGAAAAAGGTTTAAGCAAACAGGAGCAGACTGGAGGAGACAGGAGCAGACAGGAGCAGACAGGAGGAGACAGGAGCAGACAGGAGCAGAGAGGAGCAGACGGGAGCAGACAGGAGCAGACAGGAGCAGACAGGAGCAGACAGGAGCAGAGAGGAGCAGAGAGGAGCAGACAGGAGGAGACAGGAGCAGACTGGAGCAGACAGGAGCAGACAGGAGCAGACAGGAGCAGACAGGAGCAGACAGGAGCAGACAGGAGCAGACAGGAGCAGACAGGAGCAGACAGGAGCAGACGGGAGCAGACAGGAGCAGACAGGAGCAGACGGGAGGAGACAGGAGCAGAGAGGAGCAGACGGGAGCAGACAGGAGCAGACAGACAGAGAGACAGACAGGAGCAGACAGGAGCAGACAGGAGCAGACAGGAGCAGACAGGAGCAGACTGGAGCAGAGAGGAGCAGACGGGAGCAGACGGGAGCAGACAGGAGCAGACAGGAGCAGACAGGAGCAGACAGGAGGAGACAGGAGCAGAGAGGAGCAGAGAGGAGCAGACAGGAGGAGACAGGAGCAGACAGGAGCAGAGAGGAGCAGACGGGAGCAGACAGACAGACAGGAGACAGGAGCAGAGAGGAGCAGACAGGAGCAGACAGGAGCAGACAGGAGCAGACAGGAGGAGACAGGAGCAGACAGGAGCAGACAGGAGGAGACAGGAGCAGACAGGAGCAGACAAGAGGAGACAGGAGCAGACAGGAGCAGAGAGGAGCAGTGTGAGAAGCTACCCTATATAGATATATTGTATGAGTAGCTTTTGACATCAAATAGAGTCCGCTGTGAACTGTACTGACTGCATCTGATTATAAAATGTTTTATTGTCCAAGAGTCAGGAAGCATGTTATTAGCATGCTAGTTGTTTTTAGCTTTATTCTGATAACTAAACTCCACTCTGGTCATCAGGGAAAAAAAAACATTCCGGTTATCTGGCTAAAACACTGCCACATATTCATAGGTTTAAAGATGTACTGTGTAAATGTTATTGCTTTGGCTGGAATGCTCCACAGTATGGCATTAAACTTGCCTACCTCCATAGAGACAACCAAGTGACATCCTACTTGAAGTTACGTTAGTAAGTCAGATCTGTGGAGAGGTGATCCTGGTCACAGTAGGAATGCATGTTTTTCAAGGTGTTTTTGAAAAATAGAAACATTTATTGAATTGAATAAATGCAAAATGCTTTGAATGCCATACTGCGGAACATTACAGGCAAATTAATGGTCACAATTAGCTGTAATATTTAGGTATTATATAAGTTAAAGTTCAGATTTCAGTCTCTCAGATGTTCAGTCTCTTGAAGATTTTAAAATGTGACCTGTGAACTGAATGTTGACTTCTGGAGTCCATAAAGGAGTCCACAGAGGAGTCCACAGAGGAGTCCACAGAGGAGTCCACAGAGGAGTCCACAGAGGAGTCCACAGAGGAGTCCACAGAGGAGTCCACAGAGGCGTCCACAGAGGAGTCCACAGAGGAGTCCACAGAGGAGTCCATAAAGGAGTCCACAGAGGAGTCCACAGAGGAGTCCACAGAGGAGTCCACAGAGGAGTCCACAGAGGAGTCCACAGAGGAGAGGAGTCCACAGAGGAGTCCACAGAGGAGTCCATACAGAGGGAGTCCACAGAGGCGAGGAGTCCACAGAGGAGTCCACAGAGGAGTCCACAGAGGAGTCCATAAAGGAGTCCACAGAGGAGTCCACAGAGGAGTCCACAGAGGAGTCCATAAAGGAGTCCACAGAGGAGTCCATAAAGGAGTCCACAGAGGAGTCCACAGAGGAGTCCACAGAGAAGTCCACAGAGGAGACCATAGAGGAGTCCACAGAGGAATCAATGTGTCATTGAATCAGTCGTTACATAAGACAATTAACTGATCAATTTGATCTATATGACCACATGGAAATATACAAGCATGCTCTTCTGACCCTCACCTCTGCTCCTCTGACGCTCTCCTCTGCTCCTCTGACGCTCTCCTCTGCTCTTCTGACCCTCTCCTCTGCTCCTCTAACCTTCTCCTCTGCTCTTCTGACCCTCTCCTCTGCTCCTCTAACCTTCTCCTCTGTATCCTCTGCTCCCCTAACTCTCTCCTCTACATCCTCTGTCTGTTTCTCCTCTGTACCATATATTTACTTTCAGGATGGAACTAAGTCTTAAGTTAAGACTTAACCAGGGACTAAACCAGGTCCTAAACCAGGACTATTGCATTTCTCAGTTTTACTCCCACTTTTCTCAGCAGACCCATTTCTGACCCTACAGCTTATATATCTAACACTTTTATAACACTATGCCAGTGTAAACAAAAGTTATGCAACCATTTAGAGTCCTGGAAGTTCACGACCCGCACAAAGAGGTGCACATTTCTATCCTACACTTGTCACACACTCGAAAAACCTGCTGCCAGTCGAACACTGGTGTGACACATGTGGAGGTAGTGCCAGAACTGTTACCTATTTTTATGCCATACTGTGGAATATTACAGCCAAATGAGGGGAGGGGAGGGGGGGGGGTAATTCACCACCAACGACCAGAGTGCAAGAGAATGGCCCTTATTTTGAGTTAAAAAGATTCAATTAAAACAACATATGATAGAAAACTTTACAATAACAACTGTTTAATAATTTCCTCAGAACGGACCCCGATGGGCCTCTGCAAGTAGCTGTGGGCTCCTGGGTAGGACACTGACAGGTGTAGGAGTCTGTGCACGCAGTGTACCTGAAACATCCAGCATACAGGGTGTGTGCAGTGCTCCAGACCCTGTATTATGGAACAGCTAGAACAGTAGGCGCTGTTGATCACATATAAAGAATTTGGGATCAGGGACTGAAATCGGTTTCAACTGTGTATATCAGACTAATCTGTGACCATCTGAACACAGACACAGGGCAATAAAGATTAGGCTACAGTACAATGGGAGTGTAAAACTAGGCTGCCCAGTGCACACACCTCCACAAGTCCATAACGAAGGGAGGAGGGTACCTACAGTGAGCACATCTTTGAACTGTGATTGTGCAAAGTGCCCATGTCTAGAATAGTAGAGAAGGCAAAAGATGAAATTTAAATCTGTCAACTGGACAAATCGTTGTAGGAGTGAAGACGTCTGGCTGCTCATCCAAGCCGCTTCTTTAGTTCTGGTCAGATTACTAGTGGACACGCTGCCTTATATCTGTTGAAGGGAGGAGCTAACTACAACAATTTGTCCTTTTGACAGATTTAAATCTCATCTTTTGCTATGGATCAGACCTGGAT
This sequence comes from Periophthalmus modestus, assembly GCA_019594935.1. NCBI lineage: Eukaryota > Metazoa > Chordata > Actinopteri > Gobiiformes > Gobiidae > Periophthalmus > Periophthalmus modestus. Next base: position 946,897 of record JAIEZT010000198.1, on the reverse strand, counting down.
GACTGAGAGATTACACAGACAATAGTAGAGAAGCTGTGCCGAGGGGAGGGTATGAGCTGAGACTCCTCCACCTGTTTACAGCTCGGAGCCCAGCCCGTGTCCTGCCCAGTGAGCCCCAGGGAGCGCCACGCTCTGCAGGCTGTTTCCAATGAGGAGTCCAGTCACTCCCCGGGGAGAAAATGTACTCTGCTTCTTTCAACAGTTTGTGATTGATGCGTACGAGAGGAGACCTTCATGTTTTTGTTGTCCTTTGGCTGGAATGTTCCACAGTATGGCATTAAACATATTTATCTCCTTGGAGATTGCTATTACTACTACAGCTACTGCTGCTATTACTGCTATTACTACTGCTACTACTATTCCTACTATTCATTCTACTACAACTATTAATTCTACTACTTGTACTACTACTACTACTACTACTACTACATCCTGTGCATTTTGGATGGAGCTTTCTGTGATGACAGAGGGACAGAGGGATTCAGTTTTACAACTCGGTGCTAATTCCTGTATTTTTGTACTATTATTTTCAACATATTTTCCCAAAAACTTCCACTTAACTGATGTAAAACTCTGATAAGCCACTAGCACAGGTACTATCCCCCAAAGACATTTCTGAAAACATGAAAGCTGCTGTAGCTCTGTCACCGTGACAACATGTCTGTTCCTACAGCAGCCGTACAGTCTGCCATTGTCCTGTGTCCTTTCACACTTACACTTGTCGGGTTTTAGTCTGCAACAAACTGGAGATACGCACAAACCCAGTGAATATGGTCATTGTATTGGTTTGAATGCTGGTATGTACTGGTCAGGCCGGGGCACAAAGCATGATGGGTAATTGGACCGCCAACCCTGTGCCTTGCTAATGGTCCACGCTGCTTGCTAGCTCTTCAATAACGCCACAGTTCTTGTTCGATGGACTACAATAATGTCATTCAAATGTGCAGATGAGTGTAGAAGAATGAGGGTTTTCAATATGGCACAGTGGAGAGTGGTCATTCCTCACGCCACACAGCGAGAAGGTCACAGGTTTGAGTCCTGGACAACATGATATCTTTCTATGAAGTTTGCATGTTCTCCCCGTGTCCCCTCCCCAGTGATTGCTACTACTATTACTACTACTACTGCTACTACTACTACTACTGTTACTACTACTACTGTGACTACTGCTCCTACTATTACTGCTATTAGTGCTAAGGCTGCTGCTACTACTACTATTACTAGAACTAGGCTGCTACTACTGCAGCTAGTACTCCTACAACTACCTGGAATGCTCCACAGTATGGCATTAAACTTGTTAATCTCCATGGAGACAAGCAGCAAGCAAGACAAGCAGGGGGACCATGTGAAGTTACAGGTCAGATCTGTGGAGGGGCAATCTCACTCACAGTAAATTTGAGCAATAACAACACAAGTAATTCAATAAATGCTAAATAGATATGTTTAATGCCATACTGTGGAAAATCGCCATGGAGACAAGCTGAAAAGTTACACGGTATATCTTTTTGGTGAATGGATTTTTCTAACTTTATGAAAGTGTTCACTGGTTTGCTCCTAACCTCGACAAAAGTATTGAGTTGTCACAGAATACATCTGTTATCTTGTATTAAACCAAGACTTTTAATTAACATTGACATCTGATCATATTTTGCATGTTCTTGCTGTTGTTGCTCGCAGACTTGCCCAAACGATGCCTCATTTAAAAGCACAAGGGCGTAACTTTGTTATGTAAATAAAAGTTGAAAATAGTCCTGGTTCACTTGGCCTGTTCTTAGAGTTAATCTCTTCTGACAGTTCAGAGCGAGAGCGGCCAAGATGAAGCCAATTCAGCCCTCCTCCTGCCTGACTTATGGCTTACATATAAACAAAAAGCTTATGCTAGAGCCTAAAAAGTTCAAAGGTCAAAGTTGAAGCTAAAGTGCATATGACTAATTCCACTAAAACATAGTTAATATCATTATATTTAAATCAGTCCTATTGTGCTCCTGTCTCTATGATTCTCATCTATGACACTGTGGATCATTATGTTTTAAGTTACACATTTTAAATCACAATATTCACCTCAAACCACTTAATAAAAGACGTGGAAGTCCAGTGACTTCCACATTCAAAAACTGCGGTGTCCAATGGGAGCTGACGTGACTGAAAACGTCATCACAACAACGCACCGCCTGCTGTCGGCGCCCCCTGTGGACAGCTGCACATCACACCAGAGCAGCACATTTTTTTTTTAACATTTGTGCCAAAATGATGAAGCGACGCTGCTGAATCCAGCGAGTATCACCGAAGAAAATAAAACTGGAGAAGGAAGTGCGTACGTCACAGTGGGCGTGTACATCTCAGTGGGAGTGTCATAGTGGGCGTGTATTTAACAGTGGGCGTGTACGTCACAGTGGGCGTGTACGTCACAGTGGGTTTGTACGTCACAGTGGGTGTGTCACAGTGGGCGTGTACGTCACAGTGGGTGTGTACCTCACAGTGGGCGTGTACAAAACTGTGAGGTACATACATACATTATTTTCATCTTTTTCTCCACAAACTCACACTATATATTGAACACAAATACTATCCACCAAACCAAGTCAGCATTAGAAAAAACATGTCACCTGCACTTTAACGCCAGTGTACCAGTTCTCTTGCCTGATTTACTTACATGTATACAACAACAATGCCATAATGCTAGCTCCAAAAAGTTCAAAGGTCAAAGTTGAGTTTAGAGAATGAGGTAGCGTCTAGCCTTAGCTCTTAGTTTGTGACCCTTGAGTTTGGTCATGCACGAGGAATGTGCTTATTTGGCAGTAGAAGAACAAAATTAAAACTATTTATCCAAAGATAGTGGGTTTTAAATGAGCAGGTATGTGTAATTTAGCCGTCTCCTGTCTCCACCAGCCCCTTGTCAGCATAGAGAGCTCTATAAAACCAATCAAACGGATCCAAGATGGCAGAACGCTTCAAGCACTGACATAATTGAGGACAGTGTTGACATAGCTTGTAAAAGAAATGGCAAGGTTTCAAATGACATCACAGCCTCTTTATAGTCTTGTACTGTTGAAGTCACACAGAGGCAGGTGAAGTAGCCTCAGTGTTTTTGTGGTGGGCTTGAATAAATACAGCGTGATAATGGACCAAAAATGACAAGGCTTTGCTTTTTTAAAGGACCCACATTAGGCTGTTTCCTGATCTCTGCTCTAATGTTGTTTCCTTATCACAAACAGACCTGCAGTTGTGTTTTGTTTTGTTGTTTCATTCACACATGTTCGTTCTTCTGTCAAACTGAAAACACTCTGTTCCACCTTGTGATGTCATGTGGTAATACAGTAAGTGCTCCACTGTGTTTTTAAACTCCATCACTAGAATCATTTGGATGATTTCAGCTCCGGATTTACCAATCGCTATTGAACTGAAGTTAAAAGGAGCTGTTACCATAAAAACCACCGCTTCATGACACCACAGTGTGGAACAGACCATTTTGAGCTTTTCACATGTGCGAATGACATGTAGGAAGTATGTTTTTGAGGAAGTAACAGCATTATAATCTGGTTTAAAGCTCACAAGAGTCCATTTTGTGTACTATAGGACCTTCAAATTGGATTTTCTCATTCAATCACAAGGTCAGGATAACCACTCTGCAACAGTAACACTGGGAGAACATGCATATACTTAAATGCAATGCTGATTCAAAATGGTAGAAATCCCCCATCCCGGCATGTGGTCCGCGGTTGTTTATTGACAAAGCTGACATCATCGCAGACATAGAAGCAACACCTTATGTCATTGGCTGAACTTTTTAATGACTTCCTGTGTCTCGTTTTTGGTCCTCCTCTGGGTCATTTATTACTTTGGCAATGATATAGTCCACTAGACCTGGTTTAGTCCTGGTTTAGATCTGGTGGTGCTCAGAAAGTTGAATCTTGTTTTGGTGCTACTTTGTGAAATCTACTTTCTAATTTTAATGTCAAAAAACAGGATTGATTTTAATATTAGGAAATGTTGCAATCGTATTAAAAAGTGGCTCAGGAAAAGAGTGCTACATATAATGAAAGAAGGATCAAGTGTTCATGCCAGGTGACGGGGGAGAGAGGGGGGGGGGCAGAGAGAGGAGGAGGCAGGGAGGGAGGGAAAGGAGAGAGAGAGTGGAAGAAAGATGGAGGGGGGGGGGGGGGGGGGGGGTGAGCGAGTGAGAGAGCAAGCACAGTGGGAGGTTTGTCATGTTGTAGTAGTTTGTTTTATGCCCAAAAAATGCACTATTTTCTTTTTCCACTTGTGCCTTTCTGACCTGGTCCAACCCAAAAACACGAGGGAGGGAGAGAGAGAGAAAGAGAGTCCAATCCATAAACAGGAGGGAGGGGAGGGGAGAGGCCAAAGTGGTGACATTTACACACAGGTGCAAAGAGTAAGTCCAGTCAATGCTCAAGCACAAAACAGGGTCTGGATGTGTTTTTAAAGGGCTGTTACTCTATTCTCTGATCTGCTCTAATGTTTCCTCATCACAAACAGACCTGGAGTTGTGTTTTTTTTTTGTTTTTTAAATACAAACCCTGAGTTCTTCTCTCAAACAGAAAACACTCTGTTTCAATTTGTGATGTCATGTGGTAATATAGGAAGAGCTCCACTGTGTTTTTAAACTCACCTTCACGTGTATCATTTGGATGACTGAGCTTTGGAGATGAAACAAAACACAAATCCAGGTATGTTTTTGAGGAGGTCAGAACAGGTGGAGCTCCCAAGAGTCACTTTTATGTAATATAAGACTTTAAACTATCATTAAAAGTGAATGGGACAGTGCAGACTTCAGAATACAAGGAGTATTGTTTTTGTGCAGTTAACCCCAGGAGCCACATTCACAAAGCCTCCATTTGTGCCGTGCCACTGGCAGCATTGTGGTCCAGAGTGGCTAGCACTAGCACAGCAAGAAGGTGGGTTCGACTCCCAGGCCTTTCTGTGTAGAATTTGCATGTTCTTCCTGTGTCTGTGTGGAGTTTGTATGTTCTTCCTGTGTCTGTGTGGAGTTTGTATGTTCTCCCTGTGTCTGTGTGGAGTTTGTAGGCTCTCCCTGTGTCTGTGTGGAGTTTGTATGCTCTTACTGTGTCTGTGTGGAGTTTGTATGCTCTTACTGTGTCTGTGTGGAGTTTGTATGTTCTCCCTGTGTCTGTGTGGAGTTTGTATGCTCTTACTGTGTCTGTGTGGAGTTTGTATGTTCTCCCTGTGTCTGTGTGGAGTTGGTATGCTCTTACTGTGTCTGTGTGTGGTTTTGTATGCTCTTACTCTGTGTGGAGTTTGTAGGTTCTCCCTGTGTCTGTGTGGAGTTTGTATGTTCTCCCTGTGTCTGTGTGGAGTTTGTATGCTCTTACTGTGTCTGTGTGGAGTTTGTATGTTCTCCCTGTGTCTGTGTGGAGTTTGTATGTTCTCCCTGTGTCTGTGTGGAGTTTGTATGTTCTTACTCTGTCTGTGTGGAGTTTGTATGTTCTCCCTGTGTCTGTGTGGAGTTTGTATGCTTTTACTGTGTCTGTGTGGAGTTTTATGTTCTCTCTGTGTTTGTGTGGAGTTTGTATGTTCTCCCTGTGTCTGGGTGGGTTTCTGCCAGTTTCCTCCATCAACCCAAAACATACACAGCAGATCAAATCCTGCAACTAAGATCGTCCTGACCAAGACTGGACCAAGATCTGGAAATGGGTCCCACTGCCCCAGACTATCGTATATAGTTTGTATATAGTTCTGAGACAGACTGTGGTGGTATATAGTTGTATATAGTTGCATATAGTTTTCTGAGGCAGACTGTGGTTGTATGTAGTTGTATATAGTTCTGAGACAGACTGTGGTTGTATATAGTTGTATATAGTTCTGAGACAGACTGTGGTTGTATATAGTTTTGTATATACAGTAGTTGTATATTGTTCTGAGGCAGACTGTGGTTGTATATAGTTGTATATACAGTAGTTGTATATTGTTCTGAGGCAGACTGTGATTGTATATAGTTGTATATAGTTCTGAGGCAGACTGTGGTTGTATGTAGTTGTATATAATTCTGAGAGACTGTGCTTGTATATAGTTGTATATACAGTAGTTGTATATAGTTCTGAGACAGACTGTAGTTGTATATAGTTGTATATAGTTCTGAGACAGACTGTGGTTGTATATAGTTCTGAGGCAGACTGTGGTTGTAAATAGTTGTATATACAGTAGTTGTATATAGTTCTGAGAAAGACTGTGGGTTGTATATAGTTGTATATAGTTCTGAGACAGACTTTGGTTGTATATAGTTGGAAAATAATTGTATATAGTTCTGAGGCAGATGTGGGTTGTATATAGTTGTATATAGTTCTGAGACAGACTGTGGTTGCAAATAGTTGTATATAGTTCTGAGACAGACTGTGGTTGTATATAGTTGTATATAGTTCTGAGACAGACTGTGGTTGTATATAGTTGTATATAGTTCTGAGACAGACTGTGGTTGTATATAGTTGTATATAGTTCTGAGACAGACTGTGGGTTGTATATAGTTGTATATAGTTCTGAGACAGACTGTGGTTGTATATAGTGGGGAAATAATTGTATATAGTTCTGAGGCAGACTGTGGTTGTATATAGTTTTATATAGTTCTGAGACAGACTGTGGTTGTATATAGTTGTACATAGTTCTGAGGCAGACTGTGGTTGTATATAGTCGTATTAGTTCTGAGACAGACTGTGGTTTGTATATAATTGTATATAGTTCTGAGACAGACTGTGGTTGTATATAGTCGTATTTAGTTCTGAGACAGACTGTGGTTGTATATAGTTTCCTATATAGTTCTATATAGTTCTGAGACAGACTGTGGTGGTATATAGTTGTATATAGTTCTGAGACAGACTGTGGTTGTATATAGTTATATATAGTTCTGAGACAGACTGTGGTTGTATATAGTTGGAAATAATTGTATAGTTCTTCTGAGGCAGACTGTGGGTTGTATATAGTTGTATAGAGTTCTGAGACAGACTGTGGTTGTATATAGTTATATATAGTTCTGAGGCAGACTGTGGTTGTATGTGTAGTTGTATATAATTCTGAGAGACTGTGGTTGTATATAGTTGTATATACAGTAGTTGTATATAGTTCTGAGACAGACGTTGGTTGTATATAGTTGGAAATAATTGTAAATAGTTCTGAGGCAGACTGTGGGTTGTATATAGTTGTATAGTGTTCTGAGACAGACTGTGGTTGTATATAGTTGTATATAATTCTGAGAGACTGTGGTTGTATATAGTTGTATACAGTAGTTTGTATATAGTTCTGAGACAGACTGTAGTTGTATATAGTTGTATAGTTCTGAGTATATAGTTGTATATAGTTGTATATTTCTGAGACAGTTCTGGTTGTATAGACCGTGGTTCTGTAGACCGTTGTATATAGTTTGTATATAGTTCTGAGGCAGACTGTAGTTGTATATAGTTGTATATAGTTCTGAGGCAGACTGTGGTTGTATATAGCTGTATATAGTTCTGAGGCAGACTGTGGTTGTATGTAGTTGTATATAGTTCTGAGGCAGACTGTGGTTGTACATAGTTGTATATAGTTCTGAGACAGACTGTGGTTGTATATAGTTGTATATAGTTGTATATTGTTCTGAGACAGACTGTGGATGTATGTAGTTGTATATAGTTCTGAGACAGACTGTGGTTGTATATAGTTGTATATAGTTCTGAGGCAGACTGGGTTGTATATAGTTGTATATAGTTGTGAGACAGACTGTGGTTGTATATAGTTGTATATAGTTCTCAGGCAGACTGTGGTTGTTGTATATAGTTGGAAATAATTGTATATAGTTCTGAGGCAGACTGTGGGTTGTATATAGTTGTATAGAGTTCTGAGATAGACTGTGGTTGTATATAGTTATATATAGTTCTGAGGCAGACTGTGGTTGTATGTAGTTGTATATAATTCTCAGAGACTGTGGTTGTATATATAGTTGTATATAGTTGTATATAGTTCTGAGACAGACTGTGGTTGTATATAGTTGGAAATAATAGTTCTGAGACAGACTGTGGGTTGTATATAGTTGTATAGTAGTTCTGAGACAGACTGTGGTTGTATATAGTTGTATATATAATTCTGAGGACTGTGGTGTATATAGTTGTATACAGTAGTTTGTATATAGTTCTGAGACAGACTGTGGTTGTATATAGTTGTATATAGTTCTGAGGCAGACTGTGGTTGTATATAGTTGTATATAGTTCTGAGACAGACTGTGGTTGTATATAGTATATATAGTTGTCTATATTTCTCAGACTGTGGTTGTATATAGTTGTATATAGTTCTGAGGCAGACTGTGGTTGTATGTAGTTGTATATAGTTCTGAGGCAGACTGTGGTTGTACATAGTTGTATATAGTTCTGAGACAGACTGTGGTTGTATATAGTTGTATATAGTTCTGAGGCAGACTGGGTTGTATATAGTTGTATATATTTCTCAGGTAGACTGTGGTTGTATATAGCTGTATATAGTTCTGAGGCAGACTGTGGTTGTATGTAGTTGTATATAGTTCTGAGACAGACTGTGGTTGTATATAGTTGTATATAGTTCTGAGACAGACTGGTTGTATATAGTTGTATATAGTTCTGTAGACAGACTGTGGTTGTATATAGTTGTATATATAGTCTGGGACAGACTGTGGTTGTATATAGTTGTATATAGTTCTGAGGCAGACTGTGGTTGTATATAGTTGTATATAGTTCTGAGACAGACTGTGGTTGTATATAGTTGTATATAGTTCTGAGACAGACTGTGGTTGTATATAGTTGTATATAGTTCTGAGACAGACTGTGGTTTGTATATAGTTGTATATAGTTCTGAGACAGACTGTGGTTGTATATAGTTGTATATAGTTCTGAGGCAGACTGTGGTTGTATATAGTTGTATATAGTTCTGAGGACAGACTGTGGTTGTATATAGTTGTATATAGTTCTGAGACAGACTGTGGTTGTATATAGTTGTATATAGTTCTGAGACAGACTGGGTTGTATATAGTTGTATATAGTTCTGAGACAGACTGTGGTTGTATATAGTTGTATATAGTTCTGAGACAGACTGTGGTTGTATATAGTTGTATATAGTTCTGAGACAGACTGTGGTTGTATATAGTTGTATATAGTTCTGAGACAGACTGTGGTTGTATATAGTTGTATATAGTTCTGAGACAGACTGTGGTTGTATATAGTTGTATATAGTTCTGAGACAGACTGTGGTTGTATATAGTTGTATGTAGTTCTGAGGCAGACTGTGGTTGTATATAGTTGTATATAGTTCTGAGACAGACTGTGTTGTATATAGTTGTATATAGTTCTGAGACAGACTGTGGTTGTATATAGTTGTATATAGTTCTGAGACAGACTGTGGTTGTATATAGTTGTATATAGTTCTGAGACAGACTGTGGTTGTATATATAGTGTATATAGTTCTGAGACAGACTGTGGTTGTATATAGTTGTATATAGTTCTGGGACAGACTGTGGTTTGTATATAGTGTATATAGTTCTGGGACAGGCTGTGGTGGTTGATAGAGACAGACTGTGGTTGTATATAGTTGTATGTAGTTCTGAGACAGACTGTGGTTGTATATAGTTGTATATAGTTCTGGGACAGACTGTGGTTGTATATAGTTGTATATAGTTCTGAGACAGACTGTGGTGTATATAGTTGTATATAGTTCTGAGACAGACTGTGGTTGTATATAGTTGTATATAGTTCTGGGACAGACTGTGGTTGTATATAGTTGTATATAGTTCTGGGACAGACTGTGGTTGTATATAGTTGTATATAGTTCTGGGACAGACTGTGGTTGTATATAGTTGTATATAGTTCTGGGACAGACTGTGGTTGTATATAGTTGTATATAGTTCTGGGACAGACTGTGGTTGTATATAGTTGTATATAGTTCTGAGACAGACTGTGGTTGTATATAGTTGTATATAGTTCTGAGACAGACTGTGGTTGTATATAGTTGTATATAGTTCTGAGACAGACTGTGGTTGTATATAGTTGTATATAGTTCTGGGACAGACTGTGGTTGTATATAGTTGTATATAGTTCTGAGACAGACTGTGGTGTATATAGTTGTATATAGTTCTGAGACAGACTGTGGTTGTATATAGTTGTATATAGTTCTGGGACAGACTGTGGTTGTATATAGTTGTATATAGTTCTGGGACAGACTGTGGTTGTATATAGTTGTATATAGTTCTGGGACAGACTGTGGTTGTATATAGTTGTATATAGTTCTGAGACAGACTGTGGTTGTATGTAGTTGTATATAGTTCTGAGGCAGACTGTGGTTGTATATAGTTGTATATAGTTCTGAGACAGACTGTGGTGTATATAGTTGTATATTGTCTGAGACAGACTGTGGATGTATATAGTTGTATATAGTCTGAGACAGACTGTGGTTGTATATAGTTGTATATAGTTCTGAGGCAGACTGTGGTTGTATATAGTTGTATATAGTTCTGAGGACAGACTGTCGTTGTATATAGTTGTATATAGTTCTCAGGCAGACTGTGGTTGTATATAGTTGTATATAGTTCTGAGACAGATTGTGGTTGTATATAGTTGCATATAGTTCTGAGACAGATTGTGGTTGTATATAGTTGCATATAGTTCTGAGACAGACTGTGGTTGTATATAGTTGTATATAGTTCTGGGACAGACTGTGGTTGTATATACTTGTATATAGTTCTGGGACAGGCTGTGGTTGTATATAGTTGTGAGACAGACTGTGGTTGTATATAGTTGTATGTTTGTTCTGAGACAGACTGTGGTTGTATATAGTTGTATATAGTTCTGGGACAGACTGTGGTTGTATATAGTTGTATATAGTTATGAGACAGACTGTGGTTGTATATAGTTGTATGTAGTTCTGAGACAGACTGTGGTTGTATATAGTTGTATATAGTTCTGGGACAGACAGACTGTGGTTGTATATAGTTGTATATATAGTTCTGGGACAGACTGTGGTTTGTATATAGTTGTATATAGTTCTGGGACAGACTGTGGTTGTATATAGTTGTGTATATAGTTCTGGGACAGACTGTGGTTGTATATAGTTGTATATAGTTCTGGGACAGACTGTGGTTGTATATAGTTGTATATAGTTCTGGGACAGACTGTGGTTGTATATAGTTGTATATAGTTCTGAGACAGACTGTGGTTGTATATAGTTGTATATAGTTCTGAGACAGACTGTGGTTGTATATAGTTGTATATAGTTCTGGGACAGACTGTGGTTGTATATAGTTGTATATAGTTCTGAGACAGACTGTGGTTGTATATAGTTGTATATAGTTCTGAGACAGACTGTGGTTGTATATAGTTGTATATAGTTCTGGGACAGACTGTGGTTGTATATAGTTGTATATAGTTCTGGGACAGACTGTGGTTGTATATAGTTGTATATAGTTCTGGGACAGACTGTGGTTGTATATAGTTGTATATAGTTCTGAGACAGACTGTGGGGGCTCAGTGGAAATACCAAAGTTTGTGAATCTGAACCATCACCACCACCACACCCTGAAGAGGTGAAGAATGTACACGCTCTCTCTCTCTCTCTCTCTCCTTCTTCCTCTCTCTCTCGCTGTCTCCTTCCTATCTCTCCATCTTTCTTTCTTCTTCACCCTCTATTTCTTTATCACTCTTCCTATCAAATTCTCATTCTCCACCCTTTCCTCTCTATATAACTCCCTCCCTTCTTTATCCCTCCTTCCTTTACACTTCCTCCCTCTTCTTTCTGTCCTCTCTTCCACTTTCTCTCCTCTTCTCTCTCTCTCCCTCTCCTCTCTCTTCTTCTCTCTCCCCCACTCCTTTTTTCTCTCTCTTCTTTCTCTCACTTTCTGTCTCTCACTTTCTCTCTTCTCTCTCTCACACTCTCTCTCCTCTTCTCTGCCTCACTCTCTCATCTCCTCTTTCTCTCTCTTCTTCTCCTCACTCTCTCACACTCTCTCTCCTCTTCTCTGTCTCACTCTCTCTTATTCTCTTTCTCTCTCTCTCTCTCTCTCTCTCTCTCTCTCTCTCTCTCTCTCTTCTCTTCTCTCTCTCCTCCACATACAGGGCAGACATATTTGTTTTTCTGACAGCTGCTGGATAACTTTGAACAAGGGAAAAAATGTACCGTGTGGAGTGATGAGAGGAGAGAGAGAGAGGGAGAGAGGGAGAGGAGGGGGAGAGAAAGGTATAGAGGAGAGAAAGGGAGGAGAGAAAGAGAGAGAAGAGGGGGAGAGACATGTATAGAGGAGAGAGAGGGAGGAGAGAGAGAGAGAGAAGAGAGAAGAGAGGGGAGAGGAAGAGAAAGGTACAGAAGATAGACAGGGATGAGAGAAAAAGGGGTGAAGAGGAAGAGAGAAAGGCAGAGGAGAAAGAGAATATAAAACAAACCATATACTTAATGTTAAAGGTGCACTATGAAGCTTTTTAGTCTCCATGGAAATGTTATTACATTGCCAGGAAAGTCCTAGAGTACATCATTAATCTTTCTCCACAGAGACACAGAGGAGATACTGCCAGGTTAAGTTACAGGGCAGATCTGTGGAGAGGCGATCGTGCTCACACTAAGAATGCGTGATGATGAGTGGAAGATATCCTTGACCAATCACAGGTTTGTTTATAGAGGGACTAGTACATAGGATTCTTTTTGGATGTTGCTGGATGTCTTTTAAACTGTCGAATATTATAATGTCGAATATTATAATGTCGAATAAACGTCCCATCAACATTTTACATTTTACAAAATGCGACTGGGACCAAACTTCTTACATTTAGTATTTCAAAATATACAGAAACAATTTTGGTCATTGTTGGATAATCTTAAGCAAATTTGCACATTTTAATAATATAAATGTGTAATTCTTCATAAAATGGTGAAAAGATATGTGCAAAATGCCACTTTGTGGTGCGGATGTTTTGGGGCCCCCTAGTGGAGCCGGGGTCTCTGGGTCTGGCTCTGAAGCTCACGCTCGGTGATGCTCATGACGTTCCGTCCCTTTTGCAGCGAGACACGGCGTGTGTCTCGCTGCAAATATTAAGTATTGAACCCGAATAAACACGTGACAGAGCCGTGCTGCTCCCCGCGCGCGTGACACAACAAACTGACCGCGTGCTGCATCAAAACAAAAACATGCGCGTTTACGTGCGTCACGTACTCGTACCTGCCTGAGTGAAGCTCGTGCGGAGACTGTGAGTGAGGCGCGTGCTCATGCGTGAGGCGCGTGCTCGTACCTGCCTGGTGAAGAGGATGGCGGCGTCGTGGTGCTGTTGGTGCTCGTCGTCCAGAGGGTTCTGTTGGTGTTGCCATTTGCAGAAGCTCTTGAGCGTCGCGGCCGCGTTCTTGCTGACGTCCAGCGCGCGCTCCTTCTCCGTCAGCGTCATCACCTTGACCACGTTTAGACGGATGGGGTTCTCGATGCTCGCGTGGCCGTACAGTTTGGACGCGATGGACGCGAGAGTCAGCAGGTAGTGGTTCAGATCCTTCCCGTACTTTTTCATCATGGTGTCGTCCGCGACCAGCAGCAGCTCCACGTGCCGCGCTTTGGACACGGAGCGTCTGCGGCGCGCACCGGGGACCGGCGAAATAAAACTGCCCCATCTCGTCCGCGCGTCAGGACTGTCTTCCGCGCGTCCAACGCGCCTGGTCTTCCTCCGCCGTTTCTGCCGCTCCTTTCGCCCCGCCGCGTGCCTCCGTCTTCTGCTCGAATCCCGTGTGCCGCAACTTTCCCGGGCGTCCCGCGCGGCTTCAAAGCTGAAGCTCTCGCGCGTGAACACATGTAGCGCGGTCTCCGCGTCCCTGTCCTGCAGCGCGCGCACGTCGTGCTCGTGTCCTCTGGCTCGTACAATAGGAGTGATGGAATAGCGCGCGTGCTCCACCGCAAAGAATCCCTCGAGCCCTCCTCCACAGAGGTTAAACACCGCCAGAGACTCCGGATTGGAATCCACGGTCCCGCGGTAAACGCACTCGCGCGGCACAGACGCGGTGCGTTCACCCACCGCCGCCAGCACATACTGAGGACTGAAGCGCGGCGACAGCAGCAGCTCGTCCCGCTCCATGTCCAGCTGGAAGCGCGCGCCGTCCAGGTACAGCAGGTATCCCGCTTTGCCTCCTCCGTGATAGATCCGGTCAACGGTCCGCACGATGCCGTCCGTCCTGCGCGCAGGCGCGAGCGCGGAGCCGTTGACAGGTGGCAGGTAAAAGCCCTGGAAAGTAACGGCCGCTCCGAAGTCCAGCAGCAGCAGCGTCAGAGACGCAGCGAGCAGCCGCAGCATGGTTCGCCGCGCACACATCCAAGGAACGGGATGTCCACTACAATGGGCCCGGGCGCAGAGGCAGAGCCCCGGTACAGCGCGACCTCCGCGGGTCCAACCGCTCCATACAGAGCCTCCTCAGCAGCACGCGGACACTCTCACGCAGCGCTCAGGCTCAACTTGGAGAACAAAAACAAAGTTTGCTCTTAACAGAGCGCGAGGAAGTCCGGCCCCTTTCCGCGCCGCGCCGCTCCGCCTCCCGCCGCTCTCTCTCCTCCACAGAACAATACTGTCCCGCTCTGCGCAGCCGAGCGCAGCCAGTCTGCAGGCGCAGCAGCGCTGCACGCGCTCTGCACGATCCCCCTGCACGAGCCCTCTGCACGAGCCCACTGTACAGAAGAGGCCCTGTGTGTTATAGTACTGTTATAGTCTGTGGTACCTGTAGTATTATAGTACTGTTATAGTCTGTGGTACCTGTAGTATTATAGTACTGTTATAGTCTGTGGTACCTGTAGTATTATAGTACTGTTATAGTCTGTGATACCTGTAGTATTATAGTACTGTTATAGTCTGTAGTTCATGCAGTATTATAGTACTCTGTTATAGTCTGTGGTACCTGTAGTATATAGTATGTTATAGTACTGTTACTGTCTGTGTACTGTTATAGTCTACCTGTAGTATTATAGTACTGTTATAGTCTGTGGTCCTGTATGCAGTATTTATAGTACTGTTATAGTCTGTATAGTCATGGTATGTAGTATTATAGTACTGTTATAGTCTGTAGTACCTGTAGTATATATAGTACTATTATAGTCTGTAGTTCTTAGTATTATAGTTATGTTATAGTCTGTGTAGTATTATAGTACTGTTATAGTCTGTAGTTACCTGTAGTATTATAGTACTGTTATAGTCTGTAGTTACATGCAGTATTATAGTACTGTTATAGTCTGTAGTACCTGTAGTATTATAGTACTGTTATAGTCTGTAGTTCTTGTAGTATTATAGTACTGTTATAGTCTGTAGTACCTGTAGTATTATAGTACTGTTATAGTCTGTAGTTCCTGTAGTATTATAGTACTGTTATAGTCTGTAGTTCCTGTACTATCATAGTACTATACTATAATACTATGATAGTACAGGATAGATACTATAGTAGTCTGTAGTATCATAGTACTAGTTCTTAAGTACTGTGTTACAGTGTGTAGTACTATAGTGCTGTGTTACAGTGTTGTAGTTCCTGTAGTACTTTAGTACTGTGTTACAGTGTTGTAATTCCTGTAGTACTATAGTACTGTGTTAGTGTTGTAGTTCCTGTAGTACTACAGTACTGTTTTACAGTGTTGTAGTTCCTGTAGTACTATAGTACTGTGTTAGTGTTGTAGTTCCTGTAGTACTATAGTACTGTGTTACAGTGTTGTAGTTCCTGTTGTACTATAGTACTGTGTTAGTGTTGTAGTTCCTGTAGTACTATAGTACTGTTTTACAGTGTTGTAGTTCCTGTAGTACTATAGTTCTGTGTTACAGTATTCTAGTTCCTGTAGTACTATAGTACTGTGTTACAGTGTTGTAGTGGTCAGGTCCCTATTTTTAGCTCAAGCCCACTACAGCCCAGTATGACCTGCTACGGCCCACTACAGCCCAGTATGATCTCCTATGACCCACTACAGCCCATTATGACCTGCTACGGCCCACTACAACCCAGTATGACATCGTATGGCCCACTACAGCCCAGTATGACCTGCTACGGCCCACTACAACCCAGTATGACATCGTATGGCCCACTACAGCCCAGTATGACCTGCTATGGCCCACTACAGCCCAGTATGACCTGCTGCGGCCCACTACAGCCCAGTATGACCTCCTATGGCCCACTACAGCCCAGTATGATCAGCTACAGCCCACTACAGCCCAGTGTGACCTGCTACGACCCACTACAGCCCAGTATGACCAGGTTCGGCCCACTACAGCCCAGTATGACCTCCTATGGCCCACTACAGCCCAGTATGACCTCCTATGGCCCACTACAGCCCAGTATGACCTCCTATGGCCCACTACAGCCTAGTATGACCTCCTATGGCCTACTACACCCTAGTATGGCCTGCTACGGTCCACTACAGCCCAGTATGACCAGCTACAGCCCTCTACGGCCCAGTATGACCTCCTATGGCCCACTGCAACCCAGTATAACTTCCTACTGCCCTCTACGGCCCAGTATGACCTCCTACAGCCCACTACAGCCCAGTATGACCTCCTATAGCCCACTACAGCTCAGTATGACCAGGTATGGCCCACTACAGCCCAGTATGACCAGCTACGGCCTACTACAGCCCAGTATGACCAGCTAATGCCCACTACAGCCCAGTATGACCCACCAAGGCCCACTACAGCCCAGTATGACCTCCTATGGCCCACTACAGCCCAGTATGACCTCCTATGGCCCACTACAGCCCAGTATGATCAGGTTCGCCCACTACAGCCCAGTATGACCTCCTATGGCCCACTACAGCCCAGTATGACCTCCTATGGCCCACTACAGCCCAGTATGACCTCCTATGGCCTACTACAGCCCAGTATGACCAGCTAATGCCCACTACAGCCCAGTATGACCCACCAAGGCCCACTACAGCCCAGTATGACCTCCTATGGCCACTACAGCCCAGTATGACCTCCTATGGCCTACTACACCCCAGTATGACCTCCTACTGCCCTCTACGGCCCAGTATGAGCTACTACAGCCCACTACAGCCCAATATGACCTGCTACGGCCCACTTCAGCCCAGTATGACTTGCTGCGGCCCACTACAGCCCAGTATGACCTGCTATGGCCCACTACAGCCCAGTATGATCAGCTACAGCCCACTACAGTCCAGTATGACTTCCTATAGCCCACTACAGCCCAGTGTGACCTGCTACGACCCACTACAGCCTAGTATGACCAGGTATGGCCCACTACAGCGCAGTATGACCAGCTACGGCCTACTACACCCCAGTATGACCCGCTACGGTCCACTACAGCCCAGTATGACCTCTTACAGCCCCGTACACCCCTGTACAACTGGTCTGGTCCCTTTCTGGTCTAGGTTCTTCCACCTGCTTAACTCCAAGAACTAGTTATTGATACTTCGCAGCTGATGTCCTCAACATTTGCTTTGGTGTGATGCTAACCTAGGGCACTGCTCTGTCTGAGGCTTTGTTAGACTTTAATCTGAGCTTTGTTTTAACACAATCTGCACTTGGTTGAAGAAGGCCATAGTGGGCCATACTGGGTTGTAGCAGGCTGTAGTGGGATGTACTGGGTCGTAGCGGTCTGTACTGTTGCATAATCCACCTAGAAGCGTAGAACTTTTTCCACTTTAACTCGTAAATAATTGAGGTTTGTTAGTGTAGGTCCTGGGCTCTATAATTTATACACACTTGGAGGGCACAACAGCACACAGGCTCATGTCTTTATATCAGCTGCTGTCTAAGCTTAAAGCTGCACTGTGTAACTTTTCTGTTTGGGAATCTGCCACTTTCTTGTCATTTAGATTATTATTGCTTTGCTGAGAATGTGCCACAGAACAGCATTAAACTGCAGACTTCTAGACTCCATGGAGATGTTATTGGTTCTCCAGTAATGTTCTACCATATGGGAATAAACTTATCACTCTTGCATTATGAATGTACAGGTGTATTCAAGGTAAAAACAAAAACAAACAAAAAAAAAAAAAGTGAAAAACATGTATTCTTACTGTGAGTGGCGTCGTCTCTCCACAGATGTGGCCTGTAACTTGGCCTGGCCATCTGCTTGTTACCAAGGAGATAGATGTTTTAAACATTCTATATAATGAAATTAATACTTTGCAGTGTCATTGTGCTGGGGCACTCTATATGTATGTGCATGGAAGAATGTTCAGCAGCTACCGTGCTGACACAATGCACACATTAGCAAAAACTGAAAAAGTTTTAAGATGATCTAAAAACTCTTGATAAAATCCAAACTGTTTGTGGAGAGCACATTTCAGGAGCCTGTGATCAGTCCAAGCTCATGGTTCTTTTACGAGTTTGATTTTACACTAAAAGGTGAGAGTGACTCACTGGCTAATGCTAGCGACGCTTGTGACTATAAAGTTATTTTAGAGGGACTTGTTCAACAGCACAAACCACCTCACCTGTTTTGTGATCGTTGTGTGTTTTGTGTTTGTTGTGTTTTTGATGTGTTCGCTGACTGTTGTGTGTTGACTTTGTGTTTGCTGGGTGTTTGTTGTCTGTTGTTTGTTGTGTGTTTGTTGCTTGTTGTGTGTTTGTTGTGTGATTGTTGTGTGTTTGTTTTGAGTCTGTTGTGTGTTTGTTGTGTGTGTGTGTGTTGTTTTGTGTTTGTTGTCTGTTGTGTGTTTGCTGTCTGTTTGCTGTGTGTTGTGTGTTTGATGTGCTGTGTTGTGTTTGTTGTGAGTCTATTGTGTTTGTTGTGCGTCTTTTGTGTTTGTTGTGTGTTTGTTGTGAGTCTGTTGTGTGTTTGTTGTGCGTCTGTTGTGTGTTTGTTGTGCGTCTGTTGTGTGTTTGTTGTGCATCTGTTGTGTGTTTGCATGTGCATGCTTGTTGTAAGTTATTGTGTGATTGTTGTGTGTTGTTGTGTCGTTTGTTGTGTTCTGTTTGTGTGTTTGTTGTTCTTTTGTCTGTTGTGTGTTGTGTCATTGTGTTGTGATGTGTGTGGTGTGTTTTGTTTGTGTGTTGTGTGTTGTGTGTGTTGTTGTGTGTTCTGTTGTGTTGTCTGTTGTGTGTGTTTGTTGTGATCAGTGTGTGTTTGTTGTGTGTTTGTGTGTTTGTTGTGTGTTTTTGTTCTGTGTCTGTTGTTGTGTTTGGTGTGTTTGTTTGTTGTGCATTGTGTGTTTGTGTTCTGTTGTGTGTTTGTTCTGTGTTTGTTGTGCGTCTGTTGTGTGTTTGTTCTGTGTTTGTTGTGAGTCTGTGTGTTTGTTGTGAGTCTTGTGTGTTTGTTCTGTGTTTTTTGTGTGTTGTGTGTTTGTTGTGAGTCTATTGTGTGTTTGTTGTGAGTCTGTTGTGAGTTTGTTGTGCGTCTTTTGTGTGTTTGTTGTGTTGATTTTCTAATTCTGTTGGTTAATCGACTCTCGTGTTCAGCCCTAAGAAGCGACTAATGTCGTGATTTTGGGCTTTACAAAAATAAATTGAATTGAATTGAGTCTGTTGTGTGTTTGTTGTGCGTCTGTTGTGTGTTTATTGTGTGTCTGTTGTGTGTTTGTTGTGCATCTGTTGTGTGTTTATTGTGTGTCTGTTGTGTGTTTGTTGTGCATCTGTTGTGTTTGTTGTGCGCCTGTTGTGTGTTTATAGTGCGTCTGTTGTGTGCTTGTTGTAAGTCTGTTGTGTGATTGTTGTGTGTTTGTTGTGCGTCTGTTGTGTGTTTGTTGTGAGTCTGTTGTGTGTTTGTTGTGAGTATGTTGTGTTTGTTGTGAGTCTGTTGTGTTTGTTGTGAGTCTGTTGTGTGTTTGTTGTGTGTTTGTGTTGTTGTGTCTGTTGTGTGTTGTTGTGTGTCTGTTGTGAGTCTGTTGTGTGTTTGTGTTGTGAGTCTGTTGTGTGTGTGTTGTGTTGTGAGTCTGTTGTGTGTGTTGTTGTGAGTCTGTTGTGTGTGTTGTGAGTTGTGTTGTGTGTCTGTTGTTGTTTGTTGTGAGTCTGTTGTGTGTTTGTTGTGAGTCTGTTGTGTGTTTGTTGTGTGTTTGTTGTGTGTTTGTTGTGTGTTTGTTGTGAGTCTGTTGTGTGTTTGTTGTGAGTCTGTTGTGTGTTTGTTGTGAGTCTGTTGTGTGTTTGTTGTGAGTCTGTTGTGTGTCTGTTGTGTGTTTGTTGTGCGTCTGTTGTGAGTCTGTTGTGTGTTGTGTGTGTTTGTTGTGAGTTGTTGTGTGTTTGTTGTGTGAGTCTGTTGTGTGTTTGTTGTGTGTTGAGTTGTGTGTTGTTGTGTGTTTGTGTGTCTGTTGTGTGTCTGTTGTGTGTTTGTTGTGAGTCTGTTGTGTGTTTGTTGTGAGTCTGTTGTGTGTTTGTTGTGAGTCTGTTGTGTGTTTGTGTGAGTCTGTTGTGTGTTTGTTGTGAGTCTGTTGTGTTGTTGTGTGTTTGTTGTGTGTTGTTGTGAGTCTGTTGTGTGTTTGTTGTGAGTCTGTTGTGTGTTTTGTTGTGAGTCTCTGTTGTGTGTTTGTTTGTTGTGTGTTTGTGTTCTGTTGTGTGTTTGTTGTGAGTCTGTTGTGTGTTTGTTGTGTGTCTGTGTGTGTTTTTGTTGTGAGTCTGTTGTGTGTGTTTGTGTGAGTCTGTTGTGTGTTTGTTGTGTCTGTTGTGTGTTTGTGTGTGTTGTTTGTGAGTCTGTTGTGTTTTTGTTGTGAGTCTGTTGTTGTGTGTTTGTTGTCTGTTGTGTGTGTGTTGTTGTGAGTCTGTGTGTGTTGTTGTGAGTCTGTTGTGTGTTTGTTGTGAGTCTGTTGTGTGTTTGTTGTCGTGTGTTGTGTTTGTTGTGTGTGTGTTGCGTGTCTGTTGTGTGTTTGTTTGCGTGTCTGTTGTGTGTTTGTTGTGAGTCTGTTGTGTGTTTGTTGTGTGTCTGTTGTGTGTTTGTTGTGAGTCTGTTGTGTGTTTGTTGTGAGTCTGTTGTGTGTTTTGTGTGAGTCTGTTGTGTGTTTGTTGTGAGTCTGTTGTGTGTTTGTTGTGAGTCTGTTGTGTGTTTGTTGTGTGTCTGTTGTGTGTTTGTTGCGTGTCTGTTGTGTGTTTGTTGCGTGTCTGTTGTGTGTTTGTTGCGTGTCTGTTGTGTGTTTGTTGCGTGTTTGTTGCGTGTCTGTTGCGTGTCTGTTGTGTTTGTTGTGTGTCTGTTGTGTGTTTCTTTGTGAGTCAGAGTGGATTTCCAGGATGTGTGTAAACGTTGCTTGGATTCAAAATGGCGGTGTATCACGTCACTATGACGACGCGCCTCAGGCAGCTCTGTTCTCTGAGGTGTGAACCTGCCTGTGCGACAGGTAAAGCTGCAAAGTGAAACTTTTCAGGTGAGGGGCCGTCAGGTGCATATTCATGGAGATGAGCTGTTCACACGCCAGGTCAGGTTACAGGTCAGATCTGTGGACAGGATGAGAGTGCATGTGTTTAAGGATTTTTTTTAGCAACTAAGCTATGAAGTCAAGCACACAGAAAAGTTACATTTTGCCACTTTAAATGGCTTGAATCCAGGAGCTTGGTTTGAGTAGTTTGAGCTCCATTTGTTTGGTTTCAATCTCCGGTTTTATGTGAATGAGACGAATGAGACTGAGTGACTTAAGTTTATTCATCACCTTTTTCTACAGTCGATACATGAGACCAGTCAGAAATATTTAAAGCTCCACTGGGGAACATTTCAAACACTAACAACAAATTGCATTTCATCCTGTTTTTGCGGCTCACTAGTACATTGAGAAACATGCGTTCTTACTTTGAGCTTGCATCTCCAGATCGTGACTTGTAACTTGTTTGCTGAAATGTCCCGCAGTGTGGTTTTAAAAGGTCAAATCGTCCAAAAGTAAATTCATCTATTTAACAGCTTCAGGTTTTAGTTTGTGCTGCTTTTTGCAGTGAAATGGTTTGCACATTTTAGCCCAGCACAATTTGAGACGCACAGATAATGTTTCAACTTTTGTTTAGGAGATCCCCGTGAACTCGAGGACAGTGGCAGCAGCAGTAGCTGCAGTAGTACCTGTAGTAATAGTAGTAGTACAAAGTCTTGGTTTAGTACTGTTCTTTTGTTCAGACCTGGTCTGACGTGGTTCAGACCTGGTTCAGTCCTGGTTCAGACCTGGTTTAGTCCTGGTTCAGTCCTGGTTCGGTCCTGGTTCGGTCCTGGTTTAGTCCTGGTTCAGACCTGGTTTAGTCCTGGTTCAGTCCTGGTTTAGTCCTGGTTCAGTCCTGGTTTAGTCCTGGTTCAGTCCTGGTTCAGTCCTGGTTCAGTCCTGGTTTAGTCCTGGTTCAGTCCTGGTTCAGACCTGGTTTAGTCCTGGTTCAGACCTGGTTTAGTCCTGGTTCAGTCCTGGTTTAGTCCTGGTTCAGACCTGGTTTAGTCCTGGTTCAGACCTGGTTTAGTCCTGGTTCAGACCTGGTTTAGTCCTGGTTCAGTCCTGGTTTAGTCCTGGTTCAGACCTGGTTCAGTCCTGGTTCAGTCCTGGTTTAGTCCTGGTTCAGACCTGGTTCAGTCCTGGTTCAGACCTGGTTTAGTCCTGGTTCAGACCTGGTTTAGTCCTGGTTCAGACCTGGTTTAGTCCTGGTTTAAAGCTGGCTCCATATGTTCTGTTAATTGTATTTAGTCCAGGGGCGTCAAACACATTTTCACCGAGGGCGACATCAGCAAAATGGTTCCCCTCAAAGGGCCAGATGTAAAATAAATCTAACTACTTTTTTAACTTGTTAATTCACTGTTTCTGTTTTTATTACTTATTCAGGTTACAAATATTGCAGATGCATTTGCCTATATGTAAAAATATGGCCTTGTAACTCCGTATCTCCTGATAAAATGACATTTCAAGACCATCATACCTTTTAATTTATCATGTTGAGGGCCACATCACATGATGTGGAGGGCCACATTTGGTCCACAGGCCTTGAGTTTGACACATGTGATTTAGTGTTAAATTGTTGAGCTACAAGTGCAGAGTTTTATTGTCATTGTAAAGCTTAAAACAACTAGCATACTTGTAGTACATTTCCTGGTTTGCAGATGATAAACCTTCTCTCTTCTTTTGTCTGGAATGTTTGACAGTATGGCAATAAACGTATGTGAGCAGGGATGCCACTTCACAGATCTGACCTGTAACTTGGCCTAGACAAGTCTCCTGTCTCTGGATATAAATCAGTTATTGCTTTGTCTGGAGCATTCCAGACAAATAACTTCTCCACGGAGACAAGCAGGAGGCGGACCCTCCACTGTCACTCGTGCTGCAGCTTAACGTCTTGAGCTCACAGTGTGTTAAGTTGACTGTGTTGAGCTCAGTGTGTTGAGCTCAGTGTGTTGAGCTCAGTGTGTTGAGCTCAGTGTGTTGAGCTCAGTGTGTTGAGTTCACAGTGTGTTGCGTTGACAGTGTGTTGAGCTCAGTGTGTTGAGTTCACAGTGTGTTGAGCCAGTGTGTGTTGAGCTCACAGTGTGTTTGAGTTCAGTGTTGAGCTCACAGTTGTTGAGTTCACAGTGTGTTGAGCTCAGTGTGTTGAGCTCACAGTGTGTGAGCTCAGGTGTTGAGTTCACAGTGTGTTGAGTTTACAGTTCTGTAGTTGAGCCTCATAAAGTGTCTTGTCCGGTCTCCTGGTTCTTGCAGCCTCCGTGTTTTTACTGCAGGCGACTGACGGTGAGGTGTGAAGAAGGAACCAGCGAGGAGGAGTGCACAGGGGTGAGCGCACAGGAGTGCACAGTGGGGAGTGCACGAGGGAGCACACAGAAGGAGTGCACAGAGGGGGTGTGCACACGGGGAGGCGGGGGGAGTGCATGGGAGAGTGCACAGGGAGGAGAGCACAGAGGGGAATGCACAGGCGGCAGGGCACAGGGGGAGTGCACAGGTAGGAGGGCTCAGGGGGGAGAGTACAGGAGGAGTGCAACGGAGGGAGTGCAGAGGTGGAAGTGGTGGGAGGGAGGATGGGAGAGGGCATAGGGCAGAGGGCACAGAGGGAGGGCACAGAGGGAGTGCACGGGGGTAGTGCAGAGGGGGGAGTGCACGGGGGGGGTGCACAAGGGGAGGGGGCACAGGGGGAGTGCACAGGCGGGAGGGCACAGGGGGGAGAGTACAGGAGGAGTGCACAGGAGGAATGCTCAGGGGGGAGGGCAGAGGGGTGAGTGCACAGGGGGAGTGCATAGGCGGAGTGCAGAGGGGTAGTGCACAGGGCAGAGGGTAGAGAGGGTCCAGGAGGGTGAGTCAGAGGCTGTGCTTACATAAGGACTATATGGGATTACAGTGGTATTGTTGAGCAGGTTTGAACTGTGCAGTTACTGTCTCCCTCTAAGGACTTGTCCAGTTTTGGAGTGCACAGGGGGGGAGGGTACAGGAGTACAGGTGGGAGGGAGAAGGAGTGCACAGGGAAGTGGGAGGAGTGCACAAGTGGGAGGGCAGGGGGAGGGTACAGAAGGAGTGCACAGGTGGGAGGGCACAGAAGGAGGGTACAGGAGGAGTGCACAGGGGGGAGGGCACAGGGGGTGTGCACAGGGGGGAGGGCACAGGAGGAGTGCACAAGTGGGAGGGCAGAGGGGGGAGGGTACAGGAGGAGTGCACAGGTGGGAGGGCACAGAAGGAGAGGGCACAGGGGGGGAGGGCACAGGAGTGCACGGGTGGGAGGGCACGGGGGAGTGCACAGGGGGATTGCAGAGGGGGAGGGTGCACAGGGGACACAGGAGGAAGTATTCCATACTTTTACTTTCACGTTTACAAGGGGTGTAGTCCTGGCGTAGTCCTGGTTTAGTCCTGGTTTAGTCCTGGCGTAGTCCTGGCGTAGTCCTGGCGTAGTCCTGGCGCAGTCCTGGTTTAGTCCTTGCGTAGTCCTGGTTTAGTCCTGGTTTAGTCCTGGCGTAGTCCTGGCGTAGTCCTGGCTTAGTCCTGGCGTAGTCCTGGCGTAGTCCTGGCGTAGTCCTGGTGTAGTCCTGGTCTTTGAGAACGGTTGATAATTTCAAAGATATTTAATTTAGTATAGTTATTATAGTTAATTGCCATGGTAACGGTGGTGTTCATTGTCAGTGTGACAGAGCTGCAGACGTGTGACTGTCTCAAACATCAAACCGCTGTCGTCACTCCTCCTGCTCTTTCTCTCTCTCTCTCTCTCTCTCACTGGGCTTTGGCTCTGTTCCCTCGCTCCTCCTCTCCTACTATCTCTCATGCTCCTCCTCTTCATCCCTGCCTCTCCTCTTCCTCTCCTTCTCTTTCACCCTCTTTCTAACCCCATCTCTCCTTCTCTCCATTTCCTCTTCCTACTCTCCTCTCCTTCTTCACCCCTTTCTATCTTCCTCTCCCTCTCTTTCACCGACTTTCTACCCCCTCTCTCTCTCTTCCTTTCCTATCCGTCATTTGCTTCATTTTTTTATTTTTTACCACGCCTCCATTCCCTCTCCTCTTTCTATGTGGTCTCCTCATCCTTCTTTCTCCCTCCTCTATAACTCTCTTTCCTACCTCTTTACTCTCCTCCTCTCCCCCAATCCCTCATTCTCTCCCTCTTTCTCTCTTGGCAGTTTGATGATAGGGATTAAAACTGATCCAACTCTGACCATATGGACACTTGAAAGCGACTCTCCTCCCCTCCCTCCTCCCTTTATCTTTTTCTCTCTCTCTCTTCTGCTCACCCTCCCTCTCCCTTCCTCTCTTCAACTGTCACTCTCGCTGCTCTTTCATTCCCTCCCTCTCTCTGTCACAGTCTCCTTCACTCCCCTCCCTCCTCTCCTCCCTCTCACCTCTCCTCCCTCTCCCCCCATCCTCTCTCCTAGCTCTCGCTCTTCTCCTCTACACACTTCAGTCGTTTTTACAGTTGTGTAAATCACGTGCGAGAGCGTCACAGCACAGACTTGTGCCGAGACACGTGTGATAACGGCGCTCTGAACATCGATACAGAGAGAGAGAGAAAGAGGGAGGGAGGAGAGGAGGAGAGGGAAGAGAGGGACAGAGGAGAGGAGACGAGGGAAGAGAGGGACAGAGGAGAGGAAGAGGAGAGGGAAGAGAGACACGTGTGATAACGCCGCTCTGAACATCGATACAGAGAGAGAGAGAAAGAGGGAGGGAGGAGAGGAGGAGGAGAGGGGACAGAGGAGAGGAGACGAGGGAAGAGAGGGACAGAGGAGAGGAAGAGGAGGGAGGGAGAGGGAAAGAGAGACACGTGTGATAACGCCGCTCTGAACATCGATACAGAGAGAGAGGGAGAGGGATGGAGGAGGAGGGGGAATAGAGGGACAGAGGAGAGAAGGACGAAAGGGAAGAGAGGGACAGAGGAGAGGAGAGAGAAGAGAGGAACAGAGGAGAGAAGAAAAAGAAGAGAGGGAAGAGAGGGACAGAGGAGAGGAGAAGGAGAGGGAAGAGAGACACGTGTGATAACGGCGCTCTGAACATCGAGAGAGAGAGAGAGAGAGAGAGAGGGAGGGGGACGGAGGGAGGAGGAGGAGGAGGAGGAGAGGGAAAGAAGAGAGGAGGAGGAAAGGGAAGAGAGACACGTGTGATAATGGCGCTCTGAACATTGATACAGAGAGAGAGAGAGAGAGGGCGGAGGGAGGAGGAGAGGAAGAGAGAGAGAGGAGAGGGAAGAGAGGGACAAAGGAGAGGAGAAGAGAAAGAGGAGAGGGAAGAGAGGGACAGAGGAGAGGAAGAAGAGAGGGAGAGAGACACGTGTGATAGCACTGTTCTGAACATCAATACAGAGAGAGAGAGGGACAGCGAGGAGAGAAAGAGGAGAGGGAAAGAAGAGAGGAGAGAAAGACAGGAGAGGAGAGAAAGAGGAGAGGAAGAGGAGGGAAAGAGGAGAGGGAAGAGAGGGACAGAGGAGAGGAGAGAAAGAGGAAAGGAAAGAGAGGGACAGAGGAGAGGGAAGAGACGTGTGATAACTCCGCTCTGAACATCAATACAAAAAGAGAGAGAGGGACAAAGGAGAAAGAGGGGAGGAGAGAGGAGTGGAGGAAGAGAGGGAGAAGAGGAATAGAGGGGGGAGAGGGAGAAGAGAGGAGAGGGAGAAGGGGAAAGAAGAGAGGCAGGAGAGAGGAGGGGAGAGAGGTAGGAGAGTGAGAGAGGAAAGCAAGAGGACAGGAGGAAAGGAAAGAGGAGAGATAGAGAGAGGGAGAGAGGAAAGGAGGGGAGAGCAGAAACATAGAGATAGGGGAGAGGAGGAGGGAGAATAAGGGAGAGGCAAGAGGAAAAGAAGAGAGGTGAAATAAGAGGCACAAGAGAGGATGGAGGGAGGAAGAAAGAGAGGAAATCCAATATGGCTAATTGGCCAGTGGAGTGGTTTACATAACAGCTGTATCTCCTCTTCTGTTCCTGTCATCACTCAGAGACCAACGGCAGGAAAGCTACATCATCAAGTCCTGGTTTAGTCCTGGTTTAGTCCTGGTTTAGTCCTGGTTTAGTCCTGGTTCAGTCCTGGTTCAGTCCTGGTTTAGTCCTGGTTTAGTCCTGGTTTAGTCCTGGTTTAGTCCTGGATCTTAAGTTTCAAATGTCAAAATGTGTTGAAATGTTTTATTCAGCTCGTCACAATTTTAGGGACAGAGGAGAGGAAGAGGAAGAGGAGTCCTGGTTTAGAGGGACAGAGGAGAGTCCTGGATTAGGAGAGGGAGAGAGACACTGTGATAACACTTTCTGAACATCGATGGAGAGTCAGAGAGGACAGAGTCCTGGTTTAGTCCTGGTTTAGTCCTGGTTTAGAGAGAAGTTCAGTCCTGGAGGAGTCCTGGTTTAGTCCTGGTTTAGTCCTGGGAGAGGAGAGACACGTGTGTCCTGTCTGAAAGTTTCAAATGTCAAAATGTGAGAGAGAAAGAGAGATTCAGAGTCACAAGAGGGAAGAGGAGAGGAGAGAGAGGAGAGGAAGAGGAGAGGGAAAAGGGAGAGAGGAGAGGAGAGGAAGAGGAGAGGGAGAGAGACACGTGTGATAACACTGTTCTGAACATCGATACAGAGAGAGAGAGAGACAGAGAGACAGAGGAGAGGGACGAGAGGGACAGAGGAGAGGAGAGAGAAGAGAGGAACAGAGGAGAGAAGAAAAAGAAGAGAGGGACAGAGGAGAGGAGGAGGGAGGGAAGAGTCCTGGTTTATGTGTGATATAACGTTTAGCGCTCTGAACATTGATAGAGAGGTTTAGGGAGGGACGGAGGAGAGGAGGAGAAGTCCTGGATTAGAGAGGGACAGAGGAGTCCTGGAGAAGGGATTAGAAAGGGGTTTAGTCCTGGTTTTAGTCCTGGTTTAGTCCTGGATTAGTCCTGATTTAGTCCTGGTTTAGTCCTTGATTAGTCCTGGTTTAGTCCTGGTTTAGTCCTGGTTTAATCCTGGATTAGTCCTGGTTTAGTCCTTGATTAGTCCTGGTTCAGTCCTTGATTAGTCCTGGTTCAGTCCTTGATTAGTCCTGGTTTAGTCCTGGTTTAGTCCTGGTTTAGTCCTGGATTAGTCCTGGAGCTTAAGTTTCAAACGTCAAAATGTGTTGAAATGTTTTATTCAGCTTGTCATGATATTAAGGAATAATCTCAATAATGATCCCGACAGCACAATGATAAAAACACTTTTTCTTTAGACAACAGAATGTGATTTTCAGCATTAAATGTTGTACTTTGTTTAATATTTCCATGTGTTGTGTGTGTGTGTCTGTGTGTGTGTTTTGTGTGTGTGTGTCTGTGTGTGTTGTGTGTGTTTTGTGTGTGTGTTTTGTGTGTGTGTGTGTTTTGTGTGTGTGTGTTGTGTGTGTGTGTGTGTGTGTGTGTGTGTGTGTGTGTGTGTGTTGTGTGTGTGTGTGTGTGTGTCTGTGTGTGTTGTGTGTGTGTGTGTGTGTGTGTTTTGTGTGTGTGTGTGTGTGTGTGTGTGTGTGTGTGTGTGTGTGTGTGTGTGTGTGTGTGTGTTGTGTGTGTGTGTGTGTGTGTGTGTGTGTGTGTGTGTGTGTGTGTGTGTGTGTGTGTGTGTGTGTGTGTGTGTGTGTGTGTGTGTGTGTGTGTGTGTGTGTGTGTGTGTGTTGTGTGTGTGTGTGTAATCCTCAGTGCAGTAGGTCCGTGGTGTTTATACTCGTCTGTGTCTTATACTTGTGAAACATACAGAGACATTATTCTAAACATATTCAGGAAAGGTTCATTTCTGTCCTATGAATGTGACTTTTTTCTTTTAGTATCGATACTTTTGAGAAATATTTTTGTGTAAAACCTCAAATTATTCCATTAAACAAGACAGTGATACTGGAAACAAAATCCAAAAAAACATTTATTATGAAAATAGAAAATAAGTCACATGAGCATAAACAGTAGATGAGACGTGTTTATGGTACATGATCATAAAAGTTTAACAATGCAAAGAATGAAAAGGATTTGTATGGAAGCTGAGAAGGGACAAACCAGTCAGTACTGCTATAGACACAACTGGCATAGATGTCAGAATGACGACCGGTGTCATGTTTTTGTGACTCTGACTTGGTTTGGTGGATAATATCTGTGCTAAATATTTTACATCAGCGAAGTGGCAAAAACTTTTTGTAAACTCCAATGATGATGACTGTATTTTATGAAATTGTTTTTCAAGGAATGAGTCTCACCTGTCACAGCAATTTAAGCTTTTGTTTGTGGTATTTTTATACTGGAGGGCCCAGTCTGAGCTTCCATGTTACAGCAGTAGTAGCAGTAGCAGTAGTAGCAGTAGCAGTAGACAGATAGTATTGGTTGATAACATTGCCTGTATGTCAGTGTGATACATTTGTAAACAGAAGATATTTTACACTTCATTTGAACAGAAACAACTTAGAATTACCACAGATACGCTGATCCAGCTTTTTCAGTTCTGATACTGATTCTGATACTTTGGATTTAAGTATCTGTCAATACCCAATATCAATCAATAACAGCAGAGACTGAAAATAAGTTCAAACATTCTGAGACTTTCTGGGCCGACTACGACCAGTAAATGATACTTTTTATTATATCAGTGTGTACGTTCAAACCGGGACATTCACTGAACCGGTATTTGGAAATCAATATCTGACCCAGCTCATTTTTTTGCCTCGGCGCTGATATTCGATACCAGTATCAGATGAGTGCCCCCCTAACAGTTACAATGACTATGGATTATAATGATCAGGACTAGCTTCTGTTTAGAGATGATTTGGTGTTTTCCCAGGTCAAAATGGACTTTGAAATGGCCAGTCACTGTGTAGTTAAACCTTTATTTATCATAACAAGACAAAATCTCATTCTGTTTATTGCTCAGCTTGTTTTGGACTATGAGCTGCCACTGCAAAATCTGTTTAAAATCTGATTTCTACATCTTTAAATTGACTCATTTTGAAGTGCCATATGTTGCTGAATTAAATACAAACGTTAAACAGGGATGCACAGACCCAATACTGAGAAATTTGCAGGATCGGATCAGCTTCCAAATATCGGATCAGCTGACATCCTGAGAGGACGCATACACTGATGTAATAAGACTATTCACTGGTTGTAGTCAGCCTGGAAAGTTTCCTAATGTTTTATTTTATTTATACAAAGTTGTTGTGCCGTTACTTGAGCGATAAGAAACAGCTACAGAACACATCTGGATCAGTTCTTTTTATTTGAGTTTAAAGGAAATCAGTTCTGAAGTCTCTGCTCTGGTTTCGGTCGAGATCAGCCTCTGACAGATACTTAAAGCTGTAGGATCAAAATCAATAACGGGACTGAACAACCCGGATCGGCGCATCCCTAACGATAAACGATAATATTGAAACCAAACTATAAACAGAATTATTCCAAAAAGTCTTCTAAATGTCCAATAAAGTAAAAACACATGAGCTGCAATAAATAAACAGCAGAATGCAACACTTAAGTCATTTGCATCTGTCATGAGTCAAAGAGGCCGAGATTTCAAATCTCATATTACAACACATAACTACACATGTCCCACTAGTGCAAAGGGAAAGATAAAGACAAAAATACTGAGCCCCAGAAATGAT
Source organism: Periophthalmus modestus (assembly GCA_019594935.1). Taxonomy (NCBI): domain Eukaryota; kingdom Metazoa; phylum Chordata; class Actinopteri; order Gobiiformes; family Gobiidae; genus Periophthalmus; species Periophthalmus modestus. The sequence goes on along the minus strand of JAIEZT010000198.1, from coordinate 916,034 downwards.
TTGTCCATTTATTTTACTGAACATGAGACGTGTGATCACATGACTGCTGTTTACAATAAACCACTGTCTACTTTAATAAACCTTTAACTCCAAAAATCCAAAAATCCAAAAAAATGTGCGTGTAAACACAAGCAGGAAACATTGCATTACCCCACCAGCTAATGCTAATGCTAACACCAAGCCCTGAGTTCACATTTGAACTGAAATGCCGCAGTCCAAAGTATTTCATATATGTTTAAATAGATTTAAACATGAGCTAAAATAGAGAAATGAAATAAATAAAGATAAAAACATGAGCGAGCAGAGCGGCTCGGGACCATCTTACATTCACCAAACACATTTATTTAGTCCATTCTTTCAACTCTTTAGTTCTTATTGCAATCAGTTACAGTGCTACTTTTCAGGTGGAAGGTCTGCCACCTGTTTGTCTCCATGGAGATATTATTCAATTCAATTCAATTTATTTTTGTAATATTTTTGTAAAGCCCAAAATCACGACAGCAGTCGCCTCTTAGGGCTGAACATGGAGTTGATTGACCAACAGAATTAGAAAATCAACAATGAAACAGAAACAGACAAGCAAATTAATCAACAGAAAACAAGCAATGAACAACTGTCCCAGAACATCCCCTGTCCTTAGACCCTCCTTCTCCAAAGGAAAAACTCCAAAAACCCAGAGGGAAAAGGAGAAACCTCGAGGAGAACCACAGTGAAGGAGAGATCCACTCCCATGGACGGACAGGCTGCAGATGTGTCCAGGAGTTCAAGTCTGTAGGGCCAGAGCCCACTCGTTGAGTGGGCTCTGGCCCTACTCTCAACGAGAGTGCTTTGCCTGTAATGATCCACAGTACGGCATTTAACTTCTCTACCTAAGTGTGTCCCATTCATAAAGGAGACGACAGTGGCCCCCCATAAAAGAGCACGGATGGAACAATAACTCAAATACCGTCATATCATCAAAAATCTCACAATATATCCAATTAGAAACTTCTTTGCTTTAAAGCTTTGTCTTGGTACAGCAGCTAAAAACAGAGGAAACTGCACAGACCATGATCCTTTGCTCCATTTCAGTGCAGACAGTATGACAGTAACTTTTATTTTTTGGACTATGACAATCATACAGCACCAAGGCTTTTGAAAAGGAACACATAGCATTTTCTGAATGCTGTTAGCATTCAGAAATATCCACAATATCACAATAAATATCATATCGTGAAATGACCATGGTGACAGTATGGTACTGTGAGATTAGCATATCGAGACAGGCCCATAACATAACAAAATCAGACTTGTTCATTGTTTTTTCATAAACTTATGAAAGCACTGGTTCAAAATAATGCTTCAAAATGAAATCTGGGCAGTGAGCTTGTTATGGCTTTCTTTTAACTCTTCACTTGTATTGTTATGGATCTCTTTACCTTAAATGTTTATTCTTGGAGACGTCGGCTGGTGTCAGACCCAACCTCCAGAATACTCTGTTATGGACTTGTGTGTGTCTCTTGGTTGCTAGCCCTTGGAGCCTACGGGAAGATGCGTCCAGCGGCCTCAAGCCACTTGGACTAAACTGAACTGATTTTCTTGTACGATTGTTTTGATGGTATAAATAGACTGTCTGTTTGTTCATTTATCAGCTGAGGGCGAGATACACTCTGTCAGGGACAACAGCTCTTTGACGATTGTGCACAATTGACTCAATAAACCTGACCCTTTGATTCAAGACAACTTCTTTGCTGATTTTGTATTTTTAAGGGTTTTTACTACTGTCTGTCTAATCCCTGTCTCTCGCTTTTTTATTATTAGAAATTCCATGCATGTTTTGAAGGAACATCTCCATGGTGACAAGCAGGTGATGGACAGTTTGAACACATCATGATTTAGCTTGAAATAAGTGTAAAAACCCAACTAAACAATTTGTAATTTGCTTTAATTTCTCCAATAAAGGCACCACCAGATCAATACTTTTTATGTGTACTTTTATGCAGTATTTATAGAGTGTACTGCAGTAGTAGCAGCAGAAGTAACGATAGGTTAGTTTTAGTGCACTTCACGTCATTGGCAACATACGAACAATTTCCAAACTGTGGAAAAAATTCAAGTATTGCTTCTTTGAACGAGGAAAACGTCGCCTGGTTTCATGTTCTGACCAAACATCACATTCTTTCTCTCCGTTTCAATCCCATATTCATGTCATAGTTCTGTCTCTCTTCAAACTGTGCTGGACTGGAGTGAGCCCGACCCTAGTATCACAAACGTATACTTTAAATACTGCAATATCTCACAGAGGCACCGCTGACCCACTGCACTGTAAAACCATCAACTGGTTTCAGATCACAATATTTCTGTAGTTTATGATTCTGTATTATTTTATATTTAATTTCAAGACAAAAAAAAGCTGTGCTTCCTCATCTCTCTGAGTGAGTCTAAAGTGACTGGAGCTTTATGTCGACAATATTAAATATTGAACATTTGTATTCATTTGTGGCTCCTTGATTGATGATTTAGTTTGGCTCATTTTGTTTATAATTTAAAAACACCAGATTTTGTGCATCACTTCATGCGTTGGCTTGAGTCAGTTAAATAGTTAGTACACAAACTTTTTACACATTTTTGGCTACTCAATCCACCTCTGCAAAAATTTTGCATAATAAGTAAAAAAAAAAAAAAAATTTATATCAACTTGAAACAAATCCAAAAATCAAACTTCTAAAATTAAATAAAATGAATTTGAATTCAAGTAATTTTACCAGGGCTGCAAATAACTCTTATTTTGGTCGTGGACTTGTCAATCATTTATTTCTATTGTGCATTATCAAACAAATAAATGTTCAAACATGGAGACTGAAGGCTTTTAGAGAGAGAATATTTTCAAGTGTATTATTGGTAAAAAATGAGTCCCATCACATGTTTTTGCAGTGCAGGACAATGACGTGTAAATATATTTAAGAGAACATAAAGACGAGCGAGTGTGTTGTTTAAGTTTGTACAGCACCGTTCTGTTTTAGGCTGAGGGAGGGGCCCTTTTCGCTCAGGGCCAGGCTGTAGGTGGGGGGGCTGTGGGAAGGCGTCTGGAGCTCTGGAGATGGCTTACACAGATACTGGAAGCGCTGAGACAGAGAGAAATCTATATTACAATCTTTAAACTAGCTCTACATTTCACAAAGACTGAGATATAAAGACAGTTGAAGTAATTTTATATGTTGTGCAAAGGCCTAAAGAACACTATAGAACTCTGCAGAACTCTATAGAACTCCATAGAACTCTGCAGAACTCTATAAAACACTACAGAACTCTATAAAATACTACAGAACTCTGTAGAGTTCTATAGTGTCCTGCAGAGTTCTTTATAGAACTCTACAGAACACTATAGAACCCTACCAAACTATACAGAACTCTATAGAACACTACAGAACTCTATAGAACACTACAGACTTGTACATGACTCTACAGAACTCTACAGAACTCTATAGAACACTACAGACCTCTACATAACTCTATAGAACACTATAGAACTCTATAGAACACTACAGACTTGTACATGACTCTACAGAACTCTACAGAACTCAAAAGAACACTGTAGGAGATTCACTGTTTTAAAGGGATCTCCAAACTGTTGCTCCAATAATGTTGAACCTTCTCATTATTAGTTTGGGATCGGCTCCAAAAACTTGTCATGACTTCTCAATTCCTCTAATTTCTGAAGATATAGTGAAAAAATCATTTGACTTTTGTTTATTTAAACTGACAGAGAAGATGCTGAACTTCGTGTCAGTTTTTGTTCCCTGTGGACAGGTCCAGTGATCACAGAGACATGAACCATAAACCAGGTCCACACATGAGCATCTGACAGTGACACAGAGACGTCCTCCAGAGAGCTCGGACCTCTGACCTCTGACCTGTCTCAGCTCAGGTTAAACTAAAGTCTCTGAAAAAATATGTATTACATAAAACAGACTCTTGTGATCTTTAGTCCATGTTCTAATGCTGTTATCTTCTCAGAAACACACCTGGAGTTGTGTTTTGTTTCACTCATTATGGGGCGACAGTGGCTCAGTGGTTAGAGCGTTGGTCTCCCAACCTGAAGGTCGGAGGATCGAGTCAAGTTCTGTCGTTGTGTCCTTAGGCAAGACACTTCACCCACATTGCCTAGTATGAAGGTGGTGGTCGGAGGGGCCGATGGCGCAAACTGGCAGCCTTACTTCTGTCAGTCTACCCCAGGGCAGCTGTGGCAACAATAGTAGCTTACCATCACCAAATGTGGAGTGAATGAATAATGACTTAGAAGATTTGATAAATCGCATTACAAGTGTAACGCATTATTAATATTCACACATGTTTGAGTAACACTATATTATTAGTCTGTAACATCTCCAAAGCTCAAAATGCTCTGTTCCAGCTTGTGATGTCATGTAGTGGTACTTTTCAAGTTAACATCTCCTTTTACCTTTAGTTCAGTAGAAACTGGCAATTCCAGGACGGAAATCATCCAAATGATTCTAGTGAAGGTGTCTGGAGTTTTAAAACACAGTGGAGCACTTCCTGTATGACATCACAAGGTGGAACAGAGTGTTTTCTGTTTAAGAGAAGAACTGAGCCTAAATATGCAGGGTTTGTGTGTTAAAAATGTGTGAATGAAACAAAACACAACTCCAGGTCTGTTTGTGACGAGGAAACAGCATTAGAACAGATCAGAGAATAGTCTAATATGGCTTTGAACATGCAGGTCTCATGAGATAGTTTGCATTGTTTCAGAATAGTTACCTGTCGTAGAGTCCCGGGTGACGAGAGCAGAGCGTACACAGCCCACATGGGGAGCAGAGACACTGAGGAAAAGGTGAGGATCCAGCCCAGAGCAGAGGCCCAGGGAGGAGCCACCAAACCATGGCCCAGAGCCAGAGGAGACCAACGGACTAGAGAGAACATGAACGTCGCCTGGAGGAAACACACAGCACAACACTTTTACACTGTGTTAAAGGGAAGGGAAGTAGTCTTAGACAGTGGCTCAGTGGTTAGAGCGTTCCCCGACCCGAAGGTCGGAGGATCGAGTCCTGCTCAGACCAAGTTCTGTCGTTGTGTCCTTAGGCAAGACACTTCACCCACATTACCTAGTATGAAAGTGGTGTGTGTGAGAATGATCGGTGGTGGTTGGAGGGGCCGATGGCGCAAACTGGCAGCCTCACTTCCATCAGTCTGCCCCAGGGCAGGTGTGGCTACAATAGTAGCTTACCATCACTAAGTGTGGAGTGAATGAATAATAGTAATGGAGTGAATGACTATAGTGTAGCTTTGAGAGGCTTTGACAAGCCTCTAAAGCACATTACAAGTGTAAGGCATTATTATTATTATTGTAAGTGCTGAAGCTGTGGTTGAAGTAGTAGCAAGTGCTGGTAGTAGTAGCAGCAATAGTACTCGACTTGAAGAGTAGTAGTAGGGAGTAGCAGACATGTATAAGTTAAAGTAATATTAAACTTTGTGATTGTAATAGTCGTAGTAGCAGCTGTTAAGAGGCGCTTCTATTAGTATTAACTGGCAGTTATAGTTGAAAGAAGCCATCGTACCAGCGGAGTTGTAGATATTTGTAGATGTTATAGTACCCCCAAAGTTGTAGTTGTAGTAGTGGTGGTGTTGTAGTTGGCTTGTAGAATATAAATTACACCAGATATTTTGGTTATAGTTGTGGCAATAGTCGGAACTGTATTACCAAAGTTTGGGTTGTAGTAATTTAGGCTCAAGAAATCTACACGGCAAAGATTCAAGGTGGTCTTGGTCCTTATATTTATTCTACTTTTTAAAAAAAAGCACATTATATGTCTGCGTGTGTGTGTGTATTTATGTATGTGTGTGTGTGTGTGTGTGTGTGTATGTGTGTGTATGTACATATGTGTGTGTGTATGCATGTGTGTGTCTGTGTGTATGCATGTGTGCGTTTGTGTATGCATGTGTGCGTTTGTGTATGCATGTGTGTGTCTGTGTGTATGCATGTGTGCGTGTGTGTGTATGCATGTGTGTGTCTGTGTGTATGCATGTATGCGTGTGTGTGTATGCATGTGTGTGTCTGTGTGTATGCATGTGTGCGTTTGTGTATGCATGTGTGTGTCTGTGTGTGTATGCATGTGTGCGTGTGTCTGTGTGTGTATGCATGTGTGCGTGTGTGTATGCGTGTGTATGCATGTGTGCGTGTGTGTATGTGTGTGTATGCATGTGTGTGTCTGTGTGAGTATGTATGTGTGTGTGTGTGTATGTGTGTGTACATATGTGTGTGTGTGTATGCATGTGTGTGTCTGTGTGTGTAAAATGTGTACGTGTGTATATGTGTGTGTATGAGATGCGTGTAGTGTCCTGTGTGACTATGTATGTGTATGTGTGTGAATGTGTGCAAATATGTGTGTGTGTGTATGCATGTGTGTGTCTGTGTGTGTATGCATGTGTGCGTGTGTATGTGTGTGTATGCATGTGTGTGTGTAACAAGACAAATAGTCATAAAATAATAAAATCAATTGTGAAGAGATATAGATCCTGTAAACTATTTTAACTCTGGTCTGCAAAAGAATCTTGGGGATCCCCCTCGTCACCCGAGGGTTACTTGTCAACATTTAAATGGTTAGGGAGTGTTTCCAAAAGGACAGATTAGAGGACTTAATGGGGGTTTCCAATATAGACATTAAAAGTCATATACAATGTAGTGAATTTGAAATACCTAAAGAGGTCCAACTAGAAGGTGTAGGGGTGAACGTAATGTTATCAGCAAATATGGTAATTACAGTTATTTGTGTTTATCGAAAGCCCACAGCAAACAAACATTTTTATACGTCCTTTAAAGAGCTTCTTTAAGTGTGTAACCACAAAAAAGATCATTTTAATTGGTGATTTTAAAATAAATTGGGACAAGAACGAGGACAGGAAGCTGTTAAAAAACATAACAGATCACTTTAGCTTTACACAACTGATAGATAAGCCAACTCGAGGGACCAACCGCTTGGAAACAAAAATGGATTTATTATTTACAAATAGACCAGAATGAATCACACAGACACATAAGTTTCTTACACTATCGGACCATAATGCAATTTTCTTTACTAGAAAATTACTCAAAAATCGTTTCCCATATAAAGACCAAAATATATCACAAGTCACAAAAACGTTTATTCCAAAGAATCAACAGAGTAATTAAAAATGGCCCTTAATCAAACTGACTGGCACAACATTATTTCCTCAAACGACCTACAATTCTGCAGTAATTATTTCTTAACACATATCGAAAACTGCTTCACTAACTGGACCTTGACCAGTGACACCGCACTTAAACGGACTGAATCACCATATAAAAGAGGACTTAAAATCTTTGCTAAGAAACCTATTTCATATCACCACTGTCAAATCCTTGAAACATATAATTTATTGAGCTTTGAGAATTTCAAACACTTCAAGTATGCTTGTACAATATACAAAATCCTCCATGGACTCGCACCACCACCACTACAAGAATTCATTAAACAAAAAACCTACCACTGGCAGGACGAGAGCGACTACGAGAGGTGATTGTGAGGTTCCTTATCATCCCTCACACAATAAGAGAATCCTCCACATATAACACCTTTAAAACTCACCTTATAAAATGGCTCAAATCCAATCAACACTGCTCCCACTAGAGCTGTTCAGACTCATGTACATGATACATAGACGTATGTAACATTACCATGACTGTCTGAACAGACTCATATCATAGTGTACTGTTGTTGTTGTGCGGTGCATGCATACATATACTTATGTATGCATGAACTGCATACATGTACTTTGCAATCCATGCTGTTACTGTTACCCTGTAATCTATGCGGTCACTGTTTTTTGCTGTCATTAATATGTAAATATTTAAATATGTATATATGTGAATGTTGTAGGACCTGAGGGCACTCTGGTTGGTTTTAAACTAAATTAACTTATTTTTTAGAATACCACAGCATTTTAAAATTACTGCAAGCACTTTAGCTACATACACACTGTACAAATAGGCACTTTAGACCACATGAGTGTGAATTTTTTTGGGGTCCGTGGAGTTGTTTGATTTTTGTTGTTTGTTGTTTGTGTTGTCCGGTCTCTTCCTGTCTCCTGTCTCTCGTTTTAGATGTGAGGGACTGCGAATGTAAAATAGCTGTGCAGCTAACTTCGGCACATTTACAAATGTATTTTTTTACTGGTGTTTATTAATGTGCATTGTCCATTTTCAAATAAATAAATAAATATATTATTGAAAAACAGTAGAAAAATAATGGAAAGTTGACAGAAATGTGTCCTTTATCGTCTTGTGAGAGTGCTATACTGCTCTGACTCACAGTGCACACGGCTGGAGTAAAGTATTTCCAGCACAGGGTGAATATCCTCATTGGACTGTAGCCGATCATGTCTTGAATGTTACCACGGAAACGCTGGGCTCCTGAAATGCAGAGGTCAAAGGTTACAATGGAAACAACTATCTATGTAGTGTCAAAAGTTAGGCTGCTGAATGTGTTGCCCCATACTTCTACTACTACTGCCTTACGAACAACTTGTACCAGGAAGTACCAAGTTTTAGGTCTATGCTACTACTACCACTACATTTTAAAGAGCAATACAAATAGTTATACTGGTAGACTTTACTCCCGTTTGAATTAACTTTGAAGTATTTGTTCTGATCATAATACTCATAGTCTGCTTGTAATAAGAGTATATGTGATTAGTGACTTTAAGTTAAGTTACTTGGCTAACTATTTGGTGGAGTTAATCGAGTGGGGTTTACAGCTGTACAAGCAACTGTAGCAGTGACGTGCGGTCAGGTGATGTCATCACAGAGAAAAATAAATGAAATAGTTATATTATTAATAATTTGTACTATAAAAGTTATTTTCTATTTAACTTTGCAATTTTATTTTTTTACTCAAAATCGCAGAATTTTTACGTTTACCGTTGAAATCCTGAAAAGAGACGCGCGGTGAGGCACCAGCCTTTCGTGCCTCACTGCGGACTGACTGTGCTGTGTGCTAAGCTGCTGCTTTAACTCTTTAAGGGCTGAGCACATTATAGCGGCTGTGAAAAGGCACCGGGTGAGGCACGCAGTTACCCTGCCTCATGTTAAGGGGGCGCTCGTGAGCCCAGGGATTCATGTAACTCATGCAGAATAGAGGCCGCAAACTACAATTTAGAATTAGCAAGTCAACTTTAGCAATTCACTTTTTTCCTCTATGTCTAGCCCTACTTTTTAAATGGAGGAAGATACATATTAAAGCTCAAACAGTTTTCTAAACTGGACTTTCGGTCGAAGCAGGAGGTTATAATTAAAGGAAAACCAACGCTAAAGGAGCTAAATAGTTTGCTCCAGACGACGGGACGAAAGACTCGCTCTTTTCAAACACAGACTAATGAAATGGTAAGAAATTTAATTACTTCAATCCAATGAAAATTGGGGAACCAGAATAAGGATAAAAAACAATACAAAATCAGCTTGCTTTTTATTTCATACTATTAGATCAGTGGTTCTTAACCTGGGCTCGATTGAACCCTAGGGGTTCGGTGAGTCAGTCTCAGGGGTTCTCAGGGGTCAAGACACACACCCGACTCATATGATTCATGATGAGACGCTTGTCCATCACTGACTGCAGGTGATCACGCTGCTTGGCCAGTCTGTGCTGCAGAGAATTTAGTGACACAGTAGTCAACTTGTGACTGTCGTGATGGTATGTCGTGTGATTTCTTTCTTAACTCTATAGCGTACCCACCCGACATAAATGCGCCGTTCGAACAGCGCATTTAAGTTGTGCAGGTACTTCGACCCGCACTTTGAACAGTACATCGAAGGGCGCATTTGTCGAATTGACGCCGTGTCTTAATTCGCCAAATGCACCGTCCGATGTACTGTTCTCACGGCATGAGACACGGAACAGACTTTGCTGTGAAAATGACATGAGAGTGGCTCTTGTCAAGGTGAAGCCGCATTTCTGAACTGGTCTCTCAAAGGCAACAGCAGAAGTCACTGATTTGCAGTAAATATTCATTACTATTGTAGCCTGATGGAAATTAGGTGATGGTATTCAAATGTAAAAAATAATAAATAGCATAAATACAATAAGTTCATTATTGGAATACATAAGGTTAAAAATTAAAATCATTTCAGTGTGGTAGTATTAAAAAAGGTAATCTCTTTGTGAAAAGGTTTGTATGTGATTTGTTGTGAGTTCATGCATTGTATTGGTTTTGTTCTTTGAACACAGTGATGTTAATGCACAGTTCATTTTGTGACCAGTAAAACTCACCTATGTATTGAATTTGAAAAAAAATCATATTTTATTTTTCAATAAAGACGGGTTCGGTGAATGTGCAGATGAAACTGGTGGGGTTCAGTACCTCCAACAAGGTTAAGAACCACTGTATTAGAGCCATTTCATATGCAGTTCGGAACTTTTATTTTGAAATTATTTTTTATTCTAGCTCCAAGTCACTGGGAGAGAAACTGACCCGGGGCCAAATGTCCTGACACCTGGTTTATATGTTTGTAAATCTGATTGTGACGACATCAGTGCCTCACCAGTCATGAACCTCACCACACGTCACTGAACTGTAGTACTACAAAAGTTGGGGTTGTAGTAATTTAGAAGTGTTGTAGTGCTTATGTTAGCAGACTAGTAGGTGCAAATGGGTAGTAGTAGTAGTAGTAGTAGAAGTTGCTGCAATGGTATTAGTGTAGTATAGATATGGGAAGAGTAGCAGCAGCAGCAGTAGTAGTAGTTCTAGTATTAGTGTAGCAGTAAGCTGTACTAGTAAGTGTAGTAATGGGAACTATCTGCATTTAACTGAGTGGTGTTGTGTCATAGAGGTAGAGTTATAAGCTATCGTAGTACTACCAAAGTTCCTGTTAAAGTTGTTTACAAGTAACAGTCACCGTCATAGTAGAATATATAGTTAGCATGTACTACTAGTTATGGTTGTAGTAGTTTAATAGTACAGTATGTTGTTGCAGTGATGGTAGTAGGAAGTGGTAGAAGTAGTAGTGAAAGTTGTTGCAGTGGTATTTAGCAATACAAGTAGTTCTAATATAGTACAATTGTGGGAATAGTAGTAGTAGCAGCAGCAGTAGTATTAATTTCTATGCATTGTGCTCGTGTATAGACTCCCCGAGGCTCTCAGACTGGGCTCAGATCCAAGTTTAGGTCTGCTCTGGTGTTACAAGAGAACGGCCCGAGGATCACTACAGGGACGCTCAGGGACAGGCTTTGGCCATGTACAAATCTTACTATTGTCATTACTACATTCAACTACACACTAAACTAGGAGGTAATTACAAGTCAGTGCTCTATCCACTTTTACTGAAAGCTCAAACAACACATAACAGTTTAGACTACTCCTTTCACTCAAACCTTGCTTAGTTTAATTTTGGTGAGGTTTACAATTTTTTCTTCCTGGTTGGACACGGGCAGCAGATGTGACATATGTAGAGGTAACTTCATAACTGTTACCTAGCAACCATGATGTAAACAAGGGCCAAAACCTAATTACACAATAGTTATGATTAGAGTTCCTTGATAATCTCTTGGACTCGATTTTAGAACTCTGTGCCACTTCCTGTATTTTTGACAAAATACTACTATAAACTAATTCCACAGACCAGTCCAGTATCATATTGCTTCTGTATGGACTACATTACCCTCAGCATAACAATGTCGTTTTGTTCAGATTTAACAGCGTGTCAAGTCTAGCATTGTAAAAAGGCTAACGCGGCAACAGCTAACAGCCCTGGAGCGTTAGCGCTAACCCACTGCAGCGCGCCATAAACCAGCTTCCTCTAGATTTATACGCTCCAACACAAAACAATTATGGCCTCAAGTGACTTTCAGAGGTTTCCAGGTGTAACAGCCATAATTAACTTGGGAAGTTAGATTGTAAACTACACCCGAACCTTATAAGGCCTTGGGCTTTCCTCGGGTCTACCTTACCTAATTTAAGTCACCAATTTATTATCAGTGGCTATAGTATTGAGCTATAGGTAATGGAATTTGTACAGTACAGAAGATTGTTTAAAGCAGACATACTGTGGTCGTGTCTGCTCTATAGTTATAATCTCTGACATCTGTGGAACATTGTTATATTTTGGACATTTGAATCGATAAAAGAAACAAGTCCACTGATTTCCATGCTAGAAAACTAGTGTGTGCACTGATGTCGGCGTAAGCGTATTCACAACAAAGTGCTGCATGCTGTCGGCCCCTCCTATGGATAGCTGCACCTCACACTAAAGCAGCAGAGTTATTTTTTCCCATTTGTACCAAAATGATGCGATCCAACTGAATCCTACGAGTATCACCGATTAAGAAAGTAAAACTGGAGAAGGAAGTGTGTGTATGTCACAGCGGGCGTGTACGTCACAGTGGGCGGTGTACCGGTGGAGGTGAAAACGGGGATGAATCAGCAAAATTGCGTCATGAAAATAAGCGATTAAAGACTCAAACATGAATCAGTGCAAATACAACTTCAGAGGCTCAATGAGAAGGAACGACACTGAAAAGTTTGCAGAATAGGTCTGATTTAAAGTGCATGCGACAGGTTTTTATTTTTTTCTAATTCTGAATTGATTTGGTGGGATAAAGTTGAAAAGTACACAAAAATGTATTTGTGAGTTGTAAAACAAAATCCCTCTGCCTCAGTGCATTTTGAATGGAGTTTTCCGACAGTTTAGACACCGCCACTTTAAACCTGCATTTAAAAATTGCTTATTAGTCTAATCAGAACTATTGTGTTATTTAGACATGTTTGGCCCTTGTTTACATTATGGTTGCTAGGTAACAGAAGAAAGTATTACGCTGCCCGTGTACAATCAGGAAGTCAAGTATATGTAGCACAATGCCTGAGAACTGAGGGATGTTTATTTGGATGAGTTTCAGCAAGGTTAAAGTGCAGTTTAATCAAGTAAAAACATAATTTATGTGTAGTCTAAGCATCACACGCGCATTGATCTCTACAGTAGCTCCATCAACATGGAGCAGGGACTTGTGTGATAACTACCTGCTCGTTTAGTTACATGTGGTAATGAGCCAAACCCCTGTATCTGTTTGTGGCCCCTGTAGCGTCCTGAGGAGAAAGACCTGTGGGCCCAGCCTGAGCCACGGGGGGAGCAGGATAATGTTAGACTATGTAGGGGGATATTTCCTCCTCCTCTCCATTCTATTCCTCCCTTCCCAACTCTGCTGCTTATATCCATCCTACTCTTCTCTACCTCCCTTCCCATTCTTTCTATGCTACTCAATACTCTACCCATCCCTACTCACTCCTCCCTCCATTTACCCCTTCAACTTCTTTCCTACTTACGCCTAGTCTAATCCCACCTCTCTCTTCATTCTTTTTACATTCCACAGTATCTACAGAAATGGTGTGCAGTACTGACCATAGACCCATCCGATGGCCACAGACTGACAGATGGAGAGAAGCAGGAGACTGGCCCCACTGCAGGAGAAGTGGTCGTAGATCTGGAACACGTATAGTCCTCCCTGCAACGAGAGAAAAGAAAGAGACAAATCTGAGACTTTCTGATCAGAGTAACCCAATACCAAAGAAGATGCATAGATCCAGTTCACTCAGATGTTTCACTTGTTACAAATCAAAACTAATTTGTGTCTTGCCCCAGTACAGATATATTGTATAAGCAGCTTTTGGAGTCAAAAGAAGCATCTAATTATAAAGAAACTGCACTGTCAGCATTCTAGTTACTAACTTTAGCATGACGGTAAGACTCCTGGCCTCTAAAAATTGTGATAAGCACTTATAAATGTTAATAATAAAATCAAAATGTTTGGAATGCCTAAGGTAAATGAGTAATAACTTTAAAATCTCAGCTCGTCTGTATGTAGAGATCATTGCTTTGCCTGGAATATTCCAAAGTATGGCATTAAACATATCTATCCCCCTGGAGGATACATGTTTCCCAATGTATTTTGGGGTAATAAAAACGCCGTGTTAAAATAAATGCAAGATAGTTCAATGCCATACTGTGAAAAGTGCCATGTCTTACCGGCGTCACCATGACAAGGCCGATGAGCAGACACACCACACAGACTGCCAACAGAAGCAGCTCTCGACGGCGCCCCCTGCGGATCTGCTGAGGGTACAGGTCTGTTACTGAAGTCATCAGGGCCTCTAAACTCACGAACTGTGGAGGAGCAATAGCGAGAGGGGGGTTAGACTAGATGCCCTACCAGAAGAAGTCTGTGTAATCCCTCAGTCGTCCAGGTCTGATCCATAGTAAAAGCCAAAAGTAAATTCTGTTAACTAGATAAAATGTGGTAGAAGTGAAGATGTTTCGCTGCTCATCCAAGCCGCTTTTTCAATTCTGGTCTGATTAATGATGGACACTGCCTTATATCTATCTAAAGGCAGGAGCTAACTTAACTGAAACTGGGAACAGCTTTTGTTTACAGTTTATGCTTGTATGCTAGGTCTACTGTGCTACACTAAGTGTGCAGTGAGCCTGAGACATACTTAGTATATTCATTCACCCCTTACGTGGGTGTTTTTTTTACACCTATTGGCACTCTGGCTAGCTCTATTATTCTCTTTGTTTGTGTTGGATCTCACGATGGAAGTTATATATGGGGAAACCATATGTTATATGGTTTTTTTTTATGTGGCAAGAGTTCCCTTGTCCCAAGACAAATTTCTCCTAAGGGAGACAATAAAGGCTAATCTAATCTAAACATATACATCTTTCCCCATATATAAGATACATAGCTTTCCCTCAATATACAACTCCATTGTCAAACCCAAAGCAAACAAAGAGAACAGAGCTAGCCAGGTTGCCAATAGGTGTGAAAAACATCCACTAAGAGGTGTATGAATATGTTATGTATGTCTCAGATGGTAACACTGAGATGGACACCAATGTCCAGTCACGTCTTCCAAGGAGGAAGCAGAGACTGAGGACTTGGAGGCGGACTCATCCATCACCCTGGCCGAAGTCAGTGAGGTGGTTGGCAAGCTCCCCCCTGGCAAAGTTCCAGGAGTGGAGGAGAGCCGTGGGTCTTGGCTGACACGTCTCTGGAACATCATGTGGTGGTTGGCTGATAGACTGGCAAACCTGGGGTGGTGGTGGTCCCTCTATTTAAGAAGGGGGACTGGAGGGTGTGTTACAACTACAGGAGAATCACACTCCTCAGCCTTCCCATTAAGGTCTATTCCAGGGTATTGGAGAGGAGAATCCTACCGGTAGTCAGACCTTGGATTCAGGAGGAGCAGTGTGGTTTTCATCCCGATCGTGGAACACTGGACCAGCTCTATACTCTCCATTAGGTGCTCGAGGGTTCATGGCAGTTTGCCCAACCAGTCCACACGTACTTTGTGAATCTGGAGATGGCATTTGCCCACATCCCTTGTGGTGTCCTTTAGGGGGTGCTCCGGGACTATGAGGTCCAAGGCTCTTTGCTACGGGGTGTAGTTCAGAGGGACCACAGAATTTCATCTCTGCTGTTTGCAATGTTGTCCTGATGGCTTCATTGAGCCTGGACCTGCAGCAGACATTGGGGTGGTTTGCAGCAGAGTGTTAAGCAGCTGGAATGAGAATCAGATTGGAAAAAGTTGGCTTGCCCTCTCTGGACGGGTGGGGAGTCCTTGTCTCAAGTTAAAGAGTTCAAGTATCTCGGGGTCTTGTTCACAAGTGAGGGAAAGATGGAGCGTGAGATTGACAAGCGATCGCTGTATCGGACTGTCATGGTGAAGAAGGAGTCAAGGCAAAGCTCTCGATTTACCAGTCAATCTACATTCCTACCCTCGCCTATGATCATGAGCTTTAGATAAAGACCGGAAGGACAAAATCACAGATAAAAGCAGTCAAAATAAATTTCCACAGGGTGGCTGGGGACTCCTTTAGAGATAGGGTGAGGAGCTCGGCCACACGGGAGGAGCTCGATGTAGAGCTGCCACTCCTTCACGTCAAGAGGAGCCAACTGAGGTGGCTTGGGTATCTGTTCTGGATGCCTCCTGGGCGACCCGCAAGACAGGAGGGAATGTCCCACCGGGAGGAGGCCCCAGAGAAGACCCAGGACCCAGGGACTATGTCTCTCGGCTGGCCTTGGAACACCTTGGGGTCCCATCGGAGGAGCTGGAGGACGTGTCTGGGGTGGGGAAAGTCTGTGAATTCATGCTTAGACTGCTGCACCCGCAACTCGTCCCCGGATAAGTGGAAGAAAATGGATGGATGAATGGTGACGGGCATGTAACAGAATTTTCTGCAAAGTTTCAGTAATTAATGGTAAAGTTTTTTTCGTTTTTTTTTCTCAAAATTGTCAACTTTGTGTAGCACGTTAGCACTGATCATTGCGTTTGACTTATCAATGTAATCAGTGGGAGCCAGTGTAAAAGTGATTCAAATTTCAATATGCTCGGACTAAGCATGTGCGTGTACGATTTTTTAATGTTTTTTTTTGGAGTCTTTGCTCCCCTACGCATTATTAATATGCAGATCCAGAAATTAAATCTAAAAAATTAAATCACAGACACATAACAAAGAAAATATTTCCAGTAAACCATGAAATCCGCCTCTGACCTGTGTGTCCAGTCCAAGCATGATGATCATGAGGAAGAAGCAGACGGACCAGAGCTGAGGCAGAGGCATCATGGCCACAGCACGAGGGTATGCGATGAATGCCAGGCCTGGACCTGAGATATAACATAAAAACAACATACAAGAATACATCTGAGAACATGGGTTTACAGAGCTCTGCACATGGACTTTTTGAAACTGGCCGTAAATGTAAGTTACTAGTGCAGTTTGGTTGGACGTTGATGAGTTATTACTAGTGTTACACAAACTACAAAGGAAATATTTGGCTTTCCGAGTATAGCATATAGTCCATAGTATAGTGCCACTATAACTGGACTGTTGCAGGTCTAATCTAGTGCTAAACCAGGTCTTAAACTGGACTGCATCATTTCCACTGTAGTTCTAAACAAGAAAATTATTCCAAGGAGGACAAAAGAGTGAATAAAATGAACTCTAATGAGGCAAACCCACACACTGAAAGAGTAGCACCAGAGTGTGCGAGTGTGTGTGAGTGTGTGTGCGTGTGTGTGCTCCTCCTGTACCTGACTGCGCCACAGTGGAGATGTCAACTCCTTGTTCTTGGGCCATAAACCCAAGCACAGAGAAAATTGCAAATCCAGCCAAGAAACTGGTGCTGCTGTTCAGAAGGCACAGTTTGAACGAGTCTCTGCAAACAAACATTTAAAATTAAAAACAAACTATAAATCTTGTGAGAAAATATTTCAACTGAGACTAAAATGCCAATCTGCACCAACCTCTTCAACCTCCACCGATCGTTTGCACAGGTTAAGTGTCCGTCAACACAGACAATGGTAAAATGTTTTTTCTCACAATAAAAAGTGACTTCAAAAGAAATTAACTAAAGACCATGTGGACCTGATCTTTACAATTCTAGGTGCCCCCTCCTTCCCTCTCTCCCCTCTCAACCTCTCCACTCCCACCTTTTCCTTTCTCACCCCCTCCTCTGACGCTCTTCCTTCTCTTCTCCTCCTTTCCTTCCCGCTCTCACCTCTCCACTCCCCTCTTTTCCTCTCTTAACCCCCTCCTTCCCTCCCTGTCCATGAGCCTTTCCAACCTCTCTCCCTCTGTCTCTCACTTCCTGTCCTCCCCCGTCTCCCCATCCCTCACTCATCTCTCCCTTCTCTTCTCCCTTCCTCCTCTTTCTCTCTCCCTCCTGCTTCTCTCAGAGCTGTTCTTAAGGTGTGGTCATCCGTCTGTTTTCTCTGTCCATTCCTGCCATTCCTGTAGCAGCAGTCTGAAGCCAAGGGTGGATAAATATACCACCACTGTACACTTCAGTCACACATGTGGGACCAGAGATAAGGACAACAATTAACATTCAAAATATGAAAAGAATAACTGGATAAGCTGGACAAGACCATTCAAAATCACCATAAAGCATTTTAAAATCACATTATGTAAGTTTTCACATGCAGGGCATGGTACTTGCTTGTCTCCATGGAGGTGTTACTGTTTTGTCTGGAATGTTCTACAGTATGGCATTTTTTGTAACATTTTTTTATAGCAATAAACACACCATTGAATAAATGCAGGATAGACAACTGTAATGCTATACTTTGGAACATTCCAGTAAATTAATTACATTTTTGTTTATTTATACTGACAAAGAAGATGTTGAACTTTGTGTCAGTTTTTGTTTCATGTAGATAGGTCCAGTGATTACAGAGAAACAGGTCCACAGATGTGCAATCAGACTGTTACACAGAGAAGTCTACCTGAGACCTCGGACCTCTGACCTGTCTCGGCTCAGGTTAAACTAAAGAGGGTTTACAGTCGTGTGATGTCACGTGTTTGCACCCTGTTCCACACTGTCTGCCTGTCTGATGGGAGGGCATCTGGCACATTAGGAGGTACATGTGTGTATTAGAGTCTTACTTGTAGCAGTCGTTGTTGTACTTGTTGTAGCTGCCTAAAGCAGTGAGGCTACCCAAACAGATGCCGTAAGAGAAGAAGATCTGAGTGCCCGCGTCCATCCAAACCTAAACAGGGAATGTGCCAAGTTAAGATCAACTACAGAACGACTTTAGTGGCAGATCTAAGCGCAAAGATTGTAAACAATATTTAGGTCCTGCCACAGTGTACAGCTTCAGACTCACTGTAATGACAGACTTCCATGTTTTATAGGTACAGAACTACATTATCAGTCAAACTGATTATTATTTGATTATTTATTTATTTATTTATTTATTTATAGTCTGTAATTTATTTAATTTTTACATTTTATATTTTTACTGTTTGCACTACATTTTATTCTATTTTTTAAATTTCTATTCTGTGGTCATGGCATCTGTGAACTAAGAGAATTTCCCCTCGGGGATCAATAAAAGTGATTCTGATTCTGATTCTGAAACGCTTTCGTCACACTCCTGCATTCAATGTTTTTTTTTCTTTATTTTTTACTACTTTCTACATTTTATGTACATATAGAAGACATCAAATATATGAAGTAAGATATATGGAATTACAAAGTAAAGAAAAAAGCTTGATACCTAAACTATAGCTAAATATATTTCGTCATAGTAAAGAGCCATCTGCGTATTCCCTCAGTCGTCCTGGTATGATCCATAGCAAAAGAAAAATTAAATGCAGTAACTGAACAAATGTTTAAGAGTGAAGACGTTTGGCAGCTCGTCCAAGCTGCGTTTTCAGTTCAGCGAAATGTCTTCTCTCTAAATTTTTTAGATTGACAGAATTCTTTTGTGAGTGCAAACTTAAAAATATTTAGTATATTTTTTACTTTTTAACTTTGTTTCATTGCCACATAATTTCATATATCTTTTGATCTCTTCTGTATGTATCAAAAATGTGGGAAGTAGTAAAAATAAAGTGAAAAATACAGAATGAGAAGGTGCTTCCAAACGGTTGTTTCAGTTGTGCTTTCTCTCAATAGTAAGATGTACACAGGCACAGTCCAAAAGGAATATATTGGATTGATGATGGGTAACACTTGCTGCAAGAACTGAATATAAACAGAACAAATGCATGTTGTAATTTGAATGTGCCTTCTATGCTGTTTTACACTCATTTCAAATTAATCTGAAACTTTATGTTTAGGATTAACATAAAAATCTTAATGTTATAGTTGAGGTTAAAGACATTAGGCCAAGTTACAGGTCAGATCTGTGGAGATATTTATTGTTTTTGCTAAAGACATTTCTTGACCAAAAACAACATCTGTAATTGAATAAATGCAGGGTAGAGAAGTTCAATTCCCTCAAGCTAAACATGGAGATGTTATTGCTGTGTAGATTAGAAATCGACACATAGCAATAACATCTCCGTGGAGACAAACAAGCCTCTACGATAAAAGTTACAAAGAGCAGCTTGAAACAAAAATCTGTTTAAGGGTCCTAAATATAGTACATTTTAGACCTGATATAGACTTGGTTTGGTACCATTCTAGTCCTCATTTAGTCCTACTCTAGTCCAGGTTTAGTTTCAGATTTGGTTTTGGTTTTAAATCAGACCTATTCTGTAAACTGGACTTTTCAGAGGGTGAATGAGAAGAAACAACTATAATATGGTTAAAAGCTCTGAAGTTATATCTGGTGTGAAGACGTGCATACATCACGCCACTGTGACGTACGCACTTCCTTCTCCAGTTTTATTTTCTTAATCGGTGATACTCGTAGGATTCGGCAGCGTTATTTTGGTACACATTTTTTAAAAAATCCGCTGCTTGCTAGTGTGATGTGCAGCTGTCCGTAGGAGAGACCGACAGCGTGCGGGACTTTGTTGTGATGATGTTTACGATGAGGTCAGCTCCCATTGGGCACTGCTGTTTTTTATCATGGAAGTTTGTCTGCACTTTAGATGTGCAAACAACTTCAAGCTCTCCAACCAAAATAATACTTATTTAAAGTACAGAATACATACAGTACTTTCTAATATAAAAAGTTCACACAGTTTTGCCTGGAGCTACACATACTGCAGTTGTTAACCTACCTCCCAGTTATACCTCTCCTCAAATTAATTCAGAAAAGTTAAACCTAGAGGCTGTATTTTAAATGCTGTATTTTAGTCAGCTAAAATAGGCCTCTCCTCTGAATCGTCTGCTCCATCGGACTCTCTCCCCTGCATCCTCTGACCCTTTCCTCCGACCCTGCTTAATTTGCCTTAAATTTAAACTGAAACCCTGATTTCCAGTGCATGTCTCTGTACCTGTGGGTCAGCGAGTCTGGTTACATTGGGTTTGAGGTAGTAGATGATTCCCTGAGTGGCTCCAGGGAGAGTGGCTCCTCGAATCAGCAGCACAAACAGCATCAGGTACGGGAATGTAGCTGTGAGGTACACCACCTACATAAAAAACGAGATTTAGACTGCATTCATACTGGTCCTGTCCCTGGTTTGTTATATACAGATATATTGTGTAAGTGGCTCTTAAGAGTCAAAATGAGATTGCTTTGTATTGTCTGCATCTACTAATGAAGGTTTTTTATTCTGTGACACTGTGTGCACATTTAGCTTACTAGTTGTTAGCTTTGCTGTGAAGACAAAACTCCGCTCTGGCCTTTGCTAGTTGTGAAAAGCGCTTATAAACTCATTGTGGTGAATTATTAGGTAAGGTAAGTGAGGAATAACTTTGGACCACTGCCAACTGTTTAAAATGAAATAGTTCTGTTTAAATGAATACACTTACATAATACATTTATAATATATTTTAAAAATTGGATATAGCACCTTTCATTTGGTCCTATCCCCCAGTTTAATTTTAATACCTGATAGTGCAATGCCAAAGGACCAAAACATTAACATGCTAATGCTAATTGTTGTCACACTCAAATTGGTCCCAGTGGAACATTAATAAAACTGTATAAAGCAAAGAGACTCTTCAGGGAAAACAGCAACCTCCAAACAACAATGCAGCGTGAATGATTCTAATATTAGTTAACAGACTTGTGTTAGCATGTTAGCAGACTGGTGTTTGTCAGCTCGTGTTAGCAGGTTAATTTTGGCATGTTAGCAGACTGCTTGTCATTTCCGATTTGGGACATTACGTGTTTTGGCACCGTTTTTTTACGACTACGCGTGCTCAGATATTTTGGTGCATGCACTGAAGGTGCCATAGTAACCGTACTTTGAACAGACCGATCAATCAAATTCACCTTGAAACTGTTTAGCTGATAAACAGTTGTGAAAAGTCAATGAGAATTGCGTATTTCATGCGTGATAATAAACATTAGAAAAGAAAGCAGAGTTGAGGTAAGTCTGACTTCATAAGTAAAAGTGAGAACTTTCGTAATAATGGTCAAATCAGACACAGATCGGTGAGGAGAAACAGGGAGGCACTGATCTGCTTACTCAAGCGTTTTAGCAGTTAAATGTGCTATTAACGCCAACGTTGAGCTCAGAATAATAAAAATAGATCGTATATTACACGTAGTTTGACCAAGTGTGTGTTGCCATAGTAAGTGACAAGTGTTTGTGCAGAAGAATCTGGGCATGTGCAGATCCAAATTCGGTTCTAACTCGTTTTGAGGCAGGCTAGTGTTAGCAGGCTAATGTTAGCAGGCTAGTGTTAGCAGCCTAGTGTTGGCAGGCTAATCTTAGCAGGGGGCCACAGAATAGTGACAGCAAGCTACAATTAAATTTAGAGTTAGCAAGTCAACTTTAGCAATCCGTTCACTTTTTTCTTCCTGTCTGGCCCTACTTTTTAAATGGAGGAAGATTACATGTTAAAGCTCAAGTAGTTTTCTAAACTGGACTTTGGGTCGAAGCAGGAGGTTATAATTAAAGGAAGACCGACGCTAAAGGGGCTAAATGGTTTGCTCCAGACGACGGGAGAAAAGACTCACTTACATGTTTGTAAATTTGATTGTGACGACATCAGTGCCTCACCAGCCACGAACCTCACCGCACGTCACTGTTAGCGAGTTAGCATGCCTCACCTTCCCTGTGGACTTGACTCCTTTCCAGACACAGAAGTAGCACACGACCCACACCACGAGCAGGCACAGGGCCAATTTCCAGCTGACAGGGCCCAGACTGTCCAAGTTATCAGACAGATGCAAAACCTCTCGCCTAAAAACATCACGCCAGTGTTAATCCGTCACATCCACGGTGCAGACACATCGCTGTATGTGACAATAGCGCAGTACTAGGGGAACATAATAGGTCTGATAAAATACATTATCTTGATACAGCATAGCTTGCTATCTTTATTTGAGTAGTTTGACAATTGTGCAAAAGACCTGTACGTAGCCTGTGCTGTTACAGTTTTAAATAGGCACTACAATCACAACTGACCCAGTGTGTCCAATTCTTTAACATGCAAGTAGAAGACATATACACGTGTGTGTTTGTTACTTATTCTCAGTACGTAGACAGTATATGGACAGGCCATGGCACTGCACTTGCAGCCTCTGCAGGTGCTGGGGTTTAGGGGTTCAGATGAGACAGAGGCATTTTAGGTTTAAACCAACTGGATTTTAGCGTTAAAACTGGCAACCCAAATGAGAGAGTCATGTGAGGCTCATTCTGCTTTCTGATTGGATAATTGTTTAGAACCAAAACATCAAATTAAAACATTAACAACTTGTCCATCATGTCCAGTGTTTCTGGCATTAAGAATAAATCAGCATTATAATTGTTATCAAGTTATATTTGATTTGAACATGGGACACAGAGAGGTCATGTTTATGTAATTCTTGCATGCAGTTCCTTTACAATCGTGTTTATTCTTATACACTCCTGATCAAAATTTTTAGACCAGTTGAAAAGTTGCAAGAATTCACATTTTGCACTGTTGGATCTTAAGAAGGTTCTAACTAGTGAGACAAGAAAACATTTTGAGTAAGCAATTTATTGCAAACAACCATTAAACTGAAATAAACTTTTTTTTTTATCTTTATTTGTGTTCACCTGCCCAGGGACTGCAGATGGAAAGTAGCAGTAGCTAAATCTGGTACGAATTATCTTTTCCTTGTAAGATTAATAAATTTGTACATGGTCCCTGTCAAATAAAGAATAAAGAAAGAAGAAGAAGAAAAGAATCAGCACATCTCAAAAAAACCCAAACCCCCCCTAAAATAGAAATACAATTTTCAAAAAAGGACTCAGTAATGAGTAGCTGCACCATTCTTGTTAATTACCTCTAATTTGTTTCAGCATGCTTGATGCTAGTGTTTACATGAGGAACTGGTGTCCATTTTTGTAAACTTCCCTTGCCATCCAACCCCAAATGTTCTCAATTTGATTTAGATCAAGGGGACATGCAGGATGGTTCAAAAGAGTGATGTTATTTCTCTAGAAGAAGTCCTTTGTCAGGTGGGCATTGCGAACTGCAGCACTGTCCTGTTGAAAAACCCAGTCATTACCACACAGACGAAGGCCTTCAGTCTGGGATGCCCCCTGGAACATCTCCACAGCCAGCTGCCGTTTGCCGCCTCTAAACAACCTGGAGCTCCATTGAAGCAAAGATTGAAGCAAAAATCCCCCTAGATCATGATGGCGCCCCCTGTACTGTGCCTTGTAGAAAACATCTCAGGTGGCATCTCCTTGTCATTCCAGTTAGAAGCCATCAGGGCCGTCAAGGTTACATTTTTTCTCAACAGAGAATAAAACTTTCTTCCACCTTTCAATGTCCCATGTTTGGTGCTCTCGTGCAAACTCCAAACAGGCACGTTTGTGCCACTGAAGGAGACGAGTTCTTTGAAGATGTTTTTTTGTTCTTCAAACTCTTCTCTCGTACATGCTGTCTAATTGTTACGGGACTGCAGTTGGCACCAGTGAGCTTAATTTGGGTCGAGAATCATCCCATGTCTTCACAGACAGCCAATCGGATCCTCCGGCTCAGGGGTGGTAAATTTTTTTTTTTTTAACCCTCAGGATCTTTTAAGAAGTTTAAAATGACTCTTATTGCGTCCAACCTCAGCAGCAATGGCACGCTGCGAGAAGCCTTGCTGATGCAGCTCAACAACCCGACCACGTTCAAAGACGGAAAGCTTTTTTGCCTTTGCCATCAACAGCTGATGAACAGCTCATTTCAGTTTATGCTTGTTTGCAATAAATTGCTCACTCCAATTTTTTTGTGTCACTCCCATTTCTTCTTTATGCATTTTGAAGCACTACTTAGAACTACTACTTCTTAAGATCCAACAGTGCAAAATGTGAATTCTTGCAATTTTTCCACTGGTCTTAAAGTTTTGATCAGGAGTGTATTAGCATCAGAAAGAAACAAGTAATTTAGGTCTAATAAACCCAAATGTGTAAAACTGCTCAAATCAGATAAATATATGAACTTTGATCAGTAAAACCTCTTTACAGTAATGACGTAACTTACTCCCAGAACTCCATAACAGGGGAAGTGGCGTTCTCTGGCATGTTGGTCCCATTGGCAGATTGGTTAGCTTGTTCGAAAACGAAACAGGAGGCTGCAACAAAAACACAACACACAAAATACGATTTAGACAGATACACAGTTTTAAATATAGGAGATATGCAAAATTAGAATATCGAGTCTATAAGGAACTGTATGTAAGATTTTGATTTTAAATTCTGTAAACATGACGAGGTGTTCAAAACATGTTCAAATCTAATAACTTTTACTGATGTCTTTTCTGATAACTAATAACTTTTACTGATAACAAATGTAATGCTGATTTATTCTTAATTACAAAAATATTGGACATGATGGAGCACTTGTTTATGTTATAATTTGGTGTTTTTGAGGTCAATAAGCCTAAACGGGACAACACCGTCTTGAACCAAAATACTGAAATGTAAATGGTCATATTTTTATATGGAGCTTTTCCATCTTGCTTTACATCAAGGAACCACTCACTCATTCACAAACAATCACACTGGGGGAGAGGTGGGTGAAGTGTCTTGCTCTGTGGGTCAGTGGATCTGACCAATGCTCTGCTCAACCAGTGATGTTTATGTTCCGCAATGGTCCAAGAGTGTATACTAGTCTATGTGTCTTTTATGTGTTCTGATACAGCTCAACTTCAGGAAAGATTAATTTCTGTCCTGTGAAATGGGACTTTTTTAGTATTGATATCTGCTCAAATGAGTATCTAGCTTTGATACTAGTTTTAGTACTGATTAGTATCTGTTTTTCAATACTTTTGACAATCCTAGTGTGTGGTACTGACCAGTGTTCCAGGAGTTGTTGCAGTGGGCCCAGGGGAGGTCGCTCTGAAAACTGTGGCCCAAATAGAACAGAGCCCAGGCCAAAATAATGATGTAATACACACAGCCATGGAGGATCATAACCTGAGACGCATAACCCAGACCTGGAGAGAGTGAAAGAGAGAATGAAAGAAAGGGAAAGAAAAGGGGAGAGCAGGAGAGAGAGACTAATAAAAAATAAATGACAACACCTTTAATTTGGTAAATGAAGGTTTAGGTCAGAAAAATGCCTTACTTGTGCATAAACTGTCCCTGCATTTTGAATGTTAAGGTTAGGGTACTCTTCCCTGTAGAAAAATCTGTTCTGTGCATTTGACTCATCCCTCATGCTGCTGGAGTACCTCATCAGTGCAGGGCTCAGGGACCCATCTTGGTGTAGTCTTGGTCAGAATTACCTAAGGTGGAGGATTTGACCTATTGTGCATGTTTTGGCTTGATGGGGGAAACAGGATTGCCTGGAGGAAACCCACCCAGACACAGGGAAAATGTGCAAACTCCACACAGAAAAGCCCAGGAGTCGAACTGGGAACCTTATTTCTGTGATCCTTTTTTTTAAATCTTAATTACATTAAGGTATTCTGTTTTACTCAGTGCTATTTTCTTTATTTTTGTACATTCAACTTTTTTCACCACTTCCACTAAACTGATGTAAAACTCTGATAAATATTTAGCACAGGGACAAGTCCGAACTGGAATGATCAGAATCTAAACCATATAAACAAAGCTTTAGTTTGTCCCTCTCCACTCTCCCACATGAGAGCTGGTGCTTGGGGGAGAAAGAGCCGCTCTCTGGATGAAGAGGTTTGGAGAGCCTGTGGACTGTGGAGGACTCAACTCAGTTTAAAGCAGGGAAACACTAACAAAGGAGAAGAGCCTGATTTAAAATGCCTAACTATCTTACATGTGTTTCAAATATATTGCTCTCATAATAGAAAAGGCAGAATATGCATTTAAGCTTCATATAAACTTCCACCATCATTATCTCCACAAATGTTACACAAAAAGCACATGGCTGCATACAGAGGCTTCAGAACCAACTGATATATTTAATTTGGCTGCTGCATTCAAACGTGGGTCAAATGCAGAGGATTAATTTCCCTTAACCTTATGGTGAAGCCAGATGAATCTAATTAAACTTCATTTCTTTGACAACTGTGACAATATTTTAGAAACTTTTGCAGAAACTATAAAAAATGAAACAAACCTGATTTTGACTTCAGTATTCAGACCTTTACAAAAACTGACTCTGCACTTAGAGGTGGGCATATGATCAAATATATTGATAACCTAAAATTTTGAATATCAAGTATTATAAGACTACAAACTGCAAAAATAGCAGATTAGAAATTAACATAGGAAAAAATATGTAAACTTCAAAATAAGGCTATAGCATGACACCAAGATCATCATCAGCCCAGATGTTTTCTATCTATACAGTGACACAAACTTTACAGGAACTTGTGACTAATTACAAGCAGAAATATCTTTACTTTTTGTCGGTTCAAATCCCGCTCTCTACATAAACATCATTGGTTGAGTGGTTAGATCCACTGACTCGAAGGTTGGCGGTGCAATCCAGCCCTCACAGATGAATGCTGTCGTTGTGTCCTTGGGCAAGACACTTAAGCCACCTCGCCCCCAGTGTCTGCGTGCACTGGTGTGTGAATGTGTGTGTGAATGTGTGGAGTGAATGAATAATGACTATAGTGTAGCGCTTTTAGAGGCTTTGACAAGCCTGTAATAATAAGGCATTATTATTAGTATTATCACTACAACAACATCATCAGTCTGCTGTAAAAGAAAGCTCCCTGTGTTTTAAATCCCAGTGCTACTTTCACAGTGGCTACACAGCTGATAATAACAACAGGCCTGTGCATTTGAGCACGTTTGAGAAGAACCTTTGGTTAAAGGAGGGGTAAAATAGTAAACTAGTGTTCTCCAAAGACTTCCTCACAGTTAGGCCACAGCACTCTGTAAGCGGGACTCTCTGAGCGTGGGGGGCTCTAAGCAATGCCAATAATACACCAGGACTACACAGAACTAAAGCAGGACTAAAACAGGACTAAAGTTGGACTAAGACAGGACTAAAACAGGACTAAAGGTGAACTAAAGCATAACTAAAACAGGACTAAAGTTGGACTAAAACAGGACTAAAGTTGAACTAAAGCAGGACTAAAACAGGACTAAAGTTGGACTAAAGCATAACTAAAACTGGACTAAAGTTGGACTAAAACAAGACTAAAAAACTAAAGCAGGACTAAAGTTAAAGGAAGACTAAAGTTGGACTAAAGCAAGACTAAAGTTGAACTAAAGCAGCAGGACTAAAAACTAAAACAGGACTAAAGTTGAACTAAAGCAGGACTAAAACAGGACTAAAGTTGAACTAAAACAGGACTAAAGCAAGACTAAAGCAGGACTAAAACAGGACTAAAGTTGAACTAAAACAGGACTAAAGCAAGACTAAAGTTGAACTAAAACAGGACTAAAGCAAGATTAAAGTTGGACTAAAGCAGGACTAAAGCAGGATTATAACAGGATTAAAGCAGGATTAAAGCAGGACTAAAGCAGGACTATAACAAGACTAAAGCCAGAGGTCAGATTTTAGCCATTTTGGAAAGCAAATGACCAGAAAAAAATCACGACCAGCAAACACGATGACCGGCAGAAAATGTTGGAAAAATTTATATTTAGTGAACGGTAAAAACAGCAACTTGATTGATATATTTATTTCATGGATTATATAAAACAACGATTAACAATGAACTGATCTTTTTTGTCTGAATACAACATCATCATTGTTTCGTTTAAAAGAAATTGTTTAAAAAAAATGCATCATTGAGCAGCTAATGTACGGACAAAATCGTGACCCTCAGATCCATTTACTTTTATGTGACTGTGTTAACAGTGGTGTTAATGTTAAAAATTGTTGTTGAACCAGTGGGAGTCGAGTTTGACTGGAGGCTTTTTGCGCATCAATTTTTAGGTGAGTTTCCCCATGGTCTGAGCTGATCTGAAAGAGCCAAAGCTGGGCTTCGAGGTGAGACGATCAGGGTTTATTTGGCTTGTTTTTAGTGACTTTCTGCTCGTGCTCTGCAGCCTTTAAAGGACATTTATGCTTGGATATTTACATTGAAAATTAAACGCAACTCTCGCACACAGAATGTTTTAGACACAGCGGGGGGATACGCACAGAGCGCCAAAGTTGATCTGCCTCGATATAAAAAGATCGCGAGGTGGGTTCTGCCTTTAGCTGTGCGCTGTATAAATGATAACGCACAGATAACTGAAGGAATTGAGTCCAAACTGGACATTATTAAGGGTGAGGTATAGATCCATGCGTGAGAACTTTGCGTCTGAATCGGGATCACATCAGTCTTAAATCTTCTGAATGACTGAATTAATATGAACATGATGCTACCGAATAAAGCTCTTACATTTTGTGAACTGTCTCCTTCATGCTTGTGTACCAAGTTCAACTTAATCCCAAAGAATGACCAAACATTGGCCAAGGCAAATTATTTTAATATCAGTGAGGTTCTCCTGGTTAATTAAAGATTAAAAAAATAAAATTAAAAAATATCTGAGGTGTCATAACGAGCATATGAGCAGAGATTAAGAGGATTCAAATCAGTTCCTGGGCTTTGGAGGCACTAAACACTCCTGAAGGTCAACGTGCTGCAGATACAACATGATGGTTTCTTCCGCTCCTCATAAGAGCGCTGCATGTTACTGATAAACGTGATGGTTTCTTCCACTCCTCATAAGAGCGCTGCATGTTACTGATAAACGTGATGGTTTCTTCCACTCCTCATAAGAGCGCTGCATGTTACTGATAAACGTGATGGTTTCTTCCACTCCTCATAAGAGCGCTGCATGTTACTGATAAACGTGATGGTTTCTTCCACTCCTCATAGGAGCACTGCAAAAGTGTAACGACCAACATGACCGGCAAAGAAAAAGTCTAGCATAACCCCTGGTCCTGGCAGAGACTGGGACTATACCAAAGATAAGTCAGGGACTCAAACCAGGACAGAACAAGACCAAGACAACACCAGGACTACACCAGGACTACACAAGGGCTACACCAGGACTATGCCAGGACTACACCAGGACTACACCAGGACTACGCCAGAACTACGCCAGGGCTACACATCAATCAACATCAACTTTATTTCTATAGCATCTTCCACAACCAAAGCTGACCAAAGTGCTGTACAACATTAAAAACAAGATAAAAAACAATAAATACAAGATAAAAAACAATAAATATCACAAATAACACATGGGCTACACAAGGACTACGCCAGGACTACACCAGGACTATGGCAGAACTACGCCAGAACTACATCAGGACTATTCCAGAACTACGCCAGGACTACACCAGGACTACGCCAGGACTACGCCAGGACTACACAAGAGCTACGCCAGGACTATGCCAGGACTACACAAGGACTACGCCAGGACAACGCCAGTACTACACCAGGACTGCACAAGGACTACACCAGAACTACGCCAGAACTACGCCAGGACTACACAGGGGCTACACCAGGACTACGCCAGGACTACAGAAGAGCTACACAAGGACTACGCCAGTACTACGCCAGGACTACACCAGGACTACACCAGGACTACGCCAGAACTACACCAGGACTACGCCAATACTACGCCAGGACTACGCCAGGACTACACCAGGACTACACCAGGACTACGCCAGGACTACACAAGGGCTACACAAGGACTACGCCAGGACTACACCAGGACTATGCCAGAACTACGCCAGAACTACACCAGGACTACGCCAGTACTACACCAGGACTACGCCAGGACTACACAAGGGCTACGCCAAGACTATGCCAGGACTACACAAGGACTATGCCAGGACAACGCCAGTACTACACTAGGACTACGCCAGGACTACACAAGGACTACACAAGGACTACACCAGAACTACGCCAGAACTACACAAGAGCTACACCAGGACTACGCCAGAACTACACCAGGACTACGCCAATACTACGCCAGGATTACACAAGGACTACGCCAGGACTACACCAGAACTACACCAAGACTACAGTAGAACTACACCAAGACTACAGTAGAACTACACCAAGACTACACAAGGACTACAACAGGACTACACCATGACTACACCAGGACTACACCAGAACTACACAAAGACTACAGTGGAACTACACCAAGACTACAGCAGGACTACACAAGGACTACGCCAGGACTACACAAGGACTACAACAGGACTACACCATGACTACACCAGAACTACACCAAGACTAGAGTAGAACTACACCAAGACTACAGCAGGACTATACAAGGACTACACAAGGACTACAACAGGACTACGCCATGACTACACCAGAACTACAGTAGAACTACACCAAGACTATAGTAGAACTACACCAAGACTATAGTAGAACTACACCAAGACTACACAAGGACTACACAAGGACTACAACAGGACTACGCCATGACTACACCAGGACTACACCAGAACTACACCAAGACTACAGCAGGACTACACAAGGACTACGCCAGGACTACACAAGGACTACAACAGGACTACGCCATGACTACACCAGAACTACACCAAGACTAGAGTAGAACTACACCAAGACTACAGCAGGACTATACAAGAAATACACCAAGACTAGACCAGGACTACACAAGGTCTATACAAGGACTATGCCAGGACTCGTCAAATGCATAAGCGAATGGAAACAACACTGACTCTACTCTACAAACTTCACCTCATATCAGTAGTAGGACTGATTACTCACGCTGTGTTCAACTAAAGATATTCTTTGTCAACTAAAAAGTGGGCATGGCAAAAGCTCTCGAAACTATTCCATACGTCTTTGTATCTGACTCAAAAGACACAGGATTTCATGCAAAATCTACTGTTTATGTATAAAAAAGTACTACAAAAACTATGTATTTATATAAAACAGATAAAACTTGCGATTCATGAGTTTAATCTGACTTTTTATATATAAATACCAAAAAATATCAAGCCTTCACCTCACTCACTCTCTTCTGCTTTCTGCTGTTGTCCCATATAAACCCTTTTCATCTAAATAAAATGACTAAGTTGACTAAGACTCCATTGACCGATTAATCGAGTAATTAACCAAAGGACCACAGCCTAATCAGAAATAGATCGATAAATTGTTGGGCAATGTTTGCACTTTTTTGCAAATCAACCATGGGCTTTAAATCTCCAGCATTAGATAATATTTTGTTTGCAGTCCCCAGTGTTCAAATTCTTGCATATTTAAGGAGCCAGCTTGACCAAACATGTGATCTCATTGCCCTTATCCAGACTGATGAAGGATTCTTGATAATTACTGTAAATAAGTAACATCCAGTGAAACTGAAGCGCACAGAACCATTTGTAATAAATATTCTAGGGACATTTTGATCTGTTCTATCATGTAAGTGAAATGTTTCTTTGCAAAATACTGATGTGCAATTAAGAATAAATGTGTTATTTCAAACAGAAAGCAACTTATTTGCAACTTAAACACAAACAGACTAATATGCTTTTAAGGATATTTTATGAAAGGTAAAAAATGGTGATTACTTGATTACTAAAATAATCAATAGTTGTAGTCCTAAACTGAATTAAAACATGACATGACATGACATGACTTTGTACCAAAATTTAAATTAATCAAAACTAAGAATTTCAAAATTGGGCCTACATATTGGTCCCAAAATATCGGTAGACCTTATCTGCCATGGGTTTCTCTGGATCAGTATCAAGACACTAACCAATATGGATTTTTTTCATGGCAGTCTGAACCAGGACTGAACCCGGGTCAAATGCAGGGGACACATTTCCCTTTGAGGACAAGTGTACTTTAACCTTAACTTTACTCTGTTATTGGGCTGCACGATATGAGAAAAAGATGTGTCATTTGATATAGTTTTGATATAGTTCAATCCGATACCAATACTTGGCTTTGCAGAGTTAGCGCTGTTGTCCTGTTAATGCTGTTGCCATGTTAGCGCTGTTGCCATGTTAGCGCTGTTGCCATGTTAGCCCTGTTATCATGTTAGCGCTGTTGCCATGTTAGCGCTGTTGCCATGTTAGCGCTGTTGCCATGTTAGCGCTGTTGCCCTGTTAGAGCTGTTGCCGTGTTAGCCCTGTTGCCATGTTAGCGCTGTTGACCTGTTAGCGCTGTTGTCCTCTTAGCGCTGTTGTCCTCTTAGCGCTGTTGTCCTCTTAGCGCCGTTGTCCTCTTAGCGCTGTTGCCCTGTTAGCACTATTGTCCTGTTAGCGATGTTGCCCTGTTAATGATGTTGCCGTGTTAGCGCTGTTGTTGGGCTGCACTTTCGGTAGTTATATTGTTAAGCTCAGCGTCCACTCCAAAGGCTAAAATGAAGTTATTGAAGAGGCAGCACTAATGTCTTTTCTGTCATTATTAGCGCGTTTTAAGTGTCTGCAGAGCCTCCACAGTCTGCATTTAACCTGCTCTAGCCGTTAGTGTTAGCATTAGCCACAGACGTCAACAGCAGCAGTCCTGCATCTACGGGTCCTCATTCTGGACATACAGAGTGGTATCAGGTCGATGATTTGTTCTGAGGACTCGCTGAAAGCATGTTCTGTATAATGGTATTACCGGTAACTATATTATTGCGATATTTGAATACCCTTTTTCACAGAATAAGTTCAGTTAATTTAAAACAAAAATGCACATGCTTAAATTATGAGTCAAATTGTGTCAAATAAAATCTTAAGACAATGAGAACCCGTATTGTGTTTCATTGTTCCATACCTCCAAAGAGGGGGCAGATAGACCTCCAGGCGCTAACTCCTCCCAGACTCGTGAACTGTCCAAGGGACGTCTCGAGGAGGAAGAGAGGGACTCCACACAGCACCAGAAACAGGAGGTACGGCACAAAGAACACACCTGCAGCAAGAGACTCAAGTTATAATCAATTTAATAGATGACTAGTCATGATTATCTGATTATTACAGCCACAGAAATCTATTTAGTATTAACAATTTACAACTTAATCAAACTAAATATCCCTGTGTCCCTGTGTAGTTTAGACCTCTACAAATATGTTCTGAAATGGGATTCTTGAATAGGTTTAGCCCTAGTTTAGTCATAATATAGCCCTGATTTAGTCCCGATTTAGTCCTGGTTTAGTCCTGGTTTAGTCCTGATTTAGTCCGGGTTTAGTCCTGGTTTAGTCCTGGTTTAGTCCTGGTTTAGTCCTGATTTAGTCCTGATTTAGTCCTGATTTAGTCCTGGTTTAGTCCTGGTTTAGTCCTGATTTAGTCCTGGTTTAGTCCTGATTTAGTCCTGGTTTCGTATTAATATAATCCAGGTTTAGTCAGGATTAGTCCTGGTTTCACCTTAATATAGTCTTGGACATATACATGGACAGGCCTCATGTGAAAGAACCCCCACAATTCACTCACTGAGTTGCAGAGGCTGCAGTAGCCTGGTTCCTTTAATGCTCTTGGATTGGTTTAAAATGTGCACTGATGACCCAAGCATTTTTGGTGTAGATTATTTCATCAGTGGTGTTATTTAAACATTTATTAAGCTCCAAAATTAGCATTAGCACACAAAGGCGTACCTTTGTAAACACAGAAGTGAACATAGTCAGTAAAGTTTTTCTCACATTTGTAAAGTTTAACATGTTCCCCGTGCAGGTCCTGATCTGTCAGGATTTAGTGATTTTAATTACACTGGAAATGGTCACACCGACTGTCCCCCTGACTGGAACTAGCCACTACTGTTGTTCACAGAGCCAATTTTGTCACTATTTCAGACTAATCTTAATTGCATCCTCACCTCCTCCATTCTTGTAGCAGAGATAGGGGAACCTCCACACGTTACCCAGGCCGATGATTTGCCCCGCAACAGCCAACAGGAATTCAGCCTTACTGCCCCACTGCCCCCTCTCCAGGAGCCCTGGGTCCCTGGCACTCTGTGGCCCATGGGGCAGGCCTCCATTTTGGGCTTTTGTCAGGAGAGCTTGGCCTGTCTGTGGTTCCACCATCACTGAGTCTGGCAATGAAACAAACACGCCCCTAAACGAGAGAGAAAAAGTACAAAAGTTTAAGAAATGTGGACTTATTCTGACAAAATACTGTGATGCATAAGGTAAGTGTGGAATAACTTTGGACCCCTAGAAACTGTTTAAAATGAACTAGTTCTGTTTTTCACATCTTTTGGACAATAAAAATCAGGTACAGCTTTAAGGTTGGGCCCTGGTTTAGTCCCTGGTCTAGTTTGGTCCGAGACCCTGGTCTAGTCCCCCCGGTCCAGTCCCACCGGTCCAGTCCCCCCGTCTAGTCCCCCCGGTCCCCAGTCCCCCCCCGGTCGGTCTCCCCTCGGTCCCCCCCCAAAATTGCACTAAAAATACAGCGAAAGGTGAACCGCGATATAGTGAGGGACCACTGTATTAAAATAGGTGAAAACCTTGAAAATGGCTCAGTCATTGTGCAACAGTAAGAATAAAATTGAATAACCAAAACAATTACTTAAAAAGGGACAGCAAAGTCTATAAAAAAAAGATTAAAAAAAGTAGTATATAAAAGTATCTAAAGGAGCCAAAAACACAAATGTTCAAATCATTTCACATTGTTACATAAAGCTCCATTTACTTTAGACTCAGCCATACTTTAGAGCCACAATCATTACACTCATACAATATATTACTCTAGAAATGTCTAAAACAAGTTAGCCAAGATAGTTTTAAATCCACAAAACCCATCGTAAAATGACAAAACATCACAAAAACAACTTACATTGTCGCATGCAGTGAAAACCGTAAAACTAGTTTATTTCGGGGGTAGAGCTGTTGGGTTTTGGGACTTATCTGTCCAGTATTTTCAAGGCTGTGGGCGTGTGAACTTTATCTGGCAACTCCTGCCCCTCCTTCTACAAGGCTACAATAACCACATACATCTGGAGTTGAGTCAATATTCATCGTATGTCAATCATGAGCTTAATCTTTTTACAGATAAATATTGAAAAATACTAACTCTTCAGCTCAGTCGCTCACGTCTCCTTTGTGCTGCTGTCTCATGGAAACCATCATCATCTAAATAAAATGATTTTTCCACTAATACACATTCTGGTCGCCTGAGACTCCATCGAGCGATGACTGGACCGATGGGTCATATTCATTACTGCTGTTGCCATAGTGGGTTTTGTTTAAGTGCCTGTGCTCTCGTGCTGACAGCATTCTACTGAACTTTTAACACCAAAATTCTTTATTATTTTGTTAAGTTGAGAAGTTTCACATCTGGTTTAAAGCTGGAGTTTTATCACAGCTGATTTTGAAAATGATGCAGATTCATGACCTAGAATCCCCACAAAGCTCTCTCAAAGTGATCAAATCTAATGAAGCTGACCGCATCACAAACTAAAAGCAAAACATTTTTAAAAGGTGCACTATCTAACTTTACATGTTACCATGGAGATGTTATTGCTGTGCCTAGAATGTTCCACAGTGACAGTGCAGTATTAAACTTGTCCAAACAGCACCCAAGTGGCACTACCAGACCAAGTTACAGGTCAGATCTGTGTAGAGGTAAACAGTCAGAATGCATGTTTTCAAGGTATATTTTTGACGATAAAAACAACAACACAGGCAAAATAGATACGTTTATTGCCATACTGTGGAACATACCAGGCAATAACATCTCCATGGTGACAAGCAGATGTCAGACCCTCCATCAGAAAAGTTAAATAGTGCACCTTTAATTGCAATACTTTACTAACTGCACGTCCCCTCTGCTGGACAAATAAACATATTTAAAGGTACTATATTACACAAAATAAACTCTTGTGCACTATGTTCTACTGCTGTTACCTCCTCAAAAACACACCTGGAGTTGTGCTTTGTTTCATTCACATGTTTGAGTAACACTATATTATTAGTCTGTAACATCTACAAAGCTCAAAATGCTCTGTTCCAGCTTGTGATGTCATGTAGTGGTACTTTTCAAGTTAACAGCTCCTTTTACCTGTAGTTCATTCGAGATGGGCAATTCCAGGACAGAAATTATCCAAATGATTCTAGTGAAGGTGTGTGGAGTTTAAAAACACAATGGAGCACTTCATGTATCACCATATGACATCACAAGGTGGAACAGTGTGTTTTCAGTTTGAGAGAAGAGCCTAAATCTGCAGGGTTTGAGTGTTAAACATGTGTGAATGAAGCAAAACACAACTCCAGGTCAGTTTTAGACGAAACTTCACAGATCAGAGCGTCACATGGACCTTTAATGTCACTTAAGGTCAAACAGCATCACACATGGATCAAGAACACGTTTATAAACCACTAAATATCCTAATAAGTTGTGAAAGGACAGGTGTTAATTTGCTCATAATCATTAGCGAACACATTACACACTGAGTCATAGTCTCACAAACTACTTTAAATTAATCCCCAATAATCACACTGTAATATCTGTGTCCTCCGGGCATAGCCACAGAGGCAGGTGTTATTAAGTCAAATGAAAAATGAGTTCCGGTCTGGCTCCGGTCTGATAAAAACATTTAGATGCATTGTTTCCAGTGTGTGTTTATTAGACTGACTTTTGTGCCGGTCTCGTGGCCCGTGAGGAAACATCAGGTTATTTCCTTAGCCGACACAAAACGCCCCATTTTGTGTATTACGTGACCAAACATTTTATAACATTATTGTCCATTTGACTTCATTTTAAAACCAACCTTTTGCTTGTGCTTTCACCATTTCAGTCCGAAGGCGTGAACGAGCCCGTGCATAGTTCACAAAAATGGTTTAAATACGATTTAAGCTCGTAAAATTAAATATATTAGCGGCTAGTGCGTCTTCCTAAAATACCACATGTAGCGGTGAGAGGAGCGGCGTCATTTTGAAAAACAGGGGTGGTCGCGTTACTCTAATCACCGTATTACCAACTGTTATTCAACACACGTGTAATGTGTATTCTGTTACGATTTAACTTGCCTATAAATACAATGAAAGTTAATTACATTGGTGTTGTCGCTTACCTCCGAGTCTGAACGAGTTAGCAAAGAGCGGCTCCCCCCACAGAAGGCGCAGTGGTGCGGTCCCGGTTAGCCGCTACAGCTACAGCTCAGAGCGGACTGTTCCGTTGAATTGAGGTTGAGTAAAGCCAGAACATTGAAGGCATTTCATAAACTGCGCGTTACAAAATCTTTCTCAAGGATTTATGGGTATTTGAGTATTTCATCTTTAACAGCAAATCATAATTGATCTAAAAAACAACAATAATAATGCAAAAACAAAGAAAAAAAAACGACATTGTTACTATATCCTACATTTAAAAAGCCTAACTATTATTAATAATACTACTACTAATAATTATTATTACAAAATCAATGTATGAATGTTTACAGTAGAGTTACCCCTGCAGTGACACCCAATGTATGTATGTGCACCTAAGTCACCTTAGGCTAAATATATTATATAAACAGCTTGTAACTGATAGGCCAATGTAATATTATGATGCAGTGTGGAGTACAGCCAAACTAAAAGTGAAATGCACTGCACACACGGAAAAAATACAAAATTAACATATTGTATTATTATTTAATTAAGTTATTATCATTATTATTATTATCATTTATTTATTTAAATTCTAGCTAAATAAAGTTAGAAAGACATAATATTGTATTTGATCAAACTGGTATGATAATTTTATATATATTTGAAGTACTTACCAATCAGTGCTTATGACAGATGTAACTACTCATTTGACTAAAACACAGAAAAGATAAGTATACTTAAGATTTCTTTAAAAACAAATTTAATAATAATAATAAATATTTATTTTCCCAATTTGGCCATTTTTTAGGTTTCAGATTTCACTTCCGGGTTGGAAATCGTAAAGTCATGCTGCAGAATTCCATAATTCCATAACACACTGAGCCAAAACTCCTGTAATGTCTCTCCTCGTGGAGAAATGAAAATTTAACAAAAACAAATATAAGAAAACACATCCATTTTGTTGAAATCGGGTTTAAAGTGTCAGAAAAATGTGTTCCTTGTGTAAACTTTGCCAAACTTTTGGACAGAATTCTCCCAGTGTGATGTCATCAGTGTGATGTCATCAGTGTGATGTCATGCATTTTTTGTTGCTAAAAAAAAAAAAAAAAAAATGCATGGAAAAACATGACATGCAATCATGGGATCACTTCTCCACGGATCTACCCTGTAACTTGTTCTGGTGGCGTCACAGACTTGTGTCTGAGGAGATGGATGAGTTTAATGCCATACTGTAGGACATAGTTACATGGCGTAACTTTACTAAAAGCTACCAAATCAGTCACATCCAAAAAGTCTTTACATATGTGTTCAAACTTGCACAGAAAAACAGAGACTAAACTAGAACTAAACCAGGACTTGAACAGGACAAAGGTCATGTACCCAATTTTTTTCCCCATGGATTTTAGCTAAACATGTCCAGTACAAATATACAGTATAAACAGCTCTGGAGGTCAAAACAAGTCCACTGTGTACTGTCCAAATCTGATTATAAAGCGCTTTATTGTCCGAGGATCAGGAAGTGCACATTAGCATTCTAGTTTTTGTTAGCATTACCGTCATGCCAAAATTCCGCTCTGGTTTCTGAGAGTTGTGAAACGTGCCTATAATTAGGATCCTCTGAATGCATAAGATAAGTGAGGAATAAACAGTAAACAGTTTAATTTTCATGGTTTAAGATGGTAAAAATCAGATACTGCACCTTTAACCAAGGTTTTCTAGGTTATCTTGTGTAATGTCAGCTTGTATGAGTTAAAATCCATCTTACCTTACTGTCTATCCCTTTTACAGGCACAAATGTATAGAGTTGTATTCCTTCAAGTGGAGCATTGACTAAAGCTTAAGTAAGTCCATGCATGAGTTACATACCACAGAGCTAAGAACTGATTATACCAGTGCTTGGCTCAGATCGGTCACTGCAGTTCAAACCTCTTAAAAAACAAAAGCTACAAGATAATGCTTTATGACTTTACAACTGTGTCAACTATTAATACACTTTTAGTGTGCGCAAAACTGGAGGCTGTATCACATGACCTAACTAAAATGAACAATAGGGACACACAGTACTGATGCCAGTGTTGAATATCAGCGGCGATACTGAAAAATTCCCCGGATTGGGTAGTGGTAGTAGTAGCAGCAGAAGTAGCAGTAGTAGTGAGTACGACATTACACTTATCTCCATGGAGGCATGCAGGTTACTTCGGACAAAAAAAAAAACAACAAAAAAACAAAACCTAAAACCTGTGCTGAAAGTGAAGGTCGCGTGACCTTACGAACATGAAAAAGAGGGATGCACCGATACTGATGTCAGTATAAAACAAGGACAGTGATACTCAAAAATTATCTGCATCGGGTATCAGTTCCATGATATCAGTTAAGCCCATATCCTTGATGGGCCTTTATTTGAAGGATATTTACATATTTGTTGTAGTGTGCTGGTGAGACGGACCAAAAGGTGCGAGACTCTGGGCAGTTTAACAGTGTTTATTTACAAAGTGCAAAAAATGTTCAACAAGGACAGTGGATAAGGCGGGGACAAGGAGTGAGCAGGAACCGGGGCTGAGGGCGGAGAGCAGGAACAGGAGCAGGAGACGCAGGAGCCGGGAGCGGAGTGCAAGCCGGGATCGAAGATGTGACGAGGAGACGGAACAGGAGCGGAGCCACGAGAGCAGGGTGCAGGTAAGAGCCGGGGTCAGGAGCATGACGTGAAGACAAGGACAAAGACAAGACCGGGACGAAGAGACAGGATCGGGAGCGGGGGTCAGTGCCGGGAAACAGGATCAGAGACGGGAGTCCGGAGCTGGCGGTGAACAGGAAGACACGCAGACAGACACAGCACGAAGACGACCAAGCAGTGAACCCAAACAGTGATCCCAAACAGCAGACGATGTGGCACCGAGGGGAGAGTCCTGGCTCCTCTTATCCTCCCGCAGGTGGCGTTGATTGCACTGATGGGAAGCAGGTGCACGCGGGAGGAGCCAGGAACTCCGCCCAGCTCCAGAGACAGGCAGGAGAGGGAGGGGCAGAGCAGACACAGGAGGCAGGAGCAGGCAGGAATCATGACAATATTTAAAGACGTCTCATCATGTTTGAGCTCTTCATGCACAGCTGTTCAGTTGTGATGTAAAGGAGAAATAACACACATAACACAACTGGGTTTTTTGGGGAAAGCACCAGTTTCTGTCCTCATACTGGTATCAGTAATTATCGGGTATTAGCAGTTAGCAAGTATTGATAACAGTATTGGAATTGAAGTGGATTGAAGTGGATGATCACATTTTTATACAGTGCTTTTCCACCTTCAAGGCTCAAAGCGCTTTATATGAAGGAACCAATCACCCATCCAGACACACATTCATACACCAGTGCACACAAACACTGGGGGGCGAGGGGGGCTACGTGTCTGGCTCAAGGACACAACAGCAGCATTCATCTGTGGGAGCTGGAATCGCACTGCCAACCTGTGGGTCAGTGGGTCGGTGCATCCCTAATGTTGCCTTATGAGTGAACAGACATACTTACATATATTGCAGGGATGTGATAAACAAAACAAAAAAAGAGTGAAGGGCATGCTTCCAGTGTGTTTGGTTGTGGTGGTAGTGCCAGTAGTAGAAGTAGCAGTAGTGGAAGTAGTAGTAATGGTTGTTGTAATAGTAGAGGTAATAGTAGTGTTAAGGCAGTTCTTTATCCTAAATCTTTACTTGTTTATATTTTTAAAGTTTTTACTTTTAGAAATTTCACAACAGTAGTAATGGTAGTAATAATAGTGGAAGTTGTAGTAGTAATAGTAGTAATGTCAGAGGTAATAGTGGTAATAGTAGTAATGACAGTTTAGTTCTCTCTTTTAGTTTAGTATCCTGCAGTAGTCTCCTGTTTGCTGCCTCCACTGCTGCTGCTGTGGGGATACAAGTGACAAGAGAAGTCACATCAAAAGAAGCTATGGTCTCATCTGAATCAAATTGAAGATGCTTGACTTTGCAAACAAATTCTGCTGGGTTCTCAATATGGTGCTCTGTGCTGCCCACCAGAAGAGCCTTGTGGTGATGGTCTTCAGATGTTTGGGCACATTGTCTGTGACTGTCAAATCTGAAAACTGCTGGAAAATTGTATATATACCACATATTTCCAGGTCAGAGGAAACTTCTACAGGCAAATCCACGGCTGTGCCATGGGCTCACTGGTCTCTCCTATTATGGCTAACGTATATAGAGCAATTTCAAGAAGACGCATTGACATCATTTCCAGGCTTCACCTACACATTGGTATCAATATGTGGATGACAACTGGACTAAAGTCAAAATTCAAGATCTGGAACCTTTTACTGCACATATTAATGCTGTGGATCCAAACATCAAGTTCACACGGGAAGAGGCCAAGAAGAACAAACTGTCCTTCTTAGATTGTGCAGTAACTACAGGAGAGGACCAGTGTCTCCAGGTAGAAGTTTTCAGGAAGCCCACACACACTGACCAATACCTGCTGTTTGATTCACACCATGCACTGCAGCATAGACTCTGAGTGATCCGTATTCCACAACACAGAGCTCAAGTGGTGCCCACAAACACAGAGGTGAAAGTAAAAGAGGAACAACACGTGGAGAAAGCCCTCTCGGCTTGTGGATATCCAAAATGGGCCTACAATAGATCTAAGAGAACTAAAAAACAGGACAACAGGGAATCCAGAAACCTAAAAGCAAAGGTGTAACCATTCCTTACACAGATGGTGCGTCTGAAAAGACAGTATGAAATTCTAGTCTATTTCAAACCTACAAACACTTTAAGACAGAAACTGGTTCACCCAAAGGAGAAAACCCCGAGCCACAAACTAAGCAGTGTGGTCTACTCCATTCAGTGCAGTGAAGAGTGCAGTGAGCGTTATATTGGAGAAACTAAACAGCCACTCCATAAGAGAATAAAAGAAGAAATGGTTTGAGAGGGGAGATAAAGAAGCATTTTTTTTTAGGAAAGACAAGCCTTTCCTTCAGGAATGGGGGGCTATAGACATCATCTATCTCCTACCTATAACTCCATCCTCAGACCCAAAGCAAACAAAGGAAACAAAGAAAAGAATAGGTGCTGGCCTAGATACTAATAGGTGTGAAAGCAC
The DNA here is from genome assembly GCA_019594935.1 of Periophthalmus modestus. Classification (NCBI taxonomy): domain Eukaryota; kingdom Metazoa; phylum Chordata; class Actinopteri; order Gobiiformes; family Gobiidae; genus Periophthalmus; species Periophthalmus modestus. The sequence continues at coordinate 873,190 of JAIEZT010000198.1, read as the reverse complement.
CCATTAAGAGTTGAATAAATATACTAAGTATGACTCAGGCACAGTGCACACTTAGTGTCGTTCAACAGACCAAGCCTACAAATAGAAACTGTAAATAATAGCTGTTTTTAGTTTCAGTGTAGTTAGCTTCTCCCTTCAGACAGATATAAGGCAGTGTCCACCATTAATCTGACCAGAACTGAAGAAGCAGCTTGGAAGAGCAGTGAAACTTCTTCACTCCTACAACGTTTGGTCCAGCTGACATTTTTTATTTTTGGCTTTTACTATGGATCAGATCTTGATGACTGAGGGATTATACAGACTTTCCACAGCGCTAAACTAATCTATCTCCATGGCAACAAGCATGTGACACCACCAGTTACAGGCCAGTGAGAGGGGTGACAGAGGACTGCTACTCCTTTTAGCAGGAGACATCCAACTAAATCCAGGCAAATCATTTCATATTGTTACATAAAGCTTAGTCACTTTAGACTTTCACAGAGAGAAAAGGAACATGACTTTAACTAGAGTAAGAGTACTGTTACACTGCACTACATCTTCTCAAATAGGAGTAACTCAATATCTACTCGAGTAGGTCTGAAAAGTACCACTACTACAAGAAGGACAAATTCTTCCAAAATGTACTCACTTCAAAGTATATGAGTACTCCCCACTTCTATATATGCAGTGGTGGAAAGGGTACTGAATATTAAGTATAAGTACAGTCACTAATAGTCAAGTCAATTACAAGTACAAGTACTACTAGCAAAATTATGCTTAAGTAAAAGGTACGAATGAAAACACTACTCAAAGCAGTAGAGTTTTAAAGCATTTTAGATCACACTTTATAAAAAACTGACATCAGCAGTGACAGAGAGAGGGGCCACAGTTTTCCATTGTAAAGTGAATTGAAGCCAGAGACGATGGAGCCGGAAGAGCACTCATGCTCACTTCTTATTTGCACGGCAGCTAGCAGGTTAGCTATGTCCATTCATATATATTGTCTATACGGCATATGGCCTATATTCTGTACTCCTGTCTCTGTTTAGACACACATGTACTTCAGGTGTGTATTAGCAGATTGTACAGTGTCGGCTTAAATATTGTTGGCACTTGGCTGTTTTTTGCTGGAATTTAACAGTGGTGGTCAGAGAGTGTCATAGCAGTATTCATTAATCATAAACCCGGGCTCCTAACATGGGCCTAACATGGACCTAACATGGACCATGGGCCAAACATGGACCTCACATGGGTCTGGGTCAAAGGCAAAATGCCGTTTACTTTATAGACAGACGATGGTGAAAAGTGAAGTGTTTTTATTATGCTCCAAATGATTCATGTTTACGATGCTTTGACTGCACTTGGGTTAATGTTTGTCTAGTGCTAGAGAATAGCCTCTGTGATGAGGACTTAAGGACACAGCAGAGGAAGCACGTTTCCAAACGCTGGTGAGTGCACCCACAGGCCACACCTCTCTTCTTCCGCTCACATTTTGGTGAAGGTGATCATTGAACTTCCTGGTTGGACACAGGCAGGAGATATGACATGCCAGAGCTGTCAAAAGTATGGAAAATCAGATACTAATTGTCAGTGTTGGGAAGTACAGTAACTGAATACTTATTCTGAATACTCATTTTGAGTACCTGTATTCTGGTACAATTACTTTTTCATTTGGTGGTTTTCAGAATACCTTTCTAAAATCTAAAGAATACTTGGCAGAACTTCATCACATAATTTTGTCTTTGAACTGCACAGAAATACATTTTAAAAGCATTCTTCTCATCACTGCTAATTGATACTAAAACTAGTATCGAAACGATATACTGCTTTGAGCAAGTATCGATACTAAAAAAGTCACATAACTGAATAGTATGTAGTATAGTAGAGTATTGAGTTTTGGAGATGTAGACAGACTAATAATAAAGTGTTACTCAAACATGTGTGAATGAAACAAAACACAACTAAAGGTATGTTTTTGAAGAGGGAACAAAGTTATAACATGTCTTTAAACTCACAAAAGTCAATGTTGTTTGATATAAATTCCATAAACGTGACCTCTCCGTGTCCCCACACACCAGGCAAACATGCTCAAATGTAAGAGAGCGTTTAGCGTTTCATCTGTGAAGCTGATTTATTACATCCCATTTACTGTTGTTATAATTTGGTTGTTGTTTGGTTGTAAAGAGAGCAGACTGAGCCTCACGTGTTGCCAGTTTCAAAGCTGAAATCCAGATTTCTGACATTACTCTGTACATAGCTCAGTTTTATCAAATGTAACTTCACAAAACATAAAATAGTTTTAGGGGCAAATTGTACAATCTTAAACCCAGGCCTGAACTTTGTAATTTCATAAGCACCGTTGCCATAGCAATTAGTAATTCAAAACATTATATCTTTTGAAGAGTGAAAAGTCCTCAAAATGTCAGGTAAAAATGAGAAGTTGAAACCAGTGAATATAGTTGTATTGTCCTCATGTGCAGCCTATGACCAAGAGCTCAAATTAAAGTCATTTTTTAAGTGGACCAAAAGTTGTACTTTTTGTCTTTGTTTTTTGACAGTAATGATATAATATATTTAACAGGATTTTAAATAAAGTTCCTGTTTGAAACAATGCACAGAGCCTACCTCATTAGTCCAATTATCGTCTGGTGCAGAGTCACAGGTCACAGCTCACAAACCCACAGCATCCACTACCACCAATAAAACTCTACCTCCACCTCTCTCTGTCTCCACCTCTCTCTCTCTCCTCTCTCTCTTCCCTCCTCTTCTCTCTCTCCTCTCTCTTTCTCCTCTTCCTCGCTCTTCCCTCCTCTTCTCTCCCCCTCTCTCTCTCTCCCCTCTCTCTCCAACTGCATCGACTACCACCAATAAAACACTCTCCTCTTCCTCTCTCTCTCTCCTTCCTTGCATCTTTGTTTACTCTCTCCACCGTCACTCTCTTAACTCACTTGTTTCTCTACATCTCTCTCCTCCTCTCCTCCCTCTAACACTCACTCTTCCCTCAAATCTTTGTTTCCTCTTTCTTTGTACCATCTCTCTTTCTTTCCCTCTTCCCCTCTCTCTCCTTTCTTCTTTCTCTCTTTCACTAACTGCCCTCTATAATACCCTCTCCCTTTCTCTCCACCTCTCCATACCCAGTCCTCTCTCTCTCTTACTTTCTCCCCCTCTCTCTCTTAAATGCCCACACCCCTCTCTCCTCTTTCTCCCCCTTAAACGCCCCTCTCTCCTCTCTCTCTCTCTCTCTCTCCCTCTCTCCTTCTCTCTCTCTTTCCCCCCCTCTCTCCTCTCTCTCTCCCTCTCTCCATACTGTGCCTGTTTTCCTTCTCTGAGCCTAACTCAAATCCCAGGGCTTTACACATGAAGGGTCCTTACAAATACAGTCCCCATTGTTCCTCTTGTGACTTACACCCGCTGCAAAGCTTTATGGGTAATTCCTGCATGGGTTTATGGGTAATTCCTGCAGGGGTTTATGGGTAATTTTGACAGCGTCTGGGATGAGGGCCACTAGGTCAGACATAAACAAGGTCCTGAGCTGGTAAAAGTCATTCAAATGGAGTTTAATGCAGAAAAGACTATTACGGCACTATTACACACAGAATACCTGGTGAAGTTGGTAGTCTGAAGCCAGAATATGTCCTTGGGCAAGGCACCTCCTCATAAAACAGTTTGTAATAGTGATGTCCCATTATGACTATTACACAGGTGAGATGTTCAGAGTCCAGAGTAACGACGGACAGAAGTGACCAAAGAGACAGAACATTTGACCATGTTTATTGACAATTTTAGGTCAATTGGGGTTGAGAGCGGGGTGTTTGCTGTGGTCCAGAGGCAGAGTGTGAGCAGCGGGGTCTGAGATGAGGTGAGCAGTACCAGTAGAGGTGAGCTAGGTCAGAAGAGGTGAGATTTGTACCAGCAGTGGAGAGCAGGGTCAGAGACAGAGGAGCTGAGCGGGTCCAGGGAGTGGGATCACAATGGATACGTGGACGATTTGGCGTTGAGTGTCAGGTCCTGACTCCCTTTATCCTCCCCAGGTCCAGCTGATTGCAGATTGCTCCAGGCTCAGATACAGAAGGGAGCGGGGAAAATAGTGCAAAAAAGGCAGGACAGACTGGGACCATGACAGTACCCCCTCCCCCCAAGGCTTGTCAGGATGGGCGTGGTGAAAGTGTCTGACAATTTCAGGGACAAGAATGCATGCCGTGGGCACCCAGGAGCACTCTTCAGGCCCACACCCCTCCCAATCCACCAGGTACTGAAGTCCCCTGCCCTGCTAGCGGACATCAATGAGCCGCAGGAGAGTGAAAGCCAGATTATCATCCACAACCAGGGTGAAGGAGGGGGATTGGTCGGAGGGCAAAGGTCACTGGTATGGATGGGCTTGAAACATGGAATGTAGGGTGAATGCGGAGGAAACGAGGAAACTGAAGCTGTACTGTGAATGGGCTGATGATTTTTGTGACCTTGAAGGGGCCCAGTAAGCAAGGAGAGAGTTTCCGGAAGTCAGTTTTAAGAGGGATATTTTTGGACAAAAGCCACACTGACTGACTTGGCTGATATTTGAGAGCACCTTCTGTGCTGGTCTGTAGCTGCTATCGTCCTGGCCCCAGATTGGAGAAGGACTCCTCTGGTCCTTCCCCAGACCCTGCTGCAGCATTGGAGGTGGTGTTGCACGGAAGGTACCTCCAAGTCCTTTTTCTCCAACAGTAAGATTGGGGGCTGGTACCCTAAGGAGGCTTGGAACAGGGGTAAGCTGGTAGTGGAACTCACGGAAATTGTGTGAGTACTCGTTCCACGACAGGAATGTGCTCCAGGCAGAGGAATTAGAAGATACCACACAGCATAATGTGGTCTCCAATTCCTGATTAGCCCACTTGGTCTGTCCGTTGGTCTGGAGCTGAAAACCAGAAGTGAGACTCACAGATGCACCCAGACCCTCACAGAAGGAGCACCAAACCTGCCCCGGTGTCTCTGTTAACAGTGGGCCACCAGAAGTGATGTCTCAAGAGGGAGAGTGTGCAGTTGATCCCTGGATGGCAGGCGAAGCAAGATTCCATTACCTTGGAGTGGACAGGATCTGAAACAAAGGGAGTACCAGGTGGGCTATTACCTGGATCAGGATGGGTGCGGTGAGCTTTCCGGACCAGGTCCTCAATTTCCTAGTAGAAAGCCGCGACCACACAGGTAGGAGGTATGATGGGCTCCGGAGAGGTGGTAGTATCCTCCTGGGAGAACTGACGTGAAAGTGCATCTGGCTTGGCGTTACGGGATCCTGGGCCTTAGGTGAGTATAAAGTTGAATCTACTAAAGAATAGTGACCAACAGGCTTGACGAGAATTAAGACGTTTAGCGGATTGAATGTAAGATGGATTTTTGTGATCAGTCCAAACCAGAAAAGGATGCTCCGCCCCCTCCAACCAGTGACGCCATTCTTCCAGAGCTTGATGGCCAGCAGTTCTCGATCCCCCACATCCTAATTGCTCACAGCTGGAGACAGGCGACGAGAGAAAAAAGCACAAGGGTACAATCGATTGTGGGATTCAAACCTTTGGGAGAGAACTGCCCCAACACCGGTGTCTGAGGCATCCACCTCCACGATGAACTGTCGAGAGGGGTTGGGCTGACGTAGGATTGGGGCTGAGGTGAATAGGTCCTTCAGCTTTTCAAAGGCGTACTGGGCCTAAGGGGTCCAACTGAACAGTCTGGATGGAGAAGTGAGTTTAGTGAGGGGTGCAACAACACGGCTAAAATCCCTGATGAAACGCTTGTAGAAATTGGCAAACTCAATAAACATTTGCAATTGTTTACTGTGTGTAGTTGTAGGCCAATCAGTGACTACCATCTCAGTTACTTTTTGGGAGAAGTAACTAGTTACTAGACAAAGTAGCTGTGCCGTTACTTACTATGTTAAAACAATAAAAACACAACAGATGTGAACCTTTAACATTTATTTCACTTTAACAGATTGTAATTATATTGTAGTGATCCATATCTGACAACAGCCTGGACACTTTCAGTCACATTTAAACATATGTTCATATCAAATATGTCGCAGTAGTTTGTGTAAAGTTGGAGGAGGCGCCGTGCGTCAGGGCATCACGTTTCTGATCAAAACTCAACTCAGACCCAATCAGCTGTCATTGTACGTGTGACAGGACATCATTTCCCATCATGCATTAAGCGTTTGTAGTCCATGCAGGCGGCCGCAGTCGGTGGAGAGCTGCTGCGCTCTCCTTGCTCAAAAATTGCGGCCGTGTGCCATTTCGCCAAATGCACTGTTCCATGTTCTGTTCAAAGTGCGGGTCGAAGTACCCGCCGGCTTAAATGCGCCGTTCGAGGTAAGGTAGCGTCAAGTGAAATCTATTATTTTTCTTCTCTGGGATGGGTTGCATACCCAACAGTACTCCCAGTCCTACTGATGGGCGCCCCCATTTTGGCTGAACCGAGCAGGTGGCTAGAAAGTGCCCTTGTTTGCCACAATACAGGCACTCACCCGCCTGGCGGCGTTGCAGGCGCTCCTCGGCAGTCAGGTGCCCTCGACCCAGCTGCATTGGCTCCTCTGGTGGGGGTGTCACTGGGAGTTGGTTGACTGGTGATGGCAGAGAGGAGTGGATCACGGTCGGGATAAGTGGCGTCTTTCTCTCTGGCGGCTCTGTAGGCGATTGTTGATTCGTCTGATTGGTCCATTGTGGTCAGATCGATCTGTCGTAACGACTGACAGGAGGGACCAAAGAGACAGAACTCAGAAAAGTTTGACAATGTTTATTGACAGTTTTAAATGTGCAGAGGAAGGTAGATCGATCAGGGGGTTGAGAGCGGGGTGTTTGCTGTGGTCCAGGGGCAGAGCGTGAGCGGGTCTGAGACGAGGTGAGCAGTACCAGTAGAGGTGAGCTGGGTCAGAAGAGGCGAGATTCTTATCGGTCGTGGAGAGCAGGGTTGGAGACAGAGGAGCTGAGCGGGTCCAGGGAGCGGGATCACAATGGATAAGCAGACAATCTAGCGCTGAGTGTCAAGTCCTGGCTCCCTTTATCCTCCCCATGTGCAGCTGATTGCAGATTAGGTGCAGGTGTGCACGGGAGGAGCCCAAATCTCCACCCAGCTCCAGGCTCAGATACAGAAGGGAGAGGGGAAAATAATGCAAAAAAGGCAGGACAGACTGGAATCATGACAATTACACACAACTTTAAGCCATGTTCTAACGCTGTTACCTCTGTCAGCTTTGAGAAATGCTTGCAAAAAGCAAGAATTGGGAGGGCTTAGGCAGTTTCATCATTAGTCGTTTATTGTGAAGATTCAGGCATCTTTGAAGGCAAAAACACCACTGTCTCCCATGACTGTCTCCTCCTTACTGTCTCCTGGTTTTACATCTCTACAGTGACTGTTTAAGTACCCGTCAGACGCATCATAACTTGCTTAATGATTAGCTTTGAAATGCACAGCATACATAACGTCATCTGAATTCAATGGAGACAAGTGTACAAAAACAGGTTCAAAGGTACATACATATTTCCTTGAGATGGGCAGATTTGACCAAAAATGTACATCCGCATATGAGGTCATCTAATTCAGAATGGACAAAGTACATATATCTGACTTGAAATCTACACACTCTGCAGAAACGTATAGATGCGTAAGATGTCACCTGGTTCAAATAGATACAAAGTACAAAAACAGGTATTATCTGATCTTAAGTTCAGAGTACACAGAACACACACAGACAAACATAAGTTCAGGATATGATCTGATTATGTTATATAAAATAATCATTCCCGACACCTCCTCAAAAATATACCTTTTTCATTCACACATTTTGAGTAATCCTTTATTATTAGTCTGTCTACATCAAATGCTCTGCACCTTGTGATGTCATGAAGTGGTAGTTTTCAAGTGAACAACTCCTTTTACTTTTAGTTCAGTAGAGATTGGTATTTCCATGTCTGAAATCATCTAAATGCTTTGAATGATGATTCTTGTGATGTATGGAGTTTAAAAACACAGTGGCGCACTTCCTGTATTACCACATGACATCACAAGGTGGAACAAGGAGTGTTTTCTGTTTGAGAGAAGGCTTTTGTGAGAAACGTGTGAATGACTCAAAACACACTATGTATATTTGTACTGCATGTCCGGATGTCAGCATCAAACAAAAGCCTGTTTTTTTTTTTATCTTACACTATTAGACTGACCTTCAGATCCATGCCTCACTTATTTGAAGAGTTAAACTGTTCAGTCTAATCCTGTGTGCTCAAATGCTGTCTCTTTGAGGAGGTGTGAGACACAGCTCATGACTGACATGCATTTACCTTGTTTCTTTCGCAAATTCCTGCCTCAGGAAGTAACAACCATGTGATAGTATCTGACGACGACCCAAACATGGCTTTGTGTTGTTTTCAGTGGCCTCATTGGCCAGTCTGTGTGTTCTTAGCTCAAGCACATTCTAAAGCTATTCAGGAAAGATTTTTGTAAATGTAGCGATGCCTGCTCAAATAGTATAGTATCTAGTATCTAGTTTTGATACTAGTTTTAGTACTGATTAGTATCTGATTTCCAGTGCTTTTGACAACCCCAGTCAGGATTACCTCAGCTGAAGGATTTTGCTCATGTTTTGGGTTAATGGGGGAAACCGGAGGAAACCCACCCAGACACAGGGAGAACATGCAAACTCCACACAGAAAGGCCAGGGAGTCAAACTCAGAAGGTTCTTGCTGTGAGGCTAGTGAGTGCTAGTCCCAAGGGAAAAGTTTCACAGTTCAGCTTTAAACTAGTAAATACATCAAGGTTCTATCGCCAACAACTGGAAATGTAATATAAATGTCTTGATTTTTCTCGACAGGTTGACCCAAAGTTGCGAGCCAAAATAAACTGTGGTTGTTTTCAGATCAGTGAGTAGTCTATGGTAATGTGGTCTAGCCATCTCCCCCTGACGGGACGAGGTAAGCGTTCCTGTGGTCTAGTCTCCTTAAAGTGTCCCAAACTCTCCCATAGCCCCTGCTCAGCCTCTGTGTGCTGTACGGGACTAGGGCAGACAGATATTCAGAGCAATAAGCGATTGGCCCAATAAAAAGATAAGTCAAACAAAAACACTACTTAAAGGGGAGGTATTCTGCAAAATGGACTTTTTGTATCTTTCTACCATATTATACCATTGTTCCATCATCAAATGCATGCCTGAAGAGGTTTCACATGTCATCCATGCATGTTTAAGTAATCTAGTGTAGTGAGTAGTCTCTCCCAGGACCTATTCAAATCCTCCTTATGATTAGCAGCATGAGCCTGTACAAGGCTCTGCCCACAAGTCTACATCACCCACGCTCCAACACGACAATTCTCCATAAATATACAAATACAAGAACTGTACACAAACCTGATGTGATGTGCAGTAGTTTCATTAGTGGGAAGCTGCTGATTGTGTTGTGATAGTGCTCTGAAGGGGCAGTGACTTAGCGTGGGGAGCAAAGTGAAACTTATAAAACATGTTAACACATTGTTTTGGGTCAATATAGCATTTTTAAAACAATAAAAGGAAACATGGTGATCTAATTATGTTATGTGTTACAGTTAATACCCCAAGTAAATACCTCCTCTCTAATACCCCACAGAAGTCAAACACCCCTCATACACTCTATAGGCTCATTACTGGGTCTATTACCATGAATAGAACTGAAATAAAGGTAAAAAAAATCTCCTCTTTAATGACTTGAAAATCCCAGAAACAATACTCAGACATACTCGGAACAATTCCCAAAAAGTTATCTCAAAATTTGCAACTTCCCAAATACAGAAGTGTAATGGCTATAAAGAAGCAGCCCTGGCAAGTCTGTACAGGACCCCAGGGAACTGCGGCGGTCCCAAGATTTTTTCCCTTAATCTTTCCAGGACATTTGACGGGCATTCCCCTCATCCATCTCCTCACCACAGAGGCCGGTCCCATGCAAAACTCAAACAACATCTGTGGCTCTGAATATTCTCATAGCAGAAACTGTTGGATGACTTGGTTTTGATTATGTTAAAAAGTTGTTTATTCACGGTGGCCAGAAAATAAAAATGGTTTGAGTTGTTTTCCCAAGAAGTCCAGGCTTAAGACAGTTTTTTGCCTTTGATTACAATGTGAGATAGACACAGGTCTGTGTTGGAAAGAGAAACACCAATGTAGCTCAATTATAAAAGTCAAATGAATTCACTGTTTTCAAGTGAAATGCCTCGTGTGAAAACTCAGAAGCTCCACAGTTCACTCACTGAGCTGCAGAGGCTGCACTAGCACTGAGTCCTGAGACTGCAGGTGCTGGGGTTTAGGTAGAGACCGTTCAGATCAGACAGAGGCATTTTAGCATTTAGCATTTTTAGGTCATGTTTATCAAATTTAAAATCAAAAGTACATACAGTTCCTTTAAGGTAGATGTTATGTATCTGGATAATGCGGGTGAAGTGTCTTGCCTAAGGACACAACATTCTAGTGACTCCCTATTTCCTAATTCAGATTAAAGGCACAATGAACAACTTTTCTGCTAGTATGGCATTATCTGTCTCCATGGTAAACAGCAGGTGATCCCACCAGCCTAAGATACAGGTCAGATCTGTGGAGAGGCGAGTCCGCTCACAGTAAGAATTAATTTTTTCCAATGTGTTCTTGAGCAGTACTCCTGAAAATTAATATAGGCAAGATAGTTTAATACCATACTGTGTAACATTTCAGGGAAAGCAATAACATCTCCATGGAGACAAGCTTGTGTCCAATCCTCCACAAGTGAAGTTACAGAATGCACCTTTTTATTGTTATAGGCAAGTTGGATGAAGTGTCTTGCCAAAGGACATAACAACACTATGAATGAGATGGAATTGAACCGGTAACCTTTGCATTTGTGGGCATAGACTGTAACCACTGCTGCCCCAATAGTAAAAATCAGGGACAGAGACTTTCAAAGTGCTGTCTTAAAAACACAACTGGATTTTAAACGGTTTGCAGTGGTCCAAAGTTATTCCTCACTCACCTTGTTAGTTTATAAGCACTTTTCACAACTCTCAGAGACCAGAGTGGAAAAGCTAATAACAACTAGCATACTAACAGCACATGTCCTGATTCTCAGACAATAAAACGTTTTATAATTAGATGCAGACACTTATACAATATATGTGTAATGTGGTTGGACAAACTTTGCTCATACACATGTGAAAAGTGCATGTTATGGCTCCGTTCCAAAGCCATTATCTCATCACAGTCTGCTGCCCTGATTCATCCTGATGTGCTTCGTTTTTCTTTTTCTTCGTTAGTCACATCGTTAGCCGCTTCGTTAGCCACGTTGTTAGCATAGCAGGTGATTCACAGTCCTCTGAACGCTCGGATGGAACTGGGTTTAATTGAGTTTAAGAGTCATGGTTTAATAAGTCATCAAAGAATCAGAACGCACAGACAAGCAGGAACCTGTAGAGTTTACAGGTTCCTGTCCTGGTTCAGTCCTAATTTGGACCTGGATCAGTTCAAACCGGGTTTAGTCCCGGTTCCGTCCCGGTTTAGTTCTGGTTTAGTCCCAGTTCAGTCCTGGTTTAGTTCTAGTTTAGTCCTGGTTTAGTTCTGGTTCAGTCCCGGTTTAGTTTCGGTTTAGTTCCTGTTTAGTCCCAGTTTAGTCTCGGTTTAGTTTCTGTTTAGTTTCGGTTTAGTCCCGGTTCAATTCCGGTTTAGTCCTGGTTTAGTTCTAGTTTAGTCCCGGTTTAGCTCTGGTTTAGTCCCAGTTCAGTCCTGGTTTAGTTCTGGTTTAGTCCTGGTTTAATCCTGGTTCAGTCCCGGTTTAGCTATGGTTTAGTCCCAGTTCCGTCCCAGTTTAGTTCTAGTTTAGTCCCGGTTTAGCTCTGGTTTAGTCCCAGTTCAGTCTTGGTTTAGTTCTAGTTTAGTCCCGGTTTAGCTCTGGTTTAGTCCCAGTTTAGTTTCGGTTAGGTTTCGGTTTAGTCCCGGTTCAGTCCCAGTTCAGTCCCGGTTCAATTCCGGTTCGATCCCGGTTTAGCTCTGGTTTAGTCCCAGTTCAGTCCTGGTTCAGTCCCAGCTTATTTCTGGTTTAGTTCCGGTTTAGTCACAGTTTAGTCTCGGTTTAGTTTCAGTTTAGTCCTGGTTCAGTCCCGGTTCAGTCCCAGTTTAGTCCTGATTTAGTCCTGGTTTAGTCCTGGTCGAGACATGAAAGTGGTAAAATGGTTGAGGTAAAAATGAACCGTGAAAACAAGCACATGCCTCCTGGCTTTACCTGTGGGTTTGGACAGGCCTATAAGTCATTAGTTTATTAAAGCAGTACTATGTAACTTTTGTAGTGGAGAGTGTGCCACCTGCTTGTTTCCATGGAGATTTTATAGCTTTTTTCTTTTACAGGTGCATTCATTACTAAAGAAATACCTACAAAAGCATAAATTCTTATTGTAAGCTGGGCCTCTCTACAGATCTGGCCTGTAATTTCACCTGGGGGTGTGACCTACTTGTCTCCATGGAGACAGATAAGTTAACATATTGCATCATCAAAAATATAATGCATGATTTGTCTTTACTTTAGGCAGAATCAAGTGTACCATAAATATTTGAAGGAGCAACATGAAACTTTTCTGGTTGAGTGTTTTGCCAAGAGTGTCCCACAGTATGGCATTAAACTTAACTCCATAAAAAGTTGGCAAACAACAGACCAAGTTACAAGTCAGATCGGTGGAGAGGCAAGTTTACTCACAATACATGTTTTTTTAAGTTATTTTTGAGCATTAAAAACAATGCAAGACAGATAAATTTAATGCCATACTGTGGAACATTCCAGGCAAACACTAACATCTCCACGTTTCCTCTTTTCAAAAATACAGTGGTCCCTCCTTTATCGCGGGGAGGGTTCTAAAAATAAACTAACCCGTAATAGGGGAAATCCGCGAAGTAGTCAGCTTTATTTTTTACAAATATTATATCTATTTTAAGGCTGTAAAACCCCTCACCACACACTTTATACACTTTTGTCAGACAGGCATTAATATTTTGTCACAGTTCTCTGTTTAAACACTCTCAAAGTTCAAACCTTTGTCCCCCCCTTCCTTGATGAGCACTTTAAATGTGTTGTTCACGTGCCTCTGCTCCAGCGGCATCGGCAGTGGTGGCCTCTCTGTGCAGAGAAACAAGTTCAAAGCATTTCTGAAATTTGTCGGTGCAGAACGTTTCATCGACATTGTGCGTTTTATTTGGGAGGAAACTTGCAAACATACAGCACTTCAGAGTCACACTGTGATCGAACATTTATGTAAATTTGTCTAAACACATTCTGTATTGTACAGGAGACACGGAGGACTGATGGACAATGGTCTACAGTCTCTTAGCCAATCAGGACGCAGAACACAACGCACGCTCATACGCTGTAAAAGCATGCAAAATTGCACTGAAAAAATACACAAAACAGCAACACAGCGAAAGGTGAACCGTGATCTAGTGAGGGACCACTGTAATTCAATAAAGATGTTTTTGGCACTTACCCTGTTGAGTCTTGAATGTGCTCTATTTTGTTAGTCTATACGTTCAGTTTGAATAGTGCAGAGGGGTGGAGCTCACAGCAGGTGTGTCATCGTGACTTGGCAGGTTTGATCTATTTACATGTGAACTGTTAACACAGGACTACTGTGACAAAAGGTTATCCTGTATATACTTGTTTATATTTGCATATCGTGGGTTAGATTCCTGATCTCTCTGAGTGGAGTGTGTATGTTCTCCCTGTGTGACTGTGACACAGTGGTTATCCTCTCTCCTTTCAGTGAGGAGGTTGTGGATTGGATCTAATTTATGCTTTGGGGGGTCTGCTACCTGCTTGTCTCATGGAAGTTGCCTGGAATATTTCACATAATGGCATTAAACATATCTTGGATTTAGAAAATTCCACGTTTTTATTACTCTATAAGCAGCTCTTGAGGTCAAACTAAGTCCACTGTGTACTGTCTGCATCTTATTATGAAGACAATTTTTGTCAAAGAATCAGCAAGTTTTTAGCTTCTTGTTGCTGAAGAGTGCAGATGCAACCCTCTCTTTCTACTGCTGCTTCCTTCTTTACCTCTTCCAGTGCTGGAAAATGTGTTTAGGTATGATTTGTTTTTTTAAAGTAAACCAACTAAAACAAGACCATTTTTACATTTATTAACAACATTTTTAAGTCAGCAGCACTACCACCTTCCTAAGTGAAGGATTCATCTGCAGCGTCACTATCCCCCAGGGTCCTTGTCACAGGCCTTGAACCTGTCTGTGACAGCCCCAACAGAGGTTTCAGTCCCAGCAGCACCCCCATCACCTCCCCTGCCCACAGACCTGGATCTCCTTTGCTACATTTACTCCTTCCAAGGACTTTTCACTCTCCATTTCCTCCCGACCTTCCTCCATGGCTCTTCCCAACCGTCTAGAAAGTCATCAAATCAGGAATTAAGATGGCTGCCCTCACACTTTACAAAACTATGCCTGTTTCACCAACAAAGGCCCTCCCACCTATGCCTCCTTGTCTTTCACCCAAACTCACCCTGCTCCACCTCCTTTGGCCTCAGCTGGTCCCTCAGCCAAACTCCCCCATGCTCCACCTCCTCGGCCATTACTTGGTGGATAAAATCTGTCAAGTGGAGAAAAAGTTGTAGGAGTGAAGATTTTCGCTGCTCATTCAAGCTGCTTCTTCAGTTCTGGTCAGATTACTGATGGACACTGTCTTTCATCTGTCTGAAGGGAGGAGCTAACGACACTGAAACTCAAAACCCTATTGTTTACAGTTTCTGTTTGTAGGATAGGTCGATTGTGCTACCCACAGAAATATAGAGAAAGTGTCAGAGTCACCTCCAGTCCCTTTCTCTAAAACCTTCAAATCAGGCTATAAATTTAGGGGTAATAATGGACTCAGACTTGAACTTTAACAGCCACATCAAATCAATAACATCTGCAGTTTTTTACCATCTAAAAAACATTGGAAAAATCAAAGGTAAACTGTCAAAGCCAGACTTAAAGAGACTTATCCTGCATTTGTCTCCAGTAGGTTAGACGACTGTAACGTCCTGCTCACTGGCCTCTCCAAACGAGCCTTAAGACAGAACAGTACATCCAGAACACTGCTGCTCGGGTCCTGACCAGAACCAGGAAGTACTTCACACATAAGTCCTGTGCTCAGGTCTCTGCACTGGCTCCTGTAGCTCAAAGAATAGACTTTAAAGCAGCTCTGTGTGAACAAGTCTATTCATGGCTTAGGTCCAAAGTACATCTCTGACATGTTAGTGCCATATGAACCATCTCACACTCTGAGGACTTCAGGGACCGGCCTCCTGCTGGTCCAGAGTCAGGACTAAACCTGGAGAATCAGAATTTCAGTTTTGTGCAGCTAAAACCCGGAACATTCTTCCTGAAGATGTGAGACAGGCCTCGACTTTGACAATCTTTAAATCCAGGCTCAAAACGGTTCTGTTTATCTGTGCATATGGCTGAAAGGTTTTTATTTTTATTCTGCACTCTTTTGTTTTAATGTTTTAATGTCAATTTTATGATGTTTTTTTGTGATTATTCATGTTTGATTTGTGTGATTTTAATGTGTTTCTTATTCTGTAAAGCACTTTGAATTACCTTGTGTACGAATTGTGCTGTACAAATAAACTTGCCTTGCCTTACCCTAAGTGTGCACTGTGCCTAAGACCCACTTAGCATAGTCATTCAAGATCCTAATGAGTGGTTTCACACTTATTAGCATCCCCAACTCTAACATTGTCTTCGTTCTCTTTGTTTTGCTTTGGGTCTGAGGATGGAGTTATAGATAGGGAAAAGACAATGTCTAAGGCCCCACTTGCAAGGAAGGTTTGTCTTTCCTAACAAAAAATTCTTCTTTAACTCCCGTCTCAAACCATTTCTTTTCTTTGGCTAAGACCTGTACCTCACTATCTTCAAAGGAGTGGTTAGTGTCTTTGAGGTGGAGATTTACAGCAGATTGGGGTCCTGAGCTGCTCTTGCAACAGTGTTGGTACATTCTCTTATGGAGTGGCTGTTTAATTTCTCCAATATAACGCTTACGGCACTCTTCACTGCACTGAATGGAGTAGACCACACTGCTTAGTTTGTGGCTCGGGGTTTTCTCCTTTGGGTGAACCAGTTTCTGTCTTAAAGTGTTTGTAGGTTTGAAATAGACTGGAATTTCATACTGTCTTTTCAGACAGCAATCTGTGTAAGAAATGGTTACACCTTTGCTTCTAGGCTCAGATTCCCTGTTGTCCTGTTTTTTAGTTCTCTTAGATCTATGGAAGGCCCATTTTGGATATCCACAAGCCGAGAGGGCTTTCTCCACGTGTTTTTCCTCCTTCACTTTTCCCTCCGTGTTTGTGGGCACCATTTGAGATCTGTGTTGTAGAGTATGGATGACTCCGAGTTTGTGCTGCAATGAATGGTGTGAATCAAACAGCAGGTATTGGTGTGTTGGCTTCCTGAAGACTTCTACCTGGAGTGGCCGGTCCTCTGGTATATTTACTGCACAATCTAAGAAGGACAGTTTGTTCTCCTTGGCCTCTTTCCGTGTGAACTTGATTTTTGGTTCCACAGCATTAATATGTGCAGTAAATGGTTCCAGATCTTGATTTTTGATTTTGGTCCAGTTTACATCCACGTATCAATACCAATGTGTGGGTGGAGCCTGGAAATGATGCCAATGCATCTTGTTGAAATTGTTCCATATATAAGATAGCCACAGACCGGTGAGCCCCATGGCACAGCTGTGGAGTTGCCCATAGAAGTTTCCTCTGAAGTGGTGGTATCCACTACTTCACATTTCCAGCAGTTGGCAGATTTGGTCAGGTGACAGCTTAGTTCTCTCGTTTAGTATGTTAATATGGTCTCCTGTTTGCTGCCTCCACTGCTACTGCTGTGGGGATACAAGTGAAAAGAGAGGTCACATCAGATTAAATCATGGTCTCATCTGAAGTAAATTGGAGATGCTTGACTTTGCCCACAAATTCTGCTGTGTTCTCAATATGGTGCTCCGTGTTGCCCACCAGAGGAGCCAGGATGGTCTTCAGATGTTTGGCCACATTGTCTGTGATGGAGTCTGTGCTACATACAATGGGTTTGAGGGGTACTTCCTCGAAGTGGATTTTCGGGAGGCCATAGATGCAAGGAATGGAGTCACCAGGATAGAGTCTGCAATACAGCTGTCTATCAATGACTTCCTTCTCCAGGTTCTGTAAGCAGTCTATGATCTTCTTCTTGGACCCACTAGTATGGTCTCGTTTCAGTAAATTATATGTTGTGATGTCACTGAGGAGGCTGTTCACCTTCACCTTATGGTCAGCTGAGTTCAGGTTTACTGTGCATCTCCCTCTGTCAGGTGGAAAAATGTTGATGCTGTGTTTGTTTCTTCTCTAGAGCAGTGATAGTCTTCCTTTCCTCTGATGTTATGTTGGGGGATGAGGTTTGGTGCTGGTCAGTGCAGCTGTTACTAAGATCTCCAGCTTCTGTCTCTGTAAATTAATTGTTTCTACTGCTGTAATGTTGTCCACTGTGAGGATCTGGTTAGATGTTACAGAGAAGTTTAGTCCTTTGGAACGTACTTCTTTCTCTGTCTGGGTGAGCTCACGGTCAGAAAGGTTAGCCAGGATGCTAATAGATGTGAAGCCACTCATTAGAATGACTTGAATGACTATGCTAAGTAGGACTCAGGCACAGCACACATGTAAGGTTGCACAATAGACCTAGCCTACAATCAGAAAGTGTAAATAATAGAGTTTTGAGTTTCTATATAGCTAGCGCCTCCCTTCAGACAGATAAAAGGCAGTGTCCACAAGTAATCTGACCAGAATTGAAGAAGCGGCTTGGATGAGCAGCGAAACATCTTCACTCCTCTTTTTGTCCAGTTGACAGATTTTATTCCTCTTTTGCAACAGCTTATTCACTTTCTCCGAATGAACACTTCCTTTGATGTTTTCCAGTCACCACAGCACTGAGACTGCTCTTATCACAGTGACAAATGACATCCACCTGAACACCGATGCAGGCAAAGTCTCAGTCTTGATCCTGTTAGATCTGAGATCTGCTTTTGACACTGTGGATCATGGGATCCCCTTACAGAGACTAAATCACTGGGTGGACATCTCTGGTACAGCACTAAACTGATTCAAGTCCTATCTAGAAGACAGGGAGTACTTTGTTTAAATTGGAAACTATGTAATCAAAGG
>JAIEZT010000198.1:840040-850040 GCA_019594935.1 Periophthalmus modestus | reverse complement strand
CTCCTCTGTACCGTCTGTGCCTCCTCTGTACTATCTGTGCCTCCTCTGTACCACTCTGTGCCTCCTCTGTACCATCTGTGCCTCCTCTGTACTATCTGTGCCTCCTCTGTACCATCTGTGCCTCCTCTGTACTATCTGTGCCTCCTCTGTCCTATCTGTGCCTCCTCTGTACCATCTGTGCCTCCTCTGTACTATCTGTGCCTCCTCTGTACCATCTGTGCCTCCTCTGTCCTATCTGTGCCTCCTCTGTACCATCTGTGCCTCCTCTGTACTATCTGTGCCTCCTCTGTCCTATCTGTGCCTCCTCTGTACTATCTGTGCCTCCTCTGTACTATCTGTGCCTCCTCTGTACCATCTGTGCCTCCTCTGTCCTATCTGTGCCTCCTCTGTACCATCTGTGCCTCCTCTGTACCATCTGTGCCTCCTCTGTACCATCTGTGCCTCCTCTGTACCGTCTGTGCCTCCTCTGTACTGATCTGTGCAAACTTTTTTTCACACGGTGCCACAGTGCCTTTCTAAAATTTGACAGAGGGGCGGGCCTCCTCTGATATATCTGTGCCTATTACATTCGAGATCTGGCCTGTAACTGTAATATCTGTGCCTCCTCTGTACTATCTGTGCCTCCTCTGTACAAATGCTGTGCCTCCTCTTCAGAGAAAGGCTTGTGCTTTTGCTAATTTGAATGCCAGCAAAAAACTTGCTTGGTACTTTGATCGGACAAATATTTTGCCTCCTCTGTACTCCGTATCTGTGCCTATACCTCTGTTCTTTTCTGTGATAAGCTCCTTTGTACTAGAAGTGCCTCCTCTGAGAATAAGAGAGTAATACAAGGTTGATGTAGCTCTGTACCATCTGTGCCTCCCTCTGTACATTCGGTGCCTCCAGATTATCTGTGCCAACTCTGCCGTATGTGGCCCCCGGGCCTATCTTTGCCTCCCTGTACTATCTGTGCCTCCTCTGTACCATCTGTGATGTCCTTGTTTACTATCTGTGGAAACTCCTCTCACTCACAAGTTATTCCTCTGTGATTTCTACAGAGAGCAGTGCCCTATAAACCCAGTCCTCACGAGGACAGTACACAAGCACACAAGTACGCAAAATATACAGAGGGGCAAGCACACAAGTATATAAGTATACAAGTACACAAGCACACAAGTATACAAGCACACAAGTACACAAGTACACAAGCACACAAGTACACAAGCACACAAAATGCACAAGTACAACAAGCACACAAGTACACAAGCACACAAGAACACAAGTACACAAGCACACAAGTACACACAAGCACACAAGTACACAAGTCACAAGTACACAAGACACAAGTACACAAGAACACAAGTACACAAGATCACAAGTACACAAGCACACAAGTACACACACAGAACACAAGATAATCAAGTACACAAGCACACAAGTACACAAGCACACAAGCACACAAGTACACAAGCATACAAGTACGCAAGTACACAAGTACACAAGCACACAAGCAGTACACAAGCACACAAGTACACAAGCACACAAGCACACAAGTACACAAGTACACAAGATAAACAAGTACACAAGTACACAAGCACACAAGCACACAAGAACACAAGTACACAAGCACACAAGTACACAAGAACACAATAACACAAGATAAACAAGAACACAAGTACAGAGATACACAAGTACAGAGATACACAAGTACACAAGTACACAAGAACACAAGAACACAAGTACACAAGCACACAAGTACACAAGAACACAAGATAAACAAGAACACAAGAACAGAGATACACAAGTACACAAGCACACATACACAAGAACGCAAATACAGAGATACACAAGTACACAGGCACACAGATACACAAGCACACAAGAACACAAGATAAACAAGAACACAAGTACAGAGATGCACAAGTACACAAGCACACAGATACACAAGAACACAAGTACACAGATAAACAAGTACACAAGCACACAGATACACAAGAACGCAAGTACAGAGATATACAGGTAAAAAGTACACAAGAACACAAGTACAGAGATACGCAAGAACACAAGTACACTTATAGAGATACAGAAGTACACAAGTACACAAGATACAGAAGTACACAAGTATAGAGATACACAAGTACAAAAGTACGGAGATAAAAGTACACACAAGTACATAAGATACATGAGTACACAAGAACTAAAGTACAGAGATACACAAGTACACAGGGACACAAGAACAAAAGAGACACAAGTACAAAGATACACAAGTACACAAGAACACAATATGCACAAGTACAGAAATATACAAGTACACAAGTATAGAGATACACAAGTACATAAGTACACAAGATACACAGGTACAGAGATATACAAGTACACAAGAACACAAGTACACGATTATAAACATATAGAGATACACAAGTACACAAGAACACAAATACACAAGTACACAAGATACACAAATACACTCGTACAGAGACACACAAGTACACAAGAACACAGCACACAGATACAGAGATCCAAAAGTACAGAGATACACAGTACACTAGACACACAAGATACACAAGTACACAAGAACACAAGCACACAGTTACACAAGTCCACAAGTACAGAGATACACAAGAACACCAGTACACAAGGTACACAAGTACTCAAGAACACAAGTACACAAGTACAAAAATACACAAGTACACAAGAACACAGATACACAAGTACACAAGAACACAAATACACAAGTCCACAAGTACAGAGATACACAAGTCCACAAGAACACAAGTACACAAAAACACAAGTACACTAGTACACAGATACACAAATATACATGTACAGAGATACACAAGTACACAAGCACACATACACAAGTCCACAAGTACAGAGATACACAAGTACACTGGAACACAAAATACACAACTACACAAGAACACAAGTACATAAGAAAACAGGATACACAAGTACACAAGGTACACAAGAACACAAGCACACAGACACACAAGTCTACAAGTACAGAGATACACAAGTACACAAGAACACAAGAAAACAAGTACAGAGATATACAAGTACACAAGAACACAGATACACAAGTACATAGATACACAAGTATACAAGTACAGAGATACACAAGTACATAGATACACAAGTATACAAGTACAGAGATACACAGGTACACAGACACACAGACACAGAGATACACAGACACAGAGACACACAGACACACACAGAGATACATGGATGTGTTTAGACATAATGAACCACACATGGGTAAGTCATGAGTTATAATTGAAACAAGGCCATGATATCTGCTCAGAAAGGAACATGTCTCCAGGGATGTATTTGTGGGTTTTGGTCTGCAGACATAAACAAGATAAATGCTTTAATAATAACACGGGACAAGAATTTTAATGGTACAGGGGAGAATGTGACTCCTCTGCATCCTCTGCTCATCTGACTTTCTCCTCTGCATCATCTGCTCCTCTGACCCTCTCCTCTGCTCCACCTGACCCTGTCCTCTGTATCCTTTGCTCCATCTGGCCCTCTCCTCTGCCTCCTCTACTCCTCTGACCCTCTCCTCTGCTCCACCTGACCCTCTCCTCTGCATCCATTGCTCCAGATGACCCCCAATATTCTTGAAATTGAACTTGCAACCTTCTTGACGTGGTTATTGCTCTTATGACAACAACTGTAACCAAGCCTATTGTTTCGGCTGTTGAACTTTGACACTGTGATTGTTACCATGGCGCCACTCCAAAACAGGAAGTGCATTTTGTACCCTCTGAATCCGCAACACCAAAACAACTCTCTCTATTGAATCCGGCCTACATTTTTCTGACAGACAGTGAGGTCCAAAAATCTGAAGCATCCTCAAATATTACAACTGAGCCGTGACCTTTGACCCTGGTGCTGTTAAAGGGTCGGTGTAGCGTTTTGAAAATGAACCTCCTACACTATTAGGTTACACTGTGGCTAATGTAAACATGGAGGAGGGAAGAAATGGGACCGATAACTGCATTATACTTAAAGAAGGCAGATTACACTGCAAAGAGCAATCTACAACTAATCCCGCTGCTGTTTAGTGAAACGTGAAACGTTTTAAAGCTCTTCTGGAGACTGGGGCTGCCAATTAGCCTAGATGATAAACACTGAAATAACATCACTGAACTCTTCATCTATGTTTATTGAATCTGTCCCTGCTCAAATTAACAATAAAAATACAAAAATAAAATATTGTTTCAGATGACTTTAATAAATTAAACTAGTGAAGTAAAATAATCTACAGTTAACTCTTATTTTATTTATTTATTTATTTTTTTTGGCAAACAGGTTAAAGGGCCTGTACCTTTTTCCCTCATGTATTTGAGCAGAATGTGTCTTGTCCCAGGGCAGATGTACTCTAGAAGCAGCTCTGGGGCTCAAAGTCCCCTGTGTGCTGTCTGTATCTAATTCTTAAGTACTAAATTGTCTGAGAATCAGGAAGTACACAGTTAGCATGCTAGTTGTTGTTAGCTTTGCTGTGATGACAAAATTCCACTCTCGTCTCTGAGAGTTGTGAAAAGTGCTTATAAACTAATCGTGGTGAATCATTAGGACGCCCTGGATGCATAAGGTAAGTGAGGAATAACTTCACTTACAAACTGCAAACTGTTTAAAATGAACTGGTTCTGTTTTTCACGTTTAAGAGAGTAAAACTCAAGAGACTTTAAAAGCTCTTTAAAAAAAAAATTAATTTAAAAAAAGTATTACTCTGGGAAATCCGCAGTTCTGCTGCTTTTTTTTTAGACTTATTGACTGCCTTGGACATGTTGGAACACATCCTTCTGTCTCGTCCGGAGACTCATGTGGGCATTAAGGGTACTGCACTCTGTTGGTTTGGAGCCTATCTGCCAGACAGGAGTTTTTCTGTGAGCCTAGGACAGTACTGGTCCTCTGTGTGTCCCTTAGTTTACGGTGTGCCCCAGGGTTCTACATTAGGGCCGGCCGTCTTCACTCTGTACGCGCTTCTCCTGGGTGATGTTTTTGGAACGCACAAAGTGGTATTTCATTGTTCATTCAAATATATCTGCCAGTGACGCCATCACAGCCAGACCACAGCCACACCATGGTCAGAGCTCGGCAGGACTGTCTCAGGAACGTGACCACGGTCAGAGCTCTGCAGGACTGTCTCAGGGATGTGACCACAGGGAGAGTTCTAGGAAGGGATGTGAAACTGAACAAAACTTCTGAACTTAAATCAAAATGAAACTGACAGTGTGGTGTTTGTTCAAACTAATCCACTGCTTGGGCCTGACAGTGTGAGGTCCTCTCGGGCCTGACAGTGTGAGGTCCTCTCGGGCCTGACAGTGTGAGGTCCTCTCGGGCCTGACAGTGTGAGGTCCTCTGTCCTCTTATTGTCGTCCTTCAGTGAGATGTGGAGTCGGTGTTCAAACTGGATAAGCACATTAGCTCTGTCATAAACAGAGAACATAAGGCAGGAGTTCTTTGTTGAAATTGGAAAATGTGTCTCAGATAAAATGTCCCTGAGCTGTGGGGTGCCCCAGGGGTCAATTTTGGGACCCCTGTTGTTCAATCTGTACATGCTGCCGCTAGGTCAGTAATAAAGTCCAGGTTCTGTCAGTTGAGGCTCGTTGCTGAGGTAAAGCAATTTTGAAAAAGCACTTCATCCGTGGCATCTGGATTACTGTGATTCTTTGTCTATGGGACTGGTCCAGCGCTCCCTGGTGTGTACCTGATAGAACAGGTACACTATTCATGGAAATTATTCACTATGAAAATGCCTTATGTTCTAATGTTGATGATTTGTTGAACTCTGTGACGTCGAGTGTTTTGAATGTTCTGGACACCACTGCCCCGATGAAAGTTAAAATGGTTAAAGATGAGCAGAAAGTGCCACGGAGGAATGATGACTCGGTCAGGGCACAGAAAAGGGAGGAGGACCGAGCGGGAATCGAGCAAGTCAAAGCTTCAGGTTCTTTATGAGATTTCCAGAGAAAAGATGCACATGTATAACCACACTTTATGTAGAACAAGGGCAGAGGTATTTTTCTGACATGATTGGAAGTTGCAGTAACAACTCTCGTGTCCTGTTTGCAGCAGTAAACAGATTAACAAACCCTCCAGCCTCGCTGCCGTTAGAACTAATCTCCACATCTAAGTGCAGTGAGTTTGCAGTATTCTTTAATGACAAGGTTCAGGGCATTAAAAATGCCATCAATTCCACAACTGAAATAACATCCCTGCAGCCACCTAGACACTTAGAGCTGACTCACTTTGCACCTGTAACTGACAAAACTGTCCCAGAGATCCTCACCAGTCTGAGTTCATCTACATGCTGCTGCTTCCATTACCCACTAGATTTCTAAAGTCTGTGCTCAACAGTTTGCTGTCACCACTCGTTTGTACAGTTAATATGTCACTTCAATCTCTGGAACATTCCCAGAGCTTTGCAAACTGAAGTTATCAAGTCTCTCCTAAAGAAGAGCAGTCTTGATGCCACAATATTGAACAATTACCGACCCATCTCAAATCTGTCCTCAAAAAAGTTGTTTACCAACAGCTTATTACCTTCCTCCAAATGAACAACTCTTTTGATATTTTCCAGTCGGGTTTTAGACCCACCACAGCACTGAGAGTGCTCTTATCAAGGTGACAAATGACATCCGCCTGAAAACTGATGCAGGCAAAGTCTCAGTGTTGATCCTGTTAGATCTGAGTCTCCTTTGACTCTGTGGATCATGATCCTCTTACAGAGACTAGAGGACTGGGAGGGCATCTGTGGTACTGCACTAAACTGGTTCAAGTCCTATCTAGAAAACAGGGAGTACTTTGTTGAAATTGGAAAATGTGTCTCAGATAAAATGCCCCTGAGCTGTGGGGTGCCCCAGGGGTCAATTTAGGGACCCCTGCTGTTCAATCTGTACATCCTGCCGCTAGGTCAGTTAATACGCAGCAACAATGTGTCCTACCACAACTCTGCAGAGACTCAGATCTATGTGTCACTGCAGCAGGTGAATCTGGACCAGTGGATTCACTCTGACACTGATCAGATCAGTGTGTGGATGAAAACAACTTTCTCCAGATAAACTCAGACAAGACTGAAGTCATAGTCTTTGACCACAGAAACATAGAGAAAGTGTCAGAGTCACCTTCAGTCTCTCTCTCTAAAACCTTCAAATCAGGCTAGAAATTTAGGGGTAATAATGGACTCAGACTTGAACTTTAACAGCCACATCAAATCAATAGCATCTGCAGTTTTTTACCATCTAAAAAACATTGCAAAAATCAAAGGTAAACTGTCAAAGCCAGACTCAGAGAGACTTATCCTGCATTTGTCTCCAGTAGGTTAGACGACTGTAACGTCCTGCTCACTGGCCTCTCCAAACGAGAGACAGAACAGTACATCCAGAACACTGCTGCTCGGGTCCTGACCAGAACCAGGAAGTACTTCACACATAAGTCCTGTGCTCAGGTCTCTGCTCTGGCTCCTGTAGCTCAAAGAATAGACTTTAAAGCAGCTCTGTGTGAACAAGTCTATTCATGGCTTAGGTCCAAAGTACATCTCTGACATGTTAGTGCCATATGAACCATCTCACACTCTGAGGACTTCAGGGACCGGCCTCCTGCTGGTCCAGAGTCAGGACTAAACATGGAGGATCAGTGTTTCAGTTTTGTGCAGCTAAAACCTGGAACATTCTTCCTGAAGATGTGAGACAGACCGACTTTGACAATGTTTAAATCCAGTTAAAACGGTTCTGTTTATCTGTGCATATGGCTGAAAGGTTTTTATTTTTATTCTGCACTCTTTTGCTTTAATGTTTTAATGTCAATTTTATGATGATTATTTGTGATTATTCATGTTTGATTTGTGTGATTTTAATGTGTTTCTTATTCTGTAAAGCACTTTGAATTACCTTGTGTACGAACTGTGGTGTACAAATAAACTTGCCTTGCCTCCCTGCAGCACTCACAGAATAACCAGAACACTGCAGCTCGTCTGTGACAAAAACTAAGACACGAGACAAATCAGGCCTGTGCAGCAGCTCTGGCTCCTCTTTCATATTGAGTTAATTCAAAATGTTCTTGATTGTGTTTAGATGTGTGCACTCAATGTGTTCTCTTAAAAAGTGTCACTCTATGGGTCCTCTTTGAATGTGTCACTCTATGGGTCCTCTTTAAATGTGTCACTCTATGGGTCCTCTTTAAATGTGTCACTCTATAGGTCCTCTTTAAATGTGTCACTCTATGGGTCCTCTTTAAATATGTGCACTCTATGGGTCCTCTTTAAATATGTGCACTCTATGGGTCCTCTTTAAATATGTGCACTTTATGGGTCCTCTTTAAATGTGTGCACTCTATGGGTCCTCTTTAAATATGTGCACTCTATGGGTCCTCTTTAAATGTGTGCACTCTATGGGTAAAATGGGTCCTCTATGGGTCCTCTTTAAATATGTGCACTCTATGGGTCCTCTTTAAATATGTGCACCTATGGGTCAGTTCACTCCTGAGTCAGCTGACCTATGGGTCTCCTGGCTGCAGGCCTAAACTCCACCCACAGCCCTGAGGTCAGCTGACCAGCTCCTGCTGCTGTGCCCAAAGCCAGGCTCAAGACCAGAGGTGTCAGAGCCTTTTCTTTGGCAGTGCCCAAACTATGGAATAGCGCCCTCTATCTGTCAGATCCTCTCAGTCTTTAATGCAGTTTAAGACTAGACTGAAAATTCACCTCTTCTCCCTGGTATTTAATACTAGATGGGATACACAGGTGTTTTATTGTTTTACTGTTCTTTGCCTCTTTGTGTAATATTTTATTTTTACTTTTGTGTGAAGCACTTTGGGCAGTTGAAGTTGTGTGTGCTGTATAAATAGAGTTGAATATAATTAAAAGCTTTTGAAAGTGGATTTCATGCATCATGTCTTCTTCAAACTGGACTTCAAACCCATCTGACCCAAAGAGCTTGAGTGAGTTTGACAAATGCTCCAAGTTCAACTAAAGAATTCCCACCTTGAGACAGACTAAACATCCAGGGTCAAAGGTCGACTTATGACTGACAGCAGGCTAACGTGCTAAAGGTGAGCTAATGCTAAAGTCTCGCAAACAAGAAGAAAGTTACAGATGTTATGATGGGATCAGGTACATTTCATATCCAAACTGCTTCATTAAAAAAATCTAAACCGAAATACTAAATGAATTACAAAATGGTGTCATTGAAAAGGATACGTGGATTCATCTCGGGCAGCTTCACTTAAGACACTGCAGAAGCACTTGTTTCAAATGACTAGGACTTCAATAAAAGCAACACTGGAACTTTGTGGAAGTGGCATGTCACCTGCACGATACCATGGAAACAGAAAGTTTAAACCATACAGATCAGTCTCCATAGAGACAGGTACGTTTCATGCCATTCTGCAGCATTTATTTTTCTACATGCTTATTTTAATATGTTGCTTTTTCAAATAAACAAGAAAGAAGAGGCCAAGTAAGAGTCAGGTTTGTGGAGATGCAACCCCGCTCACAGTGAGGACGCATGTATTACACTGCCTTGTATTGTCCTGGTTTAGTCCTGTTTTAGTCCTGGTTTAGTCCTGTTTTAGTCATGTTTTAGTCCTGGTTTAGTTCTGGTTTATTTTTGGTTTATTTTTGGTTTAGTCCTGGTTTATTCCTGGTTTAGTCCTGGTTTAGTCCTGGTTTAGTCCTGTTTTAGTCCTGGTTTAGTCCTGGTTTAATCCTGGTTTAGTCCTGGTTAAGTCCTGGTTTAGTCCTGGTTTAGTCCTGGTTTAATCCTGGTTTAGTCCTGGTTAAGTCCTGGTTTAGTCCTGGTTTAGTCCTGGTTTATTCCTGGTTCAGTCCCGGTTTAGTTCTGGTTTAGGTCTATATTTAGGGGCTGTGCACAAACACCACTTAGGCCCTGGTTTAGTCCTGCTCGAGTCCTGGTCGACAACAATAGCTTCAGGTTCAGTTCCCTGGTTTTCGGTTTGGCTCTTTAAAAACTCTTAGAAACACTTTGAATGAGGTCGACAACAATAGCTTCAGGAC
>JAIEZT010000198.1:788742-839940 GCA_019594935.1 Periophthalmus modestus | reverse complement strand
TGACGCATCTGGAGGTTAGGGCGGGGTGCCATTGTAAAAAATTAACAGGAAAAGTGACAGAAAAAAATACTATGAGAAAAGAAGGATTTGAACTTTGGGAATAACTTTGAGACCAAGACCACAGCCACGGTCAGATTAAAAATATTTAGTTTTGACACACAGAGGTGGGTAGAGGAGCCACACTTGTACTCAAGTAAAAGTACAGTTACTTCAAAACAATATTACTCAAGTAGAAGTACAAAGTAGTGGTACAAGAGATTACTTGAGTAAGAGTACTTTTACACTGAAATATATATTAGTCGAGTAAGAGTACTTTTACACTGAAATATATATTACTCAAGTAAAAGAACTGTTACTCTGTACTATAGAGTAGTCGAGTAAGAGTACTTTTAGACTATACTATATATTACTCATGTAAGAGTACTGTTACACTGTACTATAGTACTATATATTACTCAAGTAGGAGTACTGTTACATTGTACTATATATTACTCAAGTAAGAGTACTGTTACACTGATAGTACTATATATTACTTGAGTAAGAGTACTGTTACACTGTACTATAGTACTATATATTACTCGAGTAAGAGTACTGTTACACTGTACTGTAGATTACTCAAGTAAGATGTATTGTGTCTGAAAACTGAAAACTACAAGTTTATAAAAAGTACTTAAGTACATGTAACTGTACGTCTCTTGTCGGTACATATCTTTGCTAACGTGCTACATGCTAGTTTCTGATTCTAACACAGATTCCTGCTCGTCTGTCACCATGGCTCCATTAAGCCCTGTGTTACATCTAGAGCTCTATAGTTCCATACACACTGCTCTGGTCGGCTCCTGTCGGCTCCTGTCAGCACCTGGGATTAGCATGCTAACGGCGCACATATTGGGATTCCAACCAGTTCAACCAAAACAAACCAAAACTACAAGAGATGTAAACAACATCCCGCTATGATGCGACAGGAGTGGGACTGTTGGAACCATGCAACAAAATGAGAGGTTTTAAAGTTAAGCTAATAGAAATGTGTCCTCTGCATTTGACCCGTCTTCAGTGTCTCTGGGTTAAACCTGTCAGGAACAGTGGACACAATGGATGAGACTCCTGTGATGTTTTATGTTTGTCAAAAATATAAAGAAAATCAGATAATAATCAATACTAAAAAAGTTCCTTTGACAGAAATTAACCTTTCCTAAATATCTAGAATAATCTTGAGCTCTATCAGAATCAGCCATAGACACGTCGTATCTGCATGAGTATAGGCATGAGACCATGTTGAAATTTGGTGTCACAATTATCACGGCCAAAATAATTGCGATAAACGATTATATGACAATAATGATTCAAGTTGTTGTGGATATGAATAATTATAACCTTAACAGAGAATATTCTGGATGAGCAGGGCCGCCAACTGAGATTTAGAGGCCCGGGGCAATAAGCCTCAAATGGCCCCCCTGTAATACAAATTAATAGGAAGAGGATCCAATTCCCCTTAAGACCTTGGGGACCTGGACGACAGACCCCTTTGGCCCCCTCTGTTGACTCCCCTGTGGATAAGTCGTTTGTTTCTGCACATTTAGGTGATATAACGGCGATTATCTTTGTTGGTGATTATCACGATTATATGAAATGTCCCACAGGAGATTATTGTCGATACTTTTTATCACAATAAACAATGTGATTGTTCGTTGTCTCATCCCTAGTATACGCCCATGGACCACTACAGAACCCACCGGGACACTGAGGGATTACACTGATGTAAGACACATGGAAATAGAAAACAAAGTACAAATATTTAATTAAGAGTGTTTTCATTATCATCGTGGAATCAGAATTGAGTCTTAGTATCGAAATTGCATTTGAAATTTTAGTATTGTGACAACACAATGTTTTAGGTTGATGGGGGAAAACATGCATTCTTAATGTGAGTGGACTCGCCTGCTCACGGATCTGGCTCGTGATATGTAATATAAACACCACACTGTCCTCTAATCCACACAGCTCCTGTCACTGTGACGTAACCGCAGGTAGTCAGAGTCCAAACGCTTCCACACAAGTTTCCGAGTTGAAATTTGGAGGTCAGATCTTCAGAGTTTCCAAGATCACAAAAATGCAGCGTCAGACCCAGGATCTGCAGCAAAGCACCATGGGACTTTTCCATGTAAATCTCAGGTGGTTGAGGTCAGGTCCGTGAGTCAGGCTGGAAAAGTGTGAGGTTCACTCTGATTGAACGATATCACACATTCTCCACTATCAGGACGTGGCACTGTTCAAATCAGAGTAATATGGTTTCCACATGTGACGGCTGCTGCAGAGAGCACCCTGTAACCAGGAGGTTCTGGGTTAGACTCTCGATCTCTGAGTGGAGTGTGGATGTGCTCCTTCTGTGGACATGACATAAAGCAGGACAAAACCAGGACAAAACCGGGACCAAACCAGGACAAAACCGGGACAAAACCGGGACAAAACCGGGACAAAACCGGGACAAAACCGGGACAAAACCGGGACAAAACCGGGACAAAACCGGGACAAAACCAGGACAAAACCAGGACAAAACCAGGACAAAACCAGGACAAAACCAGGACTAAACCAAAACCAAACGAAGATTAAACCAGGACTAAACCAGGACCAAACCAGGACTAAACCAGGACTAAACCAAGACCAAACCAGGCCTAAACCAAAACCAAACTAGGACTAAACCAGGACCAAACCAGGACTAAATCAGGACTAAACCAGGACTAAACCAAGACTAAACTAGAACCAAACGAAGATTAAACCAGGACTAAACCAGGACCAAACCAGGACTAAACCAGGACTAAACCAGAACCAAACTAGGACTAAACCAGGACCAAACCAGGACAAAACCAGGTCTAAACCAGGACAAAACCAGGACCAAACCAGGACCAAACCAGGACCAAACCAGGACCAAACTAGGACCAAACTAGGACCAAACCAGGACCAAACCCGGCCAGTCCTAAACCAGGGCTGTCAGACAGTACTATGTTGCATATCTAGTACAGTTCTCAGTCTCACTCCTGTGGATCCTCGTCTCTTCCTCTCGTCTGTTCAGATCATCACCGACAGCACTCGCTCTATCACACCTGTTTCCTGTCTCTCTCTCTCTCATATTATTATTATTCTAACTTCACTTTTCAGTCGCTCAGCACAAAACACAGCCTCTGATGTAGGAGGTGCCATATGGGAATCTACAGGAGGAAATAACCTCACTGACTTCAACACGTGACTCGTACTTTAAAGAGGAGTATTATGAAAAATCGACTTCTTTAACTTTCTACCGTGTTATAATGTCGTTCCCTCATCAAAGACATGCCTGAAGAGGTTTTACATGTCATCCACGTTAATACTCCATACCAGTCAAATACATTAAATGTGTACCATGCAAAGTAAAAAAAATAAATAAATAAATGGGCAAAGCAGAATTGAGACGTTTTAAAGATGCAGTACGGAACTTTTCTGGTGGAGTGTCTCTGCTGCTAAAAAGGTTTGGCCTGGCACCTCTCCCTGTCTATCGTTCCAAGTGGGATTTCCCCTCTTTCCCCTGTCTGTGGAGAGAGCAAGAGAGAGGGATGGCAGAGAGAGAAAAGAAACGAGACAAAAGGAGAACGAGGGAAAGAGAGAATGAAAAGAAAAGGGGAAAAAAGAGAAAAGAAGATGGAGAGAGAGAAAAAGACAAAGAGAGATGTAGAGGGGAGAAAGGGGAGAGAAGGAGAGAGAGAGAAAGGGAGAGAGAAGGGAGAAGAGAGAGAAGGGGTAGAAGGAGTTAAAGATAAGAGATAGAGAACAGATAGAGAGGATAGAGAAAGAGAAGGTGGGTGGGAGAGGAGGAGAGCTCAAGACACAACAAAGAATATATCTGCTGAAGTTGTACTTTCACTGTTTATCCACCCCTCTCCACCTCGCTCCACCTCTCTCTCCTCTCCCGCTCCCCCTCTCCACCTCTCTCTCCTCTCCCGCTTTCCCGCTCCCCCTCTCCACCTCTCTCCTTTCCCACTCCCCCTCTCCACCTCTCTCTCCTCTCCCGCTTCCCTTCTCCACCTCTCTCGGTCATTCTTTCCAATCTCTCCTCTTCTTTCTCTCATCCTCACTTCTTTTTCTCCCTCCTTCCCATCCCCATTTATCCTCCTCTCTCTTCTGTCTACTCTTAACTCTCTATTATAGCACTGAGATGCTCTGATCAAGGCGACACATCCTCCTGACACTGATGAAGTCTCAGTGTTGATCCTGTTAGATCTGAGTCTTTGACTCTGTGGATCATGATCCTCTTACAGAGACTAGAGGACTGGGAGGGCATCTGAGCTACTGCACTAGACTGGTCTAAGTCCTATCTAGAAAACAGGGAGTAGTTTGTTGAAATTGGAACATGTGTCTCAGATAAAATGTCCCTGAGATGTGGGGTGCCCCAGGGGTCTCTACATGCTGCCCCCTACAGGCCAGTTAATAATGTGTCCTACCACAACTCTGCAGAGACTCAGATCTATGTGTCACTGCAGCAGGTGAATCTGGACCAGTGGATTCACTCTGACACTGATCAGATCAGTGTGTGGATGAAAACAACTTTCTCCAGATAAACTCAGACAAGATGAAAGTCACAGACCCACAGAAAGTGTCAGAGTCACCTCCAGTCTCTCTCTCTATAAAACCTTCAAATCAGGCTAGAAATTTAGGGGTAATAATGGACTCAGACTTGAACTTTAACAGCCACATCAAATCAATAACATCTGCAGTTTTTTACCATCTAAAAAACACTGCAAAAATCAAAGGTAAACTGTCAAAGCCAGACTCAGAGAGACTTATCCTGCATTTGTCTCCAGGAGGTTAGACGACTGTAACGTCCTGCTCACTGGCCTCTCCAAACGGGCCTTAAGACAGAACAGTACATCCAGAACACTGCTGCTCGGGTCCTGACCAGAACCAGGAAGTACTTCACACATAAGTCCTGTGCTCAGGTCTCTGGCTCCTGTAGCTCAAAGAATAGACTTTAAAGCAGCTCTGTGTGAACAAGTCTATTCATGGCTTAGGTCCAAAGTACATCTCTGACATGTTAGTGCCATATGAACCATCTCACACTCTGAGGACTTCAGGGACCGGCCTCCTGCTGGTCCAGAGTCAGGACTAAACCTGGAGAATCAGCATTTCAGTTTTGTGCAGCTAAAACCTGGAACATTCTTCCTGAAGATGTGAGACAGACTCGACTTTGACAATGTTTAAATCCAGGATCAAAACGGTTCTGTTTATCTGTGCATATGACTGAAAGTGTTTTATTCTGCGCTCTTTTGTTTTAATGTTTTAATGTTAACTTTATGATGATTATTTGTGATTATTCATGTTTGATTTGTGTGATTTTAATGTCTTTCTTATTCTGTAAAGCACTTTGAATTACCTTGTGTACGAATTGTGCTGTACAAATAAACTTGCCTTGCCTATTTGTCTCTCTTTACTACCCGACATTTCTTTCTCTCTTTCCCATCCTTTTCTCTCTCCCCCTCTCCTCTTTCTCTCCCTCTTTTTCCTCCTTCTCTCTCCTTCTCTCTCCTCTTTTTCAACCTTCCTCTTTTCTCTTCCACATCTCCCATATACTCTCTCTCCCTCCATCCTTTTATTTGTCTCCCTCTCTCTTCTCTCTCATCTATCTGTCCTTTGCCCCTTTCTTTCCCCCCTCTATTTTTCTTCCCTCTCCCTCGTTTTCTTAACCTCTCTCCTTCCTCTCCACTTTGTTCCTAATCAGCCGAAACCAAAATGCAGACGTACAGGGCGCTTGGATGTGACTGGCAGTAGAACAGTTTGTTATTTTGACCTTCTAAATGATTCATTAGCATTAGCATTAGCCTAGCATTAGCATTAGCATTAGCATGTGCACTGTGGAATGCATGGGCGTGTCTCTCTCCACAGATGTTTGATTACTTAACTTTACCCCAGTCCAACCCAGAAATCCCAAACGTACTGCGCTGCATTTGTAAAATATGTAGTCACTTTTAACTTTAAAATTACAACGCAACGCTGAAAATATCTGGTCAAGTACACGCCCTCCTGAGGAACAAAAACAAACACGCCTCCCTGAGGCCGCATGCCGCTACAGCAGATAAATAATAGAAGAACACTACAACTGTGAATAATAATAGTACACAAGTAAAAGTATTCCAAACCTATACGGCATGCAGTTAAAGTAGTAGTAATAGTAGTGGTGGTAGTAGCAGCAGCATGTGATTCCTTTGTCTGAAAAATTACACAGTATGGCATTAAACCTACGCCCATCTGTTGTGCATGGGGCGACAGTGGCTCAAACTTTAGATCCAAACGCCGGGCGATGGATTCCTGTTGTGTCCTTAGGCAAGACCTTGCAGCACTTATGGTTACTGCTTCTCTCCATGGGGGATGCTACTGCTTTGCCTGGCACAGCACGGCATAAACCTCATCGGTCTCCATGGAGACAACAAGATGACGTCACCAAGCCAAGTTACAGGTTAGATCTGTGGAACAATAAGCACTTGTAATGAAATGAATGCTTCATAAACATGTTTAATGCCACACTGTAGAGCATTTCAGGCAAAGCACCAACATTTCCATGGAGACAAGCAGGTGTCGGACACTGAAAAGTTACACAGTGAAGCTTTAAGGCCAACAGACCCGTCACTTCAAATCTCCACCTCCAAACACCTAAGTCTCATTCTCCTTTGACCACAGTCTGACCACAATGATCTGTTCTGTGTCTCACCATCTCCCCTCAGCCTGAGAGGCAACATCCAACACGTTTATTATCTTTAAACGCTCCACTGACACACGGTTTATTATACAAGTCTGAGAACATGACAGACGAGGGATCAGGAGTCCAACCCACAACCTCCTCACCGAGAGGGGACAGGATAACCACTCTGCCACAGTCACTCAGGGAGAACACTCCACTCAGAGAGATTAAGAGTCTAACCCACAACCTCCTGGTGAGAGGGAGGAGACAGGACCACTCCACAGACACTCCCTAAACTCTGATCATTAATATAAAGTCGGTTTCATTTTCTACAGATGTGACACATGTGACTCTTGTATGGGGCGAAGTGGGAGGAGCCATTTTGGGTTGAGTCCAGATCACATTTTTCAACATGTCCGACTAGCTTAGCATCGCTACATCGAGAGTCAAACCTGCACATTTGTTGATTAAAGTTATCCTAGCAACAAAACCAGGTCTACACCAGGACTAAACCAGGACCAAACCAGGACCAAACCAGGACCAAACCAGGACCAAACCAGGACTAAACCAGGACCAAACCAGGACCAAACCAGGACCAAACCAGGACTAAACCAGGACCAAACCAGGACTAAACCAGGACCAAACCAGGACTAAACCAGGACTAAACCAGGACCAAACCAGGACTAAACCAGACTAAACCAGGACTAAACAGACCAAACCAGGACTAAACCAGACTAAACCAGGACTAAACCAGGACCAAACCAGGACCAAACCAGGACCAAAAACCAGGACCAAACCAGGACCAAACCAGGACTAAACCAGGACTAAACCAGGACTAAACCAGGACCAAACCAGGACCAAACCAGGACTAAACCAGGACTAAACCAGGACCAAACCAGGACTAAACCAGGACCACACCAGGACTAAACCAGGACCAAACCAGGACTAAACCAGGACTGAACCAGGACTAAACCAGGACTGAACCAGGTCCAAAATGTCTAAACTCCTCGACAGTTGCACACTTTGAAGGGTGCTCCTCCGTGTAGCCTCCGTGGACCACAAAGGCTGTGCCGATGTGGGACAGGCCTCCACTATGGACCGTCCGTCAACCACTGTCTGTACTTATGTTACGTCGCCTAGCAACTGTGGCAGGTGCTGACTAATGAGATGTAGGTTTAAAGCGGACTCCGAAATAATTACAGTTTTACTTTATGTATTTATTATTGAATTGAAGAAGAAGTCCATGTATGATTGTCGCAGGCGTTTATTTCTGTTTAGATTGAATGAAGTGAGGAATTATTCTATCCCTTTGAATATCAACAGGTAAATAAAACGTTATAGGTGATTTCTTCCCAGTTGTAGCAAGTATTACACCTTGTTTCTCCCATTGAAGAAGTCACACGTGGTGCATGATGGGATACAGAAGTGTGCAAACTCTGCTCAGATGCACACTTCATTCACAGTCGATCTCCATGGAAACGCGGGGCACATTTGCGGGGTGCATGAAATGGGACAGGCCTTGTCACGGCGGAAGTGACATAAGTGTCCTTGAAATGCAGCCGAAAAAGTGTCCAACTGAAAGACAACAGTTTGATTTAGTGAAACGCAGGTTTAAAGTGGCAGTCGTCTAAACTGTCTCTGTTTTTCGGTTGGAGTTTTCTGTGTTGACAGAGGCAGAGAGATTCTGTTTTACAACTCACACATAACTTCTGTAGTTTTGTACTTTTATTTTCAACTTTTTTCCAACTGCCACTTCACTGATGTAAAAGTATGATACATATTTAGCACAGGTACATTATATAAAATTCTACTGAGCTTTAAACCATGTTATAATGTCAGCAAAAGACAAAGTTCAAATCTGTCAACTGGACAAGTCGTTGTAGGAGTGAAGACGTTTCTCTGCTCATCCAAGTCTCTTCTTCAGTTCTGGTCAGATGCTGGTGACCACTGCCTTTTATCTGTCTGCAGGGAGGGGCTAACTACACTGAAACTGTAAACAACTATTGCCTCTAGTTTCAGCTGGAGCTACCCTGTTCAGACCTTAACGACCCTGCTGTTGTTCTCATTGTTCTTGGTCTGAGGATGGAGTTGTAGATGGGGGAGAGATGATGTCTCAGGCCTCCATTCCAGTTAAAAGGATTCTCTTTCCAAACAAAAATATCTTCTTTAAATTCCCTCTCAAACCATTTCTTTTCTGTGGCTAAGATCTGAACTTCACTATCTTCAAAGAAGCGGTTTGTGGCTGTGAGATGTAGATGCACGGCGGACTGGGGTCCAGAGGAACTCTCACGTCGGTGTTGGTACATCCTCTTATGGAGTAGCTGTTTAGTCTCTCCAATGTAACACTCACTGCCTCTTCACTGCACTGAATGGAGTAGACCACATTACTTTGTTTGTGGCTCGGGGTTTTGTCCTTAGGGTGAACCAGTTTTTGTCTTAACGTGTTTGTAGGTTTGAAAAAGACAGGAATCTCATCCTGTCTGAAAATCCTCTGAAGTTTTTCACACACCCTCTGTGTAGGAATGGCAGCAGGTGTTCACCAGCAACCTGATCAGAACTGAAGAAGTGGCTTGGATGAGCAGCGAAACGTCTTCACTCCTACAACAGTTTGTCCAGTTGACAGATTTGAACTTCGTCTTTTGCTCTGGATCAGACCTAGACGACTGAGGGATCACACAGACATGTTATAATGTTGTTTTCTCCTCAAAAACAGACCTGGAGTTGTGTTTTGTTTCACTTTATTATTAGTCTGTTTGGATCTCCAAGGTCAAAATGTTTTGTTCCACCTTTTGAGTTTTCAAGGTAGCAACCTACTTTTACCTTTACTTCAGTAGAGACTGGAAATTTCAGGGCTGAAAATCCAAATGATTCTAGTGAAGGTGTGTGGAGTTTAAAAACACAGTGGAGCACTTCCTGTACCACATGACATCACAAGGTGGAACAGTGTTTTTAGATTGAGAGAAGAACTCAGCCTAAATATGCAGAGTTTGTGTGTTAAACATGTGAATGAAACAAAACACAACTCCAGGTCTGTTTGTGATGAGGAAACAACTTTAGACAGAGATTGAAAAATAGCTTGATCTGGGCCCTTTAAAATAACTTGAACCGTGTAATCTGGGCCTTTTAAAATGACTTGTACAGCATAATCTGGGCCCTTTAAAATGACTTGTACAGTGTTAGCCTGATTTGTGGATTAGTTTGAAGTGATGTGACCCCATGTATTGTCCACAGTGTGCGTTAGACTCTACACAAAGCTATGGAAAATGTGAAAGAGCCTTACCAGACCACCAAGGGACTTAACACCGCTTTAATAATCTTAGAGTAAATAAACCAGGCTATTTTTACACCTGTGGACCTCCCATTGTGTCAGCCTGCTCAGTGCTGATGAAAAATATAACTGTAATCTCTTTAATAATGTCACATAAACTAAATAAGAGGAAATTAAGCCTGTGAACAGTAACACGAGCAGGGTGAGACATGCACAGACGCACCACTTCAAACCATACTGCGGAACATTCTGCATAGGTTTTATGTCATACTTTGGAATATTGTAGCCAAAGGAACATTTCCATGGAGAGATTTGTAGAGATGACACCCTGCTCACAGTAAGGACACATGTTTTTTATGGTTTTCAGTGCAATAAACACAACCAAAATAAAGCCAAAAATAAAGGCTGTCTATGCACAGGTTTGACCTCCATAGAGATACATGTACTTAATGTCACACTGTGGAACATTCCAAGCTGTTAGAGAAATGCCATTTCTGTGCTGTAGCGAGGGCACTCACTGCACCTCAGTCCTTGTTATCTTGAGTCAGCGGAGGTATAATGCTCCCTACAACAGAAGCAGAACCAGGCTGGACTGACCTGGACTCTTACAGTGTGTCGCGTGCTCATGTCTCCAGGTGCCAGGTCCTGTACTGATGGAAATAAACTTCTGTGTTAGACTCCAGCATGAGGCCTCTTCAACTCCAGGTACTGCACTTTATCTACAACACAACTCTCCCAGGAAACACACACTGGGGTGTCGCCTGACTTTACATTAATGTCCCGATAACACATCTGCATAAAACAAGACTGAAACAGGACTGAAACAGGACTACAACAAGACTGAAACAGGACTAAAACAAGACTGAAACAGGACTAAAACAAGACTGAAACAGGACTAAAACAAGACTGAAACAGGACTAAGACAAGACTGAAACAGGACTAAAACAAGACTGAAAATGGACTAAAACTAGACTAAAACAGGAATAAAACTGAACTAAAACAGTGACTAAGACAGAGATTAAACCAACAACTAAAACAGGACTAACACAGGACTAAAACAGAGCCTAAATCAGCAACTGAAACAGAACCACTAAACCAGCGACTAAAACAGGGGCTAAAACAGGATTAAAACAGGGAATAAATCAGTGGCTAAAACAGGACTAAAACAAAACTAAAGTAGGACTAAAACAGGGACTAAACCAGTGACTGAACCAAGACTAAAATAGGACTAAATCAAGACTAAACCAGAACTAAAACAGTGACTAAACCAGCGACTAAAACGGGCTAAAACACTACTAAAACAGTGACTAAAACGTGAGTAAAACAGGGACTAAACCAGGACTAAACCAGGACTAAACCAGGACTAAAACAGGACTAAACCAGGACTAAACCAGGACTAAACCAGGACTAAACCAGGACTAAAACAGGACTAAAACAGGACTAAAACAGGACTGAAACAGGGATTAAAACAGGGAATTAATCATCAACTAAAACAGGACTAAAACAAGACTAAAGTAGGACTAAAACAGGGACTAAACCAGTGACTAAAACAAAACTGAAATAGGACAAAATCAAGACTAAACCAGAAGTGAAACAGTGACTAAACCAGGACTGTCCCTTTAAGACAAACTTTATACAGTCAGTAGCTACATTAGCCTATGACACATTTCCTCTGTACCATAGACGCTGGTCTAATGCTTTCCATGACCACAGGATAAGTGTATGTATGAGTGTATGTATAAGTGTATGTATAAGTGTATGTATGAGTGTATATGTGTATGTATAAGTGCCTGTATGTATGTCCAGTATGTGTATATGAAGTGCAGACCACCTCTGCTCTGTCCTCATGTCCCCTGAACGAGCTCTGAAATCTGTCATGTAGCGCTGACCAAAGCTATTAGCATACAGAGCTAATTTTTACAAGCTGTTTACAGGGACAGCAGGAATGTGGCTACAGGACACATGGGGACAAAGCCAGGAATATAAGGTCTGACAAGTCTGGAGGTTTTATCATGTGTTTAGAGTGCAAGTGAGAGGACTGGTGCAGGACTAAAGCAGGACAAAAACAAGACCATACCAGGACTATAACAGAATCAATTCAGGACTAACTAAATATATTTTAGTCTTTAAAGGGCCTGTACCCAATTTTTCCGTGTACTTGGCCACAATGTGCCTCTCCCCAGTATAGATGTATTGGATAAGCAGCTCTTGTGGTCAAAATAAGTCCACTGTGTACTGTCTGCATCTAATTATGAAGCGGTTTATTGTCCAAGAATCAGGAAGTAAACTGTTAGCATGCCAGTTGCTGTTGGCTTTACAGTCATCTGCAGACAATTCAAAAACATAAAATGTCTTTACAGCTAAAATTACAATACAGCTCCCTGCCCAAACTGTCCATGTCGTCACAGAAGTGTATGGGAAATATGCTTAAGTTTTATGTGAGAAAATGTAAGATCACATGCACCAAATGCAACCGCAAGTAGCAACAGTGTTTACATTCATTAAAACCAATTTAGGCTAGCTGCTTATAGCCCTCCAGTGTACAGCACTGAGCTAACAAATCAGGTAGGTGTGAACATTCAGTGAGCTTAAATAAATACTTTTGATTTTGAGCAGAAAACAAGTAGTAGTAGTAGTAGTAGTAGTAGTAGTAG
This sequence comes from Periophthalmus modestus, assembly GCA_019594935.1. Classification (NCBI taxonomy): domain Eukaryota; kingdom Metazoa; phylum Chordata; class Actinopteri; order Gobiiformes; family Gobiidae; genus Periophthalmus; species Periophthalmus modestus. The sequence goes on along the minus strand of JAIEZT010000198.1, from coordinate 827,315 downwards.
TGGTAGTAGTAGTAATAGTAGTAGTAGTTGTAGTGTAGTGGTAATAGTAGTAATAATAGTAATAGAAGTAGTTGTCGTGGTAGTAGTAGTAGTAGTAGTAGTAGTAGTAGTAGTAGTAGTAGTAGTAGTAGTAGTAGTAGTAGTAGTAGTAGTAGTAGTAGTAGTAGTAGTAGTAGTAGTAGTAGTAGTAGTGGTAGTAGTAGTAGTAGTAGCAGTACTTGTAATAGTAGTAGCAGTATAGAGTGATTTTTTTTTTTAGAGTAGACTAGCAGTATAGAGTGAATTTTGAGTTTTTTAGCCGCATCCACTGGTACAGGAAGTGTGTGCTTGAGAACAGGAAATGAACTTCCCTGATTGTGGCTCGTTAAAGGGACGTAGAGGTTGGTTTTAAGGGGCGGGCGTGGGAGGAAGTTCAAATGAGCTGGTCTGGCACAATAGGTGTGACTGTGTGAACTTGGACAGGATGGGCTAGACTTTAGTGACCCTCCCTTTAATGTCTCAGGGGGTAAATAGGTTAATTGTGCTCACATGACATCAGCACATTGTAGAGTTTAACCTGAGCTGAGACAGGTCAGAGGTCAGAGGTCTCAGGTGGACGTCTCTGTGTCACTGTCAGATGCTCATGTGTGGACCTGGTTTATGGTTCATATCTCTGTGATCACTGGACCTGTCCACATGGAACAAAAACTGACACAAATGTGAAGATGTCTGTATTTATACAGACATCTTCTTTGTCTGTATAAATAAACAGGAGTTTGCATGTTCTCTCTGTATCTGTGTGGAGTTTGCATGTTCTCTCTGTGTCTGTGTGGCGTTTGCATGGTCCTCCTGAGCCTGGATGGGTTTTCTCTGGGCACTCCAGTTTCACCCATCAACCCAAAATACGCATCAGGGACAATCCTCCAGAAAATGTCGCCCTGGCCAAGCCTAACAATAAGGTCATGGAGAGCTTCTTAGGAGCTACCCCAGAGGCACTGAAGGATGGGTCAAATACAGAAGGTAAATTTCCCTACAGGGACAATAAAGTGTATCTTAACCTTAACCTTTTGATATGATTTGGACATTTTGAATACCAATATTCATCTGAAAGGACTTAAATGAAACAAGTTGGAAAATTGTGGAGCCCACTGAGGTATTAGGAGCTGATTATCGCCTGCACCTTTATGCTACGTTGCTGTAAACATCATGACAACAAAGTGCTGTTGCTGCCCCCTATGGATAGCTGTACATCACACAAGCGAGCAGCACATTTTTTTTTATTTGTGCTAAAATGATGCTCTGGATCCTACGTGTACTACTGATTACGAAATAAAATTGCAGGAGTACATCACAGTGGGCATGTATAGATGGAGGTGAAAACGAGGGATGTTGGAAGCAGTGACGTCTTAAATACAAGAGAATAAAGACTCAAACGTGAATCAGTTCATTTTATAGGAAGAAAATGATAAAGATGCTGGCTTTGACCTCAACTTTGACTTTACGGTGGCTCGGAGGAACAAAAGGCATCCGCACTTATGTTAGAGTTTAACAGTTCAGCATCAGTAACAACAGGAAGTCTGGAGTACAAAGAGAGGGATCGGACATGGTTTGTGCACTGGTCTAGTACAAATGCTTAAGTCTTAAAGGGATGTGTCAGTGTTTCACTACAAATATGGCGGCTTGGATGAGCAGAGAAACGTCTTCACTCATACAATGATTTGTCCAGCTGACAGATTTAAACTTTGTCTTTTACTATGGATCAGACCTGGACAACTGAAGGTTTACACGTACAAATATGGCTGCTAATGAGGAAAAGATACAGGAAAAAATATTACAGTCGACTGAAAAACATGGAGGATTTCTGCAGAATCACTGAGTGAAGCACTAAACTCTTTTCATCTGAGGGGAGGGAAATGTGATTTTGTTCAAAATAAGAATGATCAATGAGCTTCTTCATTTCACACGTGTCACTGAAATAAAAATATCTGATTAAACGATCATGTTTGGCTCTGTCTCGAGATGTGACGGAGGGACTGGAGACCAGACTGATACCTCTCTGTATAAAAAATACACAGAGATATCAGTTTGGTCAAATTCTAAGCATTTTTAACCCAGGCTACAAGAGCAATTAGTAATTAAGAAGTTTTCTATTACAAAAGCAATACTACAACACTAAATATTTTACTACTATTGAAAATTCCATTAGAATAATGATTTTAATTGGTTTTGATTGTGTACCTGAGAACAGTCACTTAAAATAACTACTACCACTACTACTACTACCTCCACTATCAGTACTACCACTACTTGTCGTAACAGACAGACTGAGGGACCAAAAACACGTAACTCACGAAGTCTTTACAGTGTTTATTTACAGAAAGGTGCAACAGGTAATCAAAGTTCATAAATCCACAGGTGCTCGGGTGCGTGGGTGCGGGTTGAGGTCCGGGGAAACACACATGTGCAGGAACAAGACAATCAGGATACAGTACCAGTGCAGGTGTACGGGAGCGGGAGTCCGGAGCAGGTCCAAGGCGGGGTCTGGAGAAGAGCAAAAATCCAAGTGAAAAAAGACATAAAGGGCAACAAGAAACTAAAGCCAGGCAGGAGTATTCACGTGAACATGCGGACGTTCTGCCTCCGAGTGACTGCTTCCAGTCCATCTTATACCCACGGCAGGTGGAGGTAATCACATTGATGAGGTGCAGGTGGGCGTGGGAGGGGCTGGAAGCTCCGCCCAGCTCCGGAGTCAGCAGGTGAGGGAGGGGGAGAACAACACAGGAGGACAGCAGACAAGGAGCATGACAGTACTACTACTACCACTACTATCAGTACTACCACCACTACTACTATACTACTACCACTACTACTACCACTATTAGCAGTACTACCACTAACATTACTACTACCACTACTACCACTGCTAGCACTACTATCAGTACTACTACTACTACCACTACCATTACTACTACTACTACTACTACTATCAGTACTACTACTACTACTACTACCACTATTATCAATACTACCACTACTACTACTACTACCACTACTATCAGTACTACCACTACTACCACTACCATTATTACTACTACTACTACTATTAGTACTACCACTACTACTACTATCAGTACTACCATTACTACTAGTATTACTACTACTACTATCAGTACTACTACTACTACTACTACTATCAGTACTACCACTACTACTGCTACTACTACTACTATCAGTTCTGCTACCAGTACTACTACTACTACTACTATAACACAGTTGAGATTTCCTACTCACATATTACTTCTAGTACTGCATTCATAGTATAAATTATAATATATAATTAGTAGTACATTTTAACCCATAAGAGGAATTACTTGGTTTTCTGTTACAAATGACGCTAACAGCAACTACAACAATTGAAAATCCCACTAGCATTACCCTTTCAACAGGTTGAAATCCTTGAGCTAGCATAAATGTTCAGTGAGTCACACCACCCTGTACAAACTCATTATCTCGTTTGTAAACTCTATGTGGGTGAAATATTGACTCATGTGTCAGTCCTCCTCCTCCACACTAAATCCACTACACATTAATCTTATGGCCCACGCGTGTGTGAAGTTTGTCCCTCTGGTGATCTCATACTTTACTTTCAAAATCCCCTAGTTAGCAGTTAGCATATAAACCGTGTAAAGGTGTTACCGCATTAAGGTGTGAAGTATTTTAAGGTCCAGCCGCTGCTTCCTGTTTGAATTTAACAACCGACAATGTCAAAGGAACAGACTGGTGAAGTGGAGCATATATCCCACTTTAAAATGGAGTTTGCCTCTGAAAGTGCAAGAATAACAAGTTGGGATGTTTGTAAGTTAGCGTGTTTTATGTTGGAGAATAGAGCTCGGGATGGAAGATCAAAAATGCTTCTCTCTCATGAGAGACATTAGCGAAAACAAGGTGAAAAGTAAATGAAAGCAGAGTGGAACAAGCTGAGGAGCTGCCGTGTCACTGCTCTAAATGTGTCGCTCTATAGTGTCAGAAAACGTTTGAATGAATGAAAGTTTAGCTTTTAGCATCTTAAAATCTCCACTGATTTAACATTAGGCCAACTGAAAATTCTATATTGTGTCATGTCACAGCCCCGAGCGCTGTAGCTACTTCCTGCCAGTTGTGTTTATTCTAATGTATTTTCGTGGTCCTACACTGGACTATAACCCGAGTTAAATTATATCCGGGTTACAGGCATAAATTATACCCGGTTATACAGGAAGGAATAACTTTGGACCACTGCAAACCATTTAAAATGAACAAATGATTTTTTAAGACAGTAAAAAACACACCTTTGTATTCTGTACTAAATATTATTGACCTACAGAATGTTCTGGTCAACTGAAACCCAGCAACAGAACAGTCCAACGCCACACCTCTCATCGCTCACCTGCTATTTGCTCCTCTCTGCTCCTGTCTGCTCCTGCCTGCTCCAGTCTGCTCCTGCCTGTCTGCCCTGCCTGCTCCTGCCTCCTGCTGCTCTGCTCCTGTCCCTGCTCCAGTCTGCTCCTGCAGTCTGCCTGCTCCTGCTCTGCTGCTCTGCTCCTGCTCCTGCCTTTCCTGTCTGCTCCTGTCTGCTCCTGCCTGCTCCTGTCTGCTCCTGTCTGCTCCTGCCTGCTCCAGTCTCTCAGTCTGCTCCTGTCTGCTCCTCTCAGCTCCTGTCTGCTCCTGTCTGCTCCTGTCTGCTCCTGCCTGCTCCAGTCTGCTCCTGCCTTTTCCTGTCTGCTCCTGCCTGCTCCTGCCTGCTCCAGTCTGCTCCTGCCTGCTCCTGTCTGCTCCTGCCTGCTCCTGTCTGCTCCTGCCTGCTCCTGTCTGCTCCTGTCTGCTCCTGTCTGCTCCTGCCATTTCCTGCCTGCTCCTGCCTGCTCCAGTCTGCTGCTGCCTGCTCCACTGCTCCTCCTGTCTGCTCCTGTCTGCTCCAGTCTGCTCCTGTCTGCTCCTCTCTGCTCCTGTCTGCTCCTGTCTGATCCAGTCTGCTCCTGCCTGCTCCTCTCTGCTCCTGCCTGCTCCTGTCTGCTCCAGTCTGCTCCTGTCTGCTCCTGCCATTTCCTGCCTGCCTGCTCCTGCCTGCTCCAGTCTGCTCCTGCCTGCTCCTCTCTGCTCCTGTCTGCTCCTGTCTGATCCAGTCTGCTCCTGCCTGCTCCTGTCTGCTCCTGTCTGCTCTGCTCCTGCTGCTCCTGTCTCCTGCTGCTCCTGTCTGCCTCCTCTGCTCCTGTCTGCTCCTCCTGTCTGCTCCTGCTGCCTGCTCCTGTCTGCTCCTGTCTGCTCCTGCCTGCTCCTGTCTGCTCCTGCCTGCTCCTGTCTGCTCCTGCTCTGCTCCTGCCTGCTCCTGCCTGCTCCTGTCTGCTCCTGCCTGCTCCTGTCTGCTCCTCTCAGCTCCTGCCTGTCATTGTGCTCTGGCCCTCCTCTCAGGGACTTTTGCCTGTGGTTTATGGTAATACATTTTCGTTGGATTTGCTTGGTCTCTCTGTGTGGTCTGACTCTGCTCTGTCTGTCAGGTGCACACTCCTTAAAACCAAAGATCAAATTTCCAACAAAAATGTAGCAAGTCGCACAACAGTTTTAACCACACTGATGATTTTAACAGGGACGCAGGTGAAAGGGATTGTGGGTAAAGATGACATCACTATAGTGGAGGTATAGTAAGGCTCAGTCTACAGAATCTGAGTGCAAAATTGCAGTTGATTTCATCTTGGTTAGATTAATATAATGCTAGTGCTGAAAGGAGAAGTTTGCATATTAGCGTTGGGCATATTTTAAATGCAATTTACTTCAATGGGATATTTAAAAAACAGGGAAACAGAATCAAACACAAAATGGATGTATTTATGTATGAGTTTCAATACAATACACATTTTGGGATGTGAAATAGATGTGGAATATACAATCATAGATGCAAAATGATCTATGTCTGCCTGCTGCTACAACTCGCTCACTTGGCTAGCCCATGCTACCTGGAATTGGGTCAAATCAATGATGTTAAAGTATCAAACATGCTTACGTCATGATGTTTATGTCATTTCTCTGGTCTCCTGACAGTCACATGTAAAAGAGAGGTTTAGCGTCACTAGGCACAAGGCACAAGTTCAGGAATCTCATCTGAGAGTTGATCAGCTGGTATATGTTAAATGGCCCATATTACACTGTTTTTTTGATTCTGTGTTACAATGTTCTTTCCTCATCACAAATATACCTGGAGTTTTGTTTTATTCACATATGTTTCTTACGTTTACATATGCTTCTTTCAAACTGAAAAAAACATTGCCTTGCTCCACTGTGTTTTTAAACTCCATGGACCTTCACTAAAATTATTTGGATGTTTTCAGCCCTGAAATCTCCTATTTTCAGATTATTGAACCGGAATAACTATTCCTTACACTGCTGCTGTGTCTGGAAAACTTCAGAGGATTTCAAACCTACAAACACTTTAAGTCAGAAACTGGTTCACCCAAAGGACAAAACCCCCGAGCCACAAACAAGAAGTGAAGAGTGCAGTGAGTGTTATATTGGAGAAACTAAACAGTCCATAACAGAATGTACCGACACCTTCACAAGAGCAGCTCAGGACCCCAGTCTGCTGTACAACTCTGTCTCAAAGCCACTAACCACTCCTTTAAAGATGGTGAGGTAGAGATTTTAGCCAGAGAAAAGAAATGCTTTGAGAGGGAGTTAAAGAATCAATTTTTGTTAGGAAAGACAATCCTTCCTTGACCTGGAATGGGGGCCTTAGACATAATTTATCTCCTATTTATAACTCCATCCTCCAAGCTATATCTAAACAGGGAAGACAATAGTGCTAACCAGTATGCTAATAGCCAGTATGCTAATAGGAGTGACAGCACCCATTAGGGTCCTGAATGATTATGCTGAATATGACTCAGGCACATTTCACACTTAGTTTAGAACCATTAGACCTAGTTAGCAAACAGAAACTGTAAACAGACAGGTGTGTTAGCTTCAGTGTTGTTAGCTCCTCCTTCAGACAGATATATGGCAGGGTCCAGCAATAATCTGACCTGAACTGAAGAAGCGGCTTGGATGAACAGCCAAATGTCTTCACTCATACAACGTTTTGTCCAGTTGACAGATTTGAATTTTTCTTTTACCTGGACGGCTAAGGGATTACACAGGCTAATGGCTATAGGAAAAATACAGGGGTCTGTGTTCCAAGACCAAAGATAGTATTAGCATCAGACTAATTATACATATATGCCTAAACCCTCAGCTGTGAGAAAATCTTGTGCACATTTAGCTAAAAGTTGCGTATATAAATAGAACTTTTCCAGCCAACCATAGACTGTATATATAAATATACACATAGCTAATTTTCTAGCCGCCGTGTTCCAAACAGGAAGTGATCATGGGCTGCACTCTGACTCCATTGACTCCAATTCATTTTACTGTGGAAAACTGTGTCCCCTCTCTCTGTAACTGCTGCTGTCAGGCTCATTTTGGTCTTAGAATGTTCATATTAACCCTCCTCATGATTCTGTTTTTTGTTTTTCTATTGTGTCAAGATATGAACATTAATAACAGATGAATCAAGCACCTTCTTTCCCTGAGGTCGCTCCCGCCAGTGTTAGCAACAGGATTGATTGACAGTGTTGCTAAGCAAACGCTCCCTGCTAAACCAGCGGTGTGCGCAGGGAGGAGCATTACCTTCAACAGCCTCGCTCCAGATTGGCTCTTTGGTTGCTATGATACTCACCGTCAGAATTCCTAATATGTAACTCTGCTACAAATTTGCCCTGTAGCCTCAAGGAGCCGAGCGCTATGGGTGACGTCACACCCCCTTAGTCCAAATCTTTATACAGTCTATGCAGCAACACATAACTGTACCAATTAACCAACCACAACACTGATTTCCCAGTATATAAGCTTGTAGTTTGGCTTTGCATCTATCTGCTATCTTTTACTGAAACCCTTAGGTGTTGTAGGAAAATTGTGTCCATTTTTCCATACCATTAGCTAGTAGCATCTTTGTTCACGTGTAAAAATACACCATCTATCCACTAACGTATCATTATCCCTATTAGCTAACCGCAGCGCTAATGACATGCTAGTTTACAAGCCTGTTCCCACCAGCAAAGTATGTTGTTGCTTGGAGGCCATTTTGAATTCCTGACTCCTTTCATTTTGTCTTGTATGAAATCATAAACATGTTAATAGCGTGGGAACACGCACACACCGGGTTAACGCTATGTCTTGTGAGGCGTTATTTTGAAGTAGTAAAATTGGTTCCTCTCGTTAACATTCTAATTACATCTTGTATAAATGAGCTATGAGGGAATGTTGCTGCGCCAAATCAGGTTTTACTTCTTAATGTGGACATGTGATTAATTCCTCTGGCTTTAATTGTCTTTTAACCTGACTTTTGTCACTTTAATGTTAGTATTTCACAGTTTTGAAGTTAATCCAAATAAAATAAATAATAGTGAACATACATTGACCACAAAAAAATCACAAACAGGTTCAATGATGGGCTATAGACTTTGTACCTATGATGCAAAAATCTGGGCAAAATGTGACTGGAGCATTTTTGAGTGCGCAGAGAAGACCACTTTGGAATTGGATCAACAACTTCAGGTATCTCAAATTGATGCTTAAGCAGTTTGTTTTTAGCCTCATTTGACCAGGATTAAACCAGGACCAAACCAAGTCCAGAGAGGTCCTAAATGAAAGTTGGATGTGATTTTTACATGCATTTAGCCGACTATAAACCCAATGATTGCATGTCCCTATGAAACGGTTGCTAAGTGTTGAAATGTTTTGTTTATAAATCTTAAGGTGGAGTTGAGTTGGTGTGAGAGCTACATGGGTGTCCACAGTAGTCAAACACTTAGTACAGTGACCTCATCTCCCCTGGGACAGAAAAAATACCATCTTAAAAATAAAACTAGAAACTGGGCACAGGACAAGACGTTTAGACATTTCGTTTATGTTCAAAAGTGGGAGGGGCACGTTTCCCTGAATATTATTTTTGAAAGTCCTTGCCAAGATTTTTGGATAGCGTTTAGTCATAAAACATATATGTAAGTGTATAGTGTTTCTTGTATAACTACTGCTAGTGTTACTTATGTGATCTGTCTGTTTAGAATCAAATTTGTGTCAAATTGTTACCTGTGCATGCCCAGATTCAACTGTTGGACAATTAATATGGCGCACTAAGACATATTAAGACAAACTACATCTACAAATACTATCATTTTTTTACTCTTGAAAAATGTAATGTCTACGGGGTATTAACTGTAACACACAACACATTCATATCACCATGTTACCTTTTTTTGCTTTGAAAATGCTATATTCACCCAGACATATAAAATCTCTTCAGGCTTGTTTCTGAGGAGGGAAGAATGTTAAAACATGGAAGAAAGCTCCAAAAACTTGATTTTGCAGAACACCCCCTCTTTAACAGCACCCTTTATTATAGTTATCCGATTTTTACTGGCCATGTAAATGTACACACTCATAACTAATGGGGTCACATAATCATTACGTCAACATTACAATATTACTTCAGAGACTTCTCTTGGTTACTCCAGTTACTCCTCTTGGTTACTCCGGTTACTTCTCTTGGTTACTCCAGTTACTCCTCTTGGTTACTCCAGTTACTCCTCTTGGTTACTCCAGTTAGCCAGAGCAGCGTGGGAATAGTGTTTGAAATGAGCTGAGTGCACAGTGTACACTCTGGCTGTGCTGCAGACAGGATCAGAGGAACCGAGGGGAAGTGGACAGAAACCTCCAGGATCTGAACAGGGGCCAAAGCCGCTGCTTTGCCCCAGCTGAGGGAGGCAGTGCTGGGGCAGAGCCAGGGCTGCGGAGGCCTGCACCAGCTGACCCTGTTTAAATCAGAGCTGTTCTGAACTGGACTTTTCAGATTTAACCATGTTCTAGTTGTTTTTCTCATTGAGCCTCTCAAGTTTTATTTGTAGTGATTCATGTTGAGTTTAATCTTTAATCACTTATTTTCAAGACGCCATTTTGCACCCACTGTGAAGCACACGCCCACTGTGACGTACACAGACACTGTGCCGTTGCTCGCTGATGTGATGTCCACAGGGGGCGCCGACAGCATGCGCCGCTTTGTTGTGATGAGGAATTCTCCTTATTTATTCTCCTTCTTCCCTTCTTCCACCCTTCCTCTCCCTCCCCTCCCCCTCCCTCCTCTTTTTCAACCATTCTTGCTATCTCTTCCTTCTCTCTTCTTTCTTCCCTTTCTCCTCATGTTCTCTCTTCTTTCATTCTCCACTGTCTTTGTCTCCATCCACTTCATCTTCTCTCCTCTCCCCACTCTCTATCCCGCTCTCCCCCAAACAGTCCCTTTTCTTTCTCTTGATCTCATCTCCCCTTTTCTCCACCCTCCTTCCTATTGCTCCCTCTCTCTCTTCTCTTCCCCATGCCCTCCCTCTTTTCCCCCCCCCTCTGTTCTTTCTGCCCCCCCCCCCCCCCCTCTCCTCTCTCCTCCTCCCTCCCTCCCCTCCCTCCTCCCCTCCCCTCCTCCTCCTCCTCCTCCCTCCCTTCTTCCCCCCTCCTCCTCTCTCCTCCCCTGGTCAGTTCTCCTCCTGAACTCTCTCCCTTCCTCCCAGCTGCCTCCCTCCTCCTCCTCTCTCCCTTCTTCCCACCCTCCTCCTCTCTCTGTGTTTTCCTGGTCAGTTCTTCGTGTGAACAGGAAGTCAAAGGAGGTAGAGTTGTGTTTGTTCAGCTGCAGACTCAGGTGCTTTTGAACCTGTGCAGTCCTCTGCCTGTTCACATCCTCAAACTGTGGTCACTGTACAGCCTCCTGAAGGTAGTACAAGTAGTCCTCTGCAGTACAAGTATTCCTCTGTAGTACAACTACTCCTCTGCAGTACAAGTATTCCTCTGTAGTACAACTACTCCTCTGCAGTACAAGTATTCCTCTGTAGTACAGCTGCAGTGTTGTGTTGTTGTGGAGTGTTATTGTGCAGTGTTGTGTTGTTGTGCAGTGTGAGAGCAGAGTTTTGCCATGATGTTAAAGCTAACTAGCATGCTAACAGGTGCTTCCTGATTCGTGGACAGTAAAACACTTGATAATCAGACGCAGAGCGTCTCAAGAGCTTCTACAGTCGAGACACTTTAAACGTATCTGCTGCCTTCACTCCATGTTTTTCTTGCTCCTAAAATCCTGTGTAAAACATGTCTGAGAGTCTGAGTCCGACTGGGGCAGATTTCACTCAAATCCAGGGAAAATCAGGGAAATGTTCGACTTTGACGTCAGAACAAAAAGTGTGTTTAAAAGAAGCTCATTTCCAGCTCGACTCACTCTGTCCCCACGCATCTGTGAAATGATGAAAAGTAACACTACACATCGTTTGAAATAACCTGCGATCCCAGTGTAGTACCACGCAGTACCACGCAGTACCACGCAGTACCACGCAGTACCACACAGTACCCCGCAGTACCCCGCAGTACCCCGCAGTACCACGCAGTCCTGGTGAGTCCAAACCCAGACTAATTCCAGGGTGGGTCCGTAGTCCTTGATCCTGGTCTCTGGGCGGGATCCTGAGCCCATGACACAGGAATTCTACTCATTTTAAACACAATACTGCTCCTTTTGGGTTATTTTCTTTACAAACCCACTGAGGTCTGTGTAATTTGGGGATTTCTACTATTATTATGTCTCATTTAAACTATTGTCTCATATAAGCAGCAGTAGAACAAATACACAAGAAACACGTTTAATCCTGATCCTTTCGGCTGTTTTCACAGTGACGTTAAGCTGGGTTTGTATTTACTTAAAGATCCTATATTATATAAGACTCTGGAGCTTTAAGTCTGCTCCTCCTCAAAAACACATCTGGAGCTGTGTTTTGTTTCATTCACATGTTTGAGTCACACTCTATTATTAGTCTGTAACATCTACAAAGCTCAAAATGCTCTGTTCCACCTTATGATGTCATGCAGTGGTAGTTTTAAGTGAACATCTCCTTTTATCTTTTGTTCAGTAAAAATTGGCAAATCCAATGAACCAAATGATTCTAGTGAAGGTGGAGTTTAAAAACACAGCGGAGCACTTCCTGTATTACCACATGATGACATCACAGGGTGGAACAGAGTCTTTTCAGTTTGAGAGAAGAGCTCAGCCTGAATCTGCAGGTTTGTGTTAAACATGTGAGAATGAAACAGACACAGCTCCAGGTTTGAGACGAGGAAACAGCAGCAGATCAGACTCTTAAAGCTTCAGTATGTAACTTTCTGGAGGTGGCACGTCACTTCCACAATTCCATGGAAACAGGAAGTTAAAACTATACTTCGGAACATTGTCCATGGAGATAGAAGAAATAGACACGTTTTATGCCATAATGTGTGATATTATAACACCCAGAGAAGAGTCAGGTTTGTGGAGAGGCGAGGCGTCTCAGAGGGAGGACACAGGTTTTTCAGTGCAATAAAAAAAAATCCAATATGAGAAAACATGCTTTTATTTCAGTTTATTTTTGGGAATAAAGTTACATACTGTGTCTTTAAAGAGCCAAGCCTGTAATGTTCCACAGTGTGGCATTAACTGTGTTTATTCAGCCAGGGATCTAAAAACACTGTTACATTTGTCTTTGTTAAATAACATGTGTTTAATGCTCAAGCTTAAAAACAAGCATCACGAGAGGAGCCGCCTCTCCACAGATCTGACCAGTAACGTCACCAACTTCTCTCAATGGAAATGACTAAGTTTGATGCTGAGTTATTGCCTTGTTTCACCTCATGTTTTCTCCTGCAGACGGACACAGGCCTCGTCTACGAGTCTGTTTCACATAAATGTTTTTTTTTGCAGATTGACTCGGGTCAAACCCAGATTCTGTTACTCAACTATTTTCCACAGTTTTTCCTCCGAGAAACATTTGTAGATTCTTTGACCTCTGCATGGACCAAAGACGAGAGGAGGAGAGAGAAGGAGGGAGAGAACAGGGAGGGAAGAGGGATGGAGAGAGAGAGGGAATGAGGCCAAGAGAGAGAGGAGGGAGAGAGGAGGACGGAGAGAGAGGGGAGGGAAGAGGGATGGAGAGATAGAGGGAATGAGGCCAAGAGAGAGAGGAGGGAGAGAGGGGGAGAGAGACAGAGCGGGAGAGAGGAGGAGAGAGAGAGGAGGGAGAGAACAGGGAGGGAGGCAAGAGGGATGGAGAGAGAGAGGGAACGAGGGCAAGGGAGAGAGAGGGGGAGAGAGACAGAGAGGGAAATAGAAGGGGAGAGAAGGAGAGAAAGAAAGAGAGAGAGACAGAGAGGGGAAAGACAAGCGTAGAGAGAAGGAGGGAAAGAGAGAGAGAGAGAGAGAAATGAGAGAGAAGGAGAGAGAAAGAGGGAAAGAGAGAGAGTGAGAGACAGAGAGAGAGGGAAAGAGAAGGAGAGGGAAGGAAGGAAAGAGAGAGCGAGAAGAGAGAGAGGGAGGGAAGAGAGAAAGAGAGAAAGAGGGAGAGAGGAAGAGAGGGAACAGGAATGGAGAGAGAGGAAGAACAAGAGGAAGAAAGGGAGAAGGAGATAGAGAAGAGGGATGGAGAGAAAGAGGAGGGAGGGAGAAGAGAAGAAAGAGAGAATGAGAGAGAAAGTGAGAGAAGTAGGGAGAGAGATAGGGGGAAGAGAGAGAGAGAGAAAGAGAAGGGAGAAGGGAAGGAGAGGAAAGAGAGAGAGAGAGAGAGAGAGAGAGAGAGAGAGAGAGAGAGAGAGAGAGAGAGAGAGAGAGGAGGGAGAGAGGTAGAAGTCGGCAGAGGAATGTCCAAATTGTTGTTCAGGTAAATGTGGCCTGGTGTTTGAGAGGGAGGAATGTGGTGCAGACTCATTCCTGGATCACAATGACATCAGTAATTATCCTGGACCAAAGTCTGTCGTGTCATTGTATTTTTTTATGTTCAGCAAATTAGAAGAACTACAAGACACTCACTTCCTGTTCTGGGCAGTTTGGAGGAGCAGACAGGAACAAGGACCAAAGTACTACTACTATACTATACTATACTATACTATATACTACTACTACTACAGAACTAGTTATTTTTAAATGGTTTGCAGTGTCCAAAGTTACTCCTCACTGACCTTATACATTCTGAGCACTTATAAGCACTTTTCACAACTTTCAGAGACGGGTGGAGTCTGACACACTCGTCCTGGTTCATGGCGTCTAAAACAGTGTAATAACACTTTTATAATTTGATACAGACAGTACACAGCAGACGTATTTTGACTCTGGGGCAGGACACATTTTGCTCAAATCCACGGGGAGACATCAGGTCCAGGGATTTTAAAATGTTAGCATCAGTGCCATTACTTTGGAAATCTAGGAATTATTTCACACATCGTCATGACCGGAAACATTATCTTTAATATCTGGAGGAAAATATTTGACAGAGTAATCCGCTGGTCGGGTTTGTTTGGGCTTGTGGCTGGAGTCTTGCTTCGGGTTTTTTGTGGTCACTGACACTCTCCTGTAGATCTATGGTCCGTCGTAAACATTTATAATCAGATCTACGGCTCCACGTTGCATCACACATGAAACTATTTCACCTCAGAATAAACAACTTTAAACTTTTGAATACTGCTATCCTCAAAACACCTCCAGTGCATTTAAGGTTTTCAGTGTAAACGACGGGAGCCTCAACTGCTCAGGTGAAACGAAAAAGTGATACAACCCCGTAAAACTAACAATACTAGTAGTAATAGTACTGGGTAGAGGTAGTGAAAGTAGTGGTCACAGTAGCAGCAATAGAACTCATAGTAGTAGCTGTAGTAGTTGTAGTCATAGTAGTAGAAGTAGTAGTAGCAGTAGTTGTAGTAGTAGTCCTAGTAGTAGCAGTACTAGCTGTAGCAGTCGTAGTCATAGTAGTAGCAGTAGTAGAAGTAGTCCTAATAGTCGGAGTTGTAGTTGTAGTCGCAGCAGTAGTAGTAGCAGTAGCAGAAGTAGTTGTAGTAGCTGTAGTAGTCGCAGTAGTAGTAGTTATAGTAGTAGCAGTAGTAGTAGTAACTGTAGTAGTCGTAGTAGCTGTAGTAGTCATAGTAGTAGTAGTTGTAGTAGTAGTCATAGTAGTAATTGTAGTAGTAGTCATAGTAGTAGTTGTTGTACTACAGTGCCGTATAATACTCGGCAGTAGTAGTATAAAACATTGGCAGTTGTTGCAGCACAGGGTCATGATAATAAAGACACAGGAGGAGTTTTTCTTGCAGGATGAGTTTTTCTTGCAGGATGAGTTTTTCTTGCAGGATGAGTTTTTCTTGTAGGATGAGTTTTTCTTGCAGGATGAGTTTTTCTTGCAGACTCTGACACAGTTTCATGGTGGAGACGTTATTCTGAAACTGATGTGAAAGTGTCACAGAAGCAGCTCCGTGTTTGATTTAGAGCCTCAGAACAAACATGTGTCTGAGGTCAGCTCAATAAAACAGAACAGAGCCAAAACAAACTGTGTATCTATAAACTTTACGTCACCATGAGCTAATGTATAATTGATTGATGTCATCAACTTTTCCCTGAGGGTGTGTTGCTAACTTAGGGCCCTGCTCTGTCTAAAGCTCTCTTACTGAAGTTGGACTTTAATCTGAGCTTTGTTTTAATATAATCTGAACATGAAGTACAACAGGTGAGCTGATCTGTGCTGTTGAACAAGTCCCTCTTGAATAACATCACAGTCGGTTACTCTGCTAAAATCAAACTCGTGAACAGGACCACGAGCTCGGACTGATCACAGGCTCCTCAAAATCTGCTCTTTTCATCCATTTTGGATTTTTTCAAGAGTTTTCAGATAATCTTAAAACTTTTTTGGCAGCATTTGCTAATGTGTACATTGTGACACCGTGGTAACGGCTGAACATTCCTCCATAGACATACATGTAGAACACCCCAGCATGAAATCACTGTATCAACAGCAGTACTAGTAGTAGTCAATAGTAGTAGAGGAGAGGGTCAGATGGAGCAGAGCTTGAATAGTGAATATTTTGCTTAACTTTTCTTTCTCTTGTTATTGAAATGTTTTCCCTAAACTTAATCAGATTTATGAGTTTTCTGTGCTTCTGAGCCGCTCCAAAACCAGATGAAAACCAGAGTCGTATTTTCCAAAGACGAGACGCTGTTTGGACACGAGAGAACTGTCTCTTCTCTGCATCAAGACAATATTTGTGCTCGAGTTCACGTTCGAGAATTCAGTGATGTCATGATTTCAGATGTTGTTCAGGGGCCTATATAACTCTAAATAACTCTATATAACTTTACTTAGCTCTATATAACTAACTCTATATAACTCTACATAACTCTATATAACGCTACATAACTCTATGTAACTCTAAATAACTCTATATAACTCTACTTAGCGCTATATAACTAACTCCATATAACTCTACTAAACTATATATAACTCTACATAACTATATAACTCTACATAACTGTATATAACTCTACATAACTCTATATAACTCTAAATAACTCTATATAACTCTACTTAGCTCTATATAACGAACTGTATATAACTCTACATACCTCTATATAACTCTACATACCTCTATATAACTCTAAATAACTCTATATAACTCTACTTAGCTCTATATAACGAACTCTATATAACTCTACATACCTCATATAACTCTACATACCTCTATATAACTCTACATAACTCTATATAACTCTAAATAACTCTAAATAAATCTAAATAACTCTATATAACTCTACTAACTCTATAACTAACTCTACTTAGCTCTCCATATAAAACTAACTCTATATAACTCTACATAACTCTATATAACTCTACATAACTCCATATAAATCTACATGACTCTATATAACTCTACTTAGCTCTATATAACTAACTCTATATAACTCTACATAACTCTAATAACTCTATATAACTCTACTTAGCTCTATATAACTAACTCTATATAACTCTACATAACTCTATATAACTCTACATAACTCTACATAACTATATAACTCTAAATAACTCTATATAACTCTACTTAGTGCTATATAACTAACTCTATATAACTCTATATAACTCTGTGGGAAAATCCATGTTCTTGAAGAAGTCTCCAGTCTTTTGCTCCACAGATGTTGAATCTTCTCATTATTATTTTGGGATCAGCTCCACAAACTCGTCACATTCATCTTATGGTTTAAAGTCCTTTGACGACTCTCACGTCTTTGGGTTTAAATAACGGCTCCAGTTTCTAAAGAGAGAATGAAAAAATCATTTGACTTTTGTTTATTTAAACTGACAGAGAAGACGCTGAACTTGGTGCCAGTTTTTGTTTCATGTGTCTGCACGTCCTGACAGTGGGTTTGAGGTCCACGTCCTGACAGTGGGTCTGAGGTCCACGTCCTGACAGCGGGTCTCAGGTCCACGTCCTGACAGCGGGTCTGAGGTCCACGTCCTGATAGCGGGTCTGAGGTCCACGTCCTGACAGCGGGGAAAAAATCAGCCAGGTCCACGTCCTCTGACAGGTCGGGGCCGAGGTCCACGTCCTGACAGTGGGCCGAGGTCCACGTCCTGACAGTGGGCCGAGGTCCACGTCCTGACAGTGGGTCTGAGGTCCACGTCCTGACAGCGGGTCTGAGGTCCACGTCCTGACAGCGGGTCTCAGGTCCGAGGTCCACGTCCTGACAGTGGGCCGAGGTCCACGTCCTGACAGTGGGCCGAGGTCCGGTCCACGTCCTGACAGCGGGCCGAGGTCCACGTCCTGACAGCGGGCCGAGGTCCACGTCCTGACAGCGGGTCTCAGGTCCACGTCCTGACAGTGGGTCTCAGGTCCACGTCCTGACAGTGGGTCTCAGGTCCACGTCCTGACAGTGGGTCTCAGGTCCGCGTCCTGACAGTGGGTCTCAGGTCCACGTCCTGACAGTGGGTCTGAGGTCCGCGTCCTGACAGCGGGTCTCAGGTCCGCGTCCTGACAGCGGGTCTCAGGTCCGCGTCCTGACAGTGGGCCGGGTCCACGTCCTGACAGTGTGGGTCTCAGGTCCAGGTGTCCACGTCCTGACAGTGACAGTGGGTCCCGGTCTCAGGGTCCACGTCCTGACAGTGGGGGGGTCTGAGGTCCCGTCCTGACAGCGGGTCTCAGGGGTCTCCGGTCGTCCTGACAGTGGGTCTCAGGTCCACCTGAGTCTTCTGACCATCGGGTTCGACGACAGGGCGTCTACAATGTGCTGACGTCTACTGCAGCTTGAATCATGGGTAGATTTTCCAGGAAGGAGCAGTGGTTCTGAAACCCGGGAGCACATGGAGGGGAATTCTTAGAGGACGTGAGCTGATGATTAAGCATTAGCACAAACTGTAAGTGGATACATAAACATGCAGATGTTTAGTCTGTGACCACTATACGCTCATGACGCAATGGGAAAAACACACGAGATCTGTGACTCCAGAGGACTTGGACTTTTACATCTTCAATCTCCATGTCGACACTTCTACAGTCACAATATTCATCTCGTTTTGAGCAGTTTTAACAAGTTTACAATTATTCAACACTCTTTAACTTGAAATAAGGAAATGCATCTTCAAAACAAATCAGAAATACTTTCAAACAACTCAAATAATCCATGTTAAAGTCTGTACATTTACTCTTAAAAACATGAAAAACACAACTAGTTCATTTTAAAGTTTTTAGTTATTTCTCACTTACCTTATGCATTCACAGCATCATCATTACTCACCACAATGAGTTTTTAAGCGCTTTTCACAACTTTCAGGGGCCATGTTAATGCTAACAACAACTAGCATGCTAACATAACACCTGATTCTCTGATACTTTATAATTAGATGCAGACAGCACACAGCACACGGACACACACATTTTGTCCTGGGTATTTCAGTAAATAATTCATAACATTTAGTTAGATCGTCATTTATGCTACAAACTGTAATTATCTGGTATACACCATAATGAGCTGCATCACTGTGTAAACATACAGCCATGTTTGCTCTTCTGTTACCATGGTAACACTTTAATGACACATGCTAAATCTGATGTGGATATGAGCATGATGTATTGCACTACTCAGATACTGCAAAGTCTTCAAGTCCATTTATTTTCATGATTAAACATCAGTGTAAAACCCACCTGGTCCTCATCAGCAGACAGAGTTTTCCTTTTGTGGAGCTGGTGCCACAGAAGCAGGGCCGTGATGCGTTCAAGGACCTCGGTGCAAAAAAACCCAAACTAATTAACCCGACACAAAACAGACACCAGGTTTACGGCAGGAGAGGCTGCTTTGTTCTACATGGCTCTATCAAAAGTCTTTTAAGGTTATGAGGGAAAAAAGCTCAAAAATATACATACAATTGCTTATAGACCTCCACCAAGGCACTGGCTGTGTCTAGTGCCCGGACCATGACCCCTACTCTACTGTGGACAAGCCTCCTCTGCCCTTTAGCTGAGAGTTAGTGACAGACTTAAACTCTATCTGCAAATGGACACAGCTTCAGCTGCCCGTCCTGGTCTAGTCCTGGTTAAGTCCTGGTTTGGTCCTTGTTTTAGGTCCCTGGTTTAGTCCTGGTTTAGTCCCTGGTTAAGTCCTGGTTTGGTGCCTGGGTTATAGTCCTGGTTTTTAGTCCTGGTTTAGTTCCTGGTTTGGTCCTGGTTAGTCCTGGTTTAGTCCTGGTTTGGTCCTGGTTCCTGCAGGAGGAGGGTCTGAGGATGTTGTATGTAGTTGTACTTGAATACTCCAGAGTATGGCAGTAGGCATAATGTATCTATCTCCATGGAGACAGGTCAGATCCGTGCGAGAAGGCTGACAGTGCTCCATACCTGTCGATGCATGTTTCTTAAGGCGGCAACCCCCCCCCCCCCCGCAAAAACGCGTCTTAATGGAGACAAGCAGGTAGCAGACTCACTACTAGAAAAGTGACATAATGCACCTTTAACTTGAGTTGTATACATGACACATTTCAGTATGTTTTTAGTATGTGTTTACCATTTTAAATATAGTTTTGTTTGTTTTTTTAGACATAAAAATGTCACTTCTAAAGCAAAAATGAAGAGTAAAAACATGTTTTGGAAAGAATACTTCTTACAACTTGCTGAGGCAGAAGTAAAAACACAGTGGGAAAATGCTGTTGGTCTGGGCCTATAGTGTGCAGTAGTGTGAGTGTAGTGAACAATAGTGCAGAGGGCCCTGCTCTGGGGTAGCCTGGGTCAGAGGAGGGAAAACATGCTCACAGAGGAATGTACCACAGCTTTATATTTGAACCTGAGCCCAGGATTAGCTTGTTAGCCTGTTCGCATGTTAGCATGTAGCGTGTGTTGCTGCTATAGTTTATTATCGGGATGGAAAGTAACTAATTACAAATACTCACGTTACTGTAATTGAGTAGAGCCTATTTTTGAGTACATTTTTAAGCCTGGACTTGTACTCTTTCAGTAAAATGGTTTGGAGCGCTCCTCTCTCAGGGCGGGTCTAGAGCGGCTCCTTTCTCTCTAGAGTGGCTCCTCTCGGTCTGGAGCGGCTCCTCTCGGTCTGGAGCGGCTCCACTCGCTCTCGTACAGCGGGCTGCCTGAGGCGAGAGTCGGAGCGCTCTCCACTCACTCTGGAACGACTCCTCTCGCGCTCAGGAGCGGCTCCACTTGTGCTCAGTGTTTGTGTGTTACATGTGTGTGAAAACCACTTAAATGACACGACATTGTGACTTGTTAAGTTCAGGTGTAGTGTCAGTCTCTTCCTTGTCTACTGTCTCTGTATTTTGGTGTTGATGATTGATAGGCAGAGGATACCTTGTACCTTTGTACTTTTATTTTAAACTATTTTCCCCAACTTTGCCACTTTAACTGTTGTAAAACTCTGATACAGAAATATAGTGGCTAACTCACGTATAATCGAATAGCAAAACAATGATCCCCAAACCAAGTCACAGTTGGTAAAGCAGGTGAAACAAAACGTATGTCGCCGGATGTACTTTTAAGAGTCCAGTTTTTGGCCGCAGTACTACTTTACTTACATGAATTACAAACTGTCTGTCTCAACTTCGATCATCTTTCCATCAGCGGTCTACTAAGACCATCACACCAGTGTTATAGGACTTGAGTCAGTCTCTGGAGTCAGTAGAGTGTCGGCACGTAATGTTACTGCAGGCTGGGTCCCAGACACTGGTCGTCAGAGAGAATGTCACAAATGTTACATGCAACAGTGTAACGATTACACGTCTGCACCACAGGCATTCCTCCACATCTGTGATACAGTCTACTACAAAACAGGGGCGTGGTGGCTCAAGGAATAACTTTTATACTTCACTACAAGACGATGCACCAACACGCCATCAGAAAGGAACGATTTCTGACACCGTCCCCTAGGATCCAGAGCACACAATCTATGAAGATGTGAGTCTGGCAGCTGATGAATCTCCACGACTTCAGATGGCCGTAATTGACAGGTGGATTAGCCAATCACAGGGAACTGAAAAGCGTGGAGGATTTCTGCAGAATCAAAGAGTGAAGCACTAAACTCTGTTCATCTGAAGGGAGAGAAATGTGATTTTGTTCAAAATGATGGTGACCAATCAGCTCCTTTGTTTCACATGTGTCACTGAAATAAACAAATCAGATTGGACGACTGTGTTTGGTTCAGAGGTGCGATGGTGGGAGACAGGAACAGACTGGTATCTGTGTAAAAATGCAGTGATGTGTATTTTAGACTTATGTATTTCACTGTATTGTTTTTGTGATGTGATTTTTTTTGTTTTTTTGCATAGTTAACATGTCACTGCAATCTGGGACATTCTGAAGAGCTTTGACAAACCAATCAGCAGTTTTTTAGGCAAAGTCCTTGAAAAAACTATTAAACTTTCTCCAAATTAACAACTCCTTTGTTTTTTACAGTCGGGTTTTAGACCCACCACAGACTGAGATGCTCTTATCAAGGTGACAAATGACATCCTCCTGACACTGATGCAGCAAAGTCTCAGTGTTGGGAATAACGGAGTTAAACTATAACGGCGTTACTAACGGCGTATTTTTCGGAAACGGAGTAATTCAACTAATTACTTTTCCCAGCGTCCCAACGCCGTTACCGTTACTGACAGTATAACGTGGCGCGTTACTATTACTTCAGTTCATCTCTCAGCCGAGGAGCTGCAGCTGTTGTGTTTCTTTGGTGACAGGCTCGGGGTGAGAGGCTTGTTTGAGATGAGCGAGGCGCAGATAATCTCGTGAGAGCGAGGCCAACGCAGGCCACGTCTCAATTAACCAAAGTCCCTTAAATGCGCCGCTCGAACGGGGCATTTAAGTCGGTGGTACTTCGACCCGCACTTCGAACAGTTCATGGAACGGTGCATTTGGCGAATTGGCACACGGCCGCAATTTTTGAGCGAGGCGAGCGCAGCAGCTCCACCGACTGCGGCGCCTGCATGGACTACAAACACTTAATGCATGATGGGAAATGATGTCCTGTCACACGTGCACTGACAGATGATTGGGTCCGAGTTGAGTTTTGAAGAAACGTGACGCCCTGACGCACGGCGCCTCCTCCAACTTTACACAAACTACTGCCACATATTTGATATGGACATATGTTTAAATGTGACTGAAGTGTCCAGGCTGGTGTCAGATATGGATCATTTATAACAAATACAATATAATTACAATCTGTTAAAGTGAAATAAATGTTAAAGGTTCACATCTGTTGTGTTTTACTGTTTTAACATAGTAAGTAGCGGCGTAGTTACTTTGCCTAGTAACTAGTTACTTCTCCCAAAAAGTAACTGAGATGGTAACTCAGTTACTTTTTGGGAAAAGAAACCTGTAACTATAACTAATTACATTTTTGAAGTAAGATTCCCAACACTGGTGTTGATCCTGTTAGATCTGAGTCTTTGACTCTGTGGATCATGATCCTCTTACAGAGACTAGAGGACTGGGAGGGCATCTGTGGTACGGCACTAAACTGGTTCAAGTCCTGTCTAGAAAACAGGGAGTTCTTTGTTGAAATTGGAAAATGTGTCTCAGATAAAATGGCCCTGAGCTGTGGGGTGCCTCAGAGGTCAGTCGTGGGACCCCTTTTGTTCACTCTTCACATGCCATATCCTCACTGAGCATTAAGACAACTGCAGTACATCCAGAACGCTGCTGCTCAGGTCCTGACTAGAACCAGGAAGTACTTCACACATGTGTCCTGTGCTCAGGTCTCTGGCTCCTGTGGCTCAGAGACTTTACAGCAGCTCTGCTTGTGAACAAGTTTCCATGGACCAGCATCAAAGTACATTTCCCACATGTTAGAGCCACATGAACCATCTCACACTCTGAGGACTTCAGGGACCAGCCTCCTGCTGGTGCCCAGAGTCAGGAGTAAACCAGGATTAAACATGTTGAATCAGTGTTTCAGTTTTGTGCAGTTAAAATGTGGAACACTCTTCCTGAAGATGTGAGACAGGCCTTGACTTTGACAATGTTTAAAAGCTCAAACGGTTCTTTTAGCTGTGCATATGACTGAAAGTCATGTGAGAATGATCGGTGGTGGTCGGAGGGGCTCATGGTGCAGATTTGCAGCCTTGCTTCCGTCAGTCTGCCTCAGGGCAGCTGTGGCTACAATAGTAGCTTACCATCACCAAGTGAGTGAATAATGACTATAGTGTAGCTTTGAGAGGCCTGTAAAGAGCATTACAAGTGTAAGCCATTATTATTATTCATATTTTGCACTCTTCTCTTTTAATGTTAATTTTATGATGATTATTTATGTTTTGTGATTTTAATTTCTTTCTTATTCTGTAAAGCAGTTTGAATAGCTTTGTGTGCACATTGTGCTGTAGACATAAACTTGCCTTGCTTGGATCAGTTTTATCCTGTACATTCGTCCTTTCATGTCATATAGTCCAACGTTACGACTGTTCTTCTCTCCATGATTCATATGATTTAAATACTGTGGAAGACGATAACCAAAGGGACATTTCCATGGAAACAAGCAGGCTAAGTCAGAGTCAGGTTTGAGGAGATGCAAGCTCACAGTAAAGAGGGATGTTTTCAGTGCAATAAACACAACCAAAATGAAAAAAAGTTACACACGATGGTTTTAACAGCACTTGGCATAGTTCACATTTTCAACAATACAAATTTCTCCAAAACGCCAAACATCAGGACACAATGTGCTGATTTATTCCCATAGAGGACAAAGTGCGGTCATGCTAACTGCTAAAACCTGTTAGCCTTTGACATATTGCACCGCAGCACCACTCAGAGCCAGATTTATGGATGCACCTGCAGCTTAAGCCTCCTCAGGTTTTCCATCCGGAATTCTTTCCATATTTTCAAAAACAGTGACCAACCACGCGGCAACGCTCATTTCCCCTCAAAACAACTTCATTTAAATGGCGCACGCATTCCTCTCTATGCTGGAGCTTAGAGTCCGAAGGATGAGGTAATCCTGTCAAGCCACTGGAAAAATAAACAAGATAATTATATGGAAAAAGGTAAAAGGAGGAGGAGGAAGGTT
Source organism: Periophthalmus modestus (assembly GCA_019594935.1). Lineage (NCBI taxonomy): Eukaryota > Metazoa > Chordata > Actinopteri > Gobiiformes > Gobiidae > Periophthalmus > Periophthalmus modestus. Next base: position 802,906 of record JAIEZT010000198.1, on the reverse strand, counting down.
GGGTGTGCAATTCCCAGAAATGTGTGCATCTAAACAGTCTGTGACCCACTGCTGACCCACGACTGTCTGAACTGTGAGTGTGCAGTGCTGCCTAAGGGAAAGAATTTTGTTTCAGTCTGGCAGAGTGGTTAGCCTGTCTTCTCCTCTCAGTAAAAAGGTTGTGGGTTAGACTCCTGATCTCTCTAAGTGGAGTGTGCATGTTCTCCCTGTGTGACTGTGGCAGAGTGGTTAGCCTGTCCCCTCCTCTCTCTCCTTAGAAACATGACCAGGAAGTAGTTTAAATGTCTTCTTTGCTCTGTAGCACTACACCATATGGACAACATTAAAGCACGTTTAGCTTCTTTTGAGTAATCGTTTCAGACATGTGGTTGTGTGCCCAGAGCAGTGACCTCTCGACCTCTCGCTGCCACTACAAATGCATTACCTCCTCTTAACTTCATTCTCCAAAAAAACATGTTCCAGAATGGTGCTTTTTTTCATTTCTCCCAACTCTACCGGGAATATTTAAGAGCCCGGTTCATCTTACACACACACACGCTTGTCATTACTGCGAGTCACGGCCGATCAGACGCTGCCTTCATCCTCAGATACCCAGTGCACTGCGAGCGTCTCCAATACTTCAGCAAGGCATAAATCTCAGCTTTTTCATGTGGTTAAGGCGACTTTGAGTTTTTCTATATTTTAAACTTTATCAGGTGTGAGTTCTGACCACAGTGCGTGCCTGAAATCCGTTTTGGTTGTCACGGTTGGATCCAAAAATATGAATTTGTCGAGTTGGAGGTAATTTTTGTTGGAGATACGCCAGAACAGCTGTGCAGAGGCGGGAGAGTGAAGCTGTGGTTTGACATTTTAAACAAATGTCAAAAGTGCTTTTGGTAATGAAGCATGTTTGGGTTTGACAGAAAATACAGGAGACAGGCTAACCACTCTGCCACAGAAAACAGGGAGAACACGCTCAGATCAGGAGTCTAACCCACAACCTCCTGATGAGAGGGAACAGGAGATGGACAGGAGGATTGACCCCTGTCTCTGGGTCAGTTCACAGTGTTGCTGATAATTACAGGTTTAAGTGCTTTGCTAAATGGTTTAGACCCGGTATAGTCCTGGTTAAGTCCTGGTTTAGTCTTGATTTAGTTCTGGTTTGATCCTGGTTTAGTCATTGGTTTGGTCCTGTTTGGTCCTGGTTTAGTCATTGGTTTGGTCCTGGTTTAGTCCTGGTTAGACCTGGTTTATCCTGGGTTTAGTCCTGGTTTAGGCTCCGTTTAATCCTGGGCTGAGCCCAGTCTGCAGTCGTCAGTATCATTCTAAGGAGCTTTAAACCTGGTGTAGACCTGGGATGGACGGGTTTAAGTCTTGGTTAAGTTCTGGTTTGATCCTGAACTTAACGTAGTCCTAGTCATTATTCTTTGGTTACACTCTGGCAAACACTATGTAACTTCTTGTCTCCATGGAGATGTTATTGCTTCGTCTGGAATGTTCCACAGGCTGGCATTATACTTCCATGGAGACTAGGTGACGCTACCTGGCCATGTTTCAGGTCAGATCTGTGGAGAGGCGTCTCCACTCACAGTAAGAAGGCATGTTTTTCAATGTATTTATACAAATATGTATTTACATACATTTGCCTAAAATATATAATAACAACAACAATAATAATAATAATATTCCACTGACATGACGCCCTGCTCTTCACGTCAGCAGCCGTCTGTCGATGTGCAGATAACACACTGACAGAGTGTCCCCGCGGCGCCATGTTGAGGACCTGCCGAGAGACAGACTTATTCAGGTAAAAGTGTAGAACGCACACATTTAGCTGCAGGCGATGAGCGAGGGATCACTATCTAAACACAGAGAGAGGAGGAGAGGAGGAGGGAGGGAAAACAAGAGGAGCGAGAGAAAAGGGAGGGGAACAGAAGGAGAGAAAGAGGAGATAGAAGGAGAAAGGTAGAGGAGAGGGAGAGAAGGAGAGAAAAAGAAATGGAGAGGACATGAGAGAGTGGGAGAGAGAGAGGGAGAAGTACTGACAAATGTGGGAGAAGACACGGGAGATGAAAAGTAAAGAGTTGTAACAGAAACAAGGTGATAGTGGCTGAGAGGTGCCTGACAGTACTGTCACCAAACAGACATTTCAGGAGTAATGAAAAGGCTCAATGCTGATTCCGATACCACGATGAGAATAAAAACACTCTTTCTTTTGACAATATAATGTGATTAACACATTAAATGTTTGTACTTTGTTTTTTGTGTGTAGTCCCTCAGTGTGCAGTAGGTTCATTGTGGTCCATGGGTGTGTACTAGTCTATGTGTCTTATACTTGAAAGGTACAGATACAGAAAAAAGATACAGCTCAACATAATTATAAACATATTCAGGAAAGGTTCATTTCTGTCTGAATGGGACTTTTTGAGTATCTGTATGAGTATTGTGTATACTTTGACAGCTCTAATGCCTAAAATGTGCCTATAACCTCTACTTTAACAGTAGTACTCGCACCTACAAGTGCCTCGTCAAGGACACTGCAGAAGTGAAGCTGACAGCGAGGACTCGCCTTCTGCAGTTGCAGTGAAGAATAGAGCAGTTTAAATGAGGCTAAACTCAATATATATTAGCTTGAAATGTGTAATGTGTGTTACGCCGATCTCAGACCATCCAGAGTGAAGAAGTAAATCATGATGAAAGCAGGACTAAAGCAGGACTAAAGCAGGACTAAAGCAGGACTAAAGCAGGACTAAAACAGGACTAAAGCAGGACTAAAGCAGGACTAAAGCAGGACTAAAGCAGGACTAAACCAGGACTAAAGCAGGACTAAACCAGGACTAAACCAGGACTAAAGCAGGACTAAAGCAGGACTAAAGCAGGACTAAAGCAGGACTAAACCAGGACTAAAACAGGACTAAAACAGGACTAAACCAGGACTAAAACAGGACTAAACCAGGACTAACGCAGGACTAGAACAGGACTAAAAGAGGACTAAAACAGGACTAAAACAGGACTAAACCAGGACTAAACCAGGACTAAACCAGGACTAAACCAGGACTAACGCAGGACTAAAAGAGGACTAAACCAGAACAAAAACAGGACTAAAACAGGACTAAAAGAGGACTAAAACAGGACTAAAACAGGACTAAAACAGGACTAAACCAGGACTAAAGCAGGACTAAAGCAGGACTAAAGCAGGACTAAAGCAGGACTAAAGCAGGACTAAACCAGGACTAAAGCAGGACTAAAGCAGGACTAAAGCAGGACTAAAGCAGGACTAAACCAGGACTAAAGCAGGACTAAACCAGGACTAAACCAGGACTAAAGCAGGACTAAAGCAGGACTAAAGCAGGACTAAACCAGGACTAAACCAGGACTAAACCAGGACTAAACCAGGACTAAACCAGGACTAAACAAGGACTAAAGCAGGACTAAACCAGGACTAAACCAGGACTAAACCAGGACTAAACAAGGACTAAAGCAGGACTAAAGCAGGACTAAACCAGGACTAAACCAGGACTAAACCAGGACTAAACAAGGACTAAAGCAGGACTAAAGCAGGACTAAAACAGGACTAAACAAGGACTAAAGCAGGACTAAAGCAGGACTAAAACAGGACTAAAGCAATAAACCAGAAATAATGCAGTTTGAAAATATGCCCAGATTTAAAGGGATAGTATGTTACTTTACAGGCTTTTTATCTCCACGGAGATGTTCTCGCTTTGCTTGGAATGTTCCACAGTGTTTCGACTTATCTTCCTTGCATTTACAGATGTTTTTATTGCTCAAAAATACCTTAAAAAACATGCATTCTTATGGTCAATGGGCTCACGTCTCCACTGATCTGACTGGTAACTTGGCCTAGAGGCATCAGTGGCTTGTGGCTTGATTTAATACAATAATGTGAAACATTTCGAGCAAAAAAAATAACATCTCCATGGAGACAACCACTAAGAAATGTTATATTGCTAAGTAGGCTGTGAATGTGCTTAGACTCAAAACATCATGAATCCATTTAGATGGGACTCAGTGTTATCGTTTAGACATCATTCCGAGTACTATTTGGCATAAATAGTTACAAATTTCCCTGTCTCAGCTCGTTCTTTTCCCTATCTGGGACATTCTTGGAGCATTCTTCCATAATCCTCTGTCTCGAGTGAGTTAAGGCTCCAGGCTGATCCGGAGCTAGCCACATGCTAACGCTATCTACCATCAACAACATGCTAACAAGAGGTTACAAAGGTCAGGCTTTAAAATGTGACGCTGACTGTCAGGACTAGACCAGGACTGGACCAGGACTAGACCAGGACTAGACCAGGACTAGACCAGGACTAGACCAGGACTAAACCAGAACTAAACCAGGACTAAACCAGGACTAAACCAGGACTAAACCAGAACTAAACCAGGACTAAACCAGGACTAAACCAGGACTAGACCAGGACTAGACCAGGACTAGACCAGGACTAGACCAGGACTAGACCAGGACTAGACCAGGACTGGACCAGGACTGGACCAGGACTAGACCAGGACTAGACCAGGACTAGACCAGGACTAAACCAGGACTAAACCAGGACTAGACCAGGACTGGACCGTGACTAGACCAGGACTAGACCAGGACTAGACCAGGACTAAACCAGGACTAAACCAGGACTAGACCAGGACTAGACCAGGACTGGACCATGACTAGACCAGGACTAGACCAGGACTAGACCAGGACTAGACCAGGACTAGACTAGGACTAGACCAGGACTAGACCAGGACTAGACCAGGACTAAACCAGGACAAAAAACAGGACTAAATCAGGACTAATCCAGGACAAAACCAGAACTAAACCAGGACTAGACCAGGACTAGACCAGGACTGGACCAGGACTAAACCAGAACTAAACCAGGACTAGACCAGGACTAGACCAGGACTGGACCAGGACTAAACCAGAACTAAACCAGGACTAAATCAGGACTAAGCCAGGACTAAACCAGGACTAGACCAGGACTAGACCAGGACTAGAGCCAGGACTAGACCAGGACTAAACCAGGACTTAACCAGGACTACACCAGGATTAAACCAGGAGTAAATATCTCCGACCTCCTCTCGTGTCCCTGTCCTCCTGTCCTGGCATGCTCCATAGACATGCCAAATTTACGGAATTCACTTTTTCTTTCCCTTTTTCTTTCCCTTTTTTTTTTTTTTTTTTTTTGAGCCAAGATTTGTTTTGACGTTTATGAAGGTCCTGAAGGCAAAGGGACGAGGAGAGAGAAGGACTGTGTTTATGTCAACGAGACGGATTATGTCTGCCCCAAAAAGAAAGAGAAGAGAGAGGGAGGAGAAGGAGGAGAGAGGAGAGAGAGGGCAGGGTTCAAGTACTGAGGAGGGGCGAGCAAGCTTTAAACGCATAAATGTTACACAGGTGGGACCGGGTCTGAACCAGGATTAAACCAGGTCTAAACCAGGTCTAAACCAGGTCTAAACCAGGACTAAACCAGGTCTAAACCAGGTCTAAACCAGGTCTAAACCAGGTCTAAACCAGGTCTAAACCAGGTCTAAACCAGGACTAAACCAGGTCTAAACCAGGTCTAAACCAGGTCTAAACCAGGTCTAAAACCAGGACTAAACCAGGACTAAACCAGGACTCTTAGGACTAAACAGGTCTAAACCAGGAGGACTAAACCGGGTCTAAACTCAGACTAAACCAGGTCTAAACTGGGTCTAAACCAGAACTAAACCGAGATTAAATCAAGACTGAGACTGATAGGTCGCTGGACTTGACTGGCTTCACCTGAGAGACGTGGAAGGTGGGGTGGATGCGGAGAGAAGGTGGGAGTTTGAGCTGTACGGCAGATGGGTTGATGATCTTAGTAATTTTGAAAGGACCCAGGAAGCGAGGAGAGAGTTTACGGGAGTCAGTCTTTAACGGGATGGTCTTGGCGAATAGCCATACTTTTTGCCCAGCCTGGTACTCAGGTGCCAGGATGCGATGCCGTCCACCGCCCCTCTTCGTGCGGACCCCAGCCCGGAGAAGCTGCGGCCCTCGTCTTCCTCCAGATGCGGCGGTACCGCTGGAGGTGCTGCTGGATCGAGGGGACCGCCAGATCCTCTTCTTCGGAGGGGAACAGTGGGGCCTGGTACCCGAGGGAGGCCTGGAACCAGGAGATGCCGGAAGATGAGCTGACGAGGTAGTTATGGGTGTACTCAATCCAGGGGAGAAAGGAGCTCCATGATGAGGGGTTGGCCGAGACTACACAACGTAAGGCTGATTCGAGGTCTTGATTGGCGCGTTCAGTCTGTCCGTTGGTCTTAGGGTGAAAGCCGGAGGTAAGGCTGACGGTGGCACCCAACCCCTGGCAGAAGGCTCGCCACACCTGCGAAGTAAACTGGGTGCCACGGTCGGAAACTATGTCGCAGGGGGTACCGTGGAGTTGGAAGACATGCGTCGTGAGCTGGTCTGCGGTCTCCTTGGCGGTCGGAATCTTGGGGAGACCGATGAAGTGTGCTGCCTTGGAGAAATGGTTGACTATGGTGAGTATGGTTGTATGTCCTTGAGATGGAGGGAGACCGGTGACGAACTCCACGGCGATATGGGACCATGGTCGCCTGGGGACTGGAAGGGGGAGAAGCAGACCAGATGGAGGTGAGTGGGAGGCCTTAGCCCTGGCACATACCTGGCACGCCGCAACGTATTGCCTGGTGTCACGGTCCATGGTGGGCCACCAGAAGTGCCGTTTGAGGAGCGACAGGGAACGGTTGACACCAGGATGGCAGGCGAACTTAGAGGCATGGGCGAATTCGAGGACCTGGGAACGGACAGAGTCAGGTACAAACAATTTGCCAGGCGGACCGTTACCTGGATCTGGTCGGACGGTCTGGGCCCCTAGGTCCTCGATCTCCCAGTGGACGGCTGCCACAATGCAAGATGGAGCGAGGATGGAGTCCGGAGTGGACAGGGTTTCTTCCTGGCTGAACTGACGAGACAAGGCATCGGGTTTGACGTTGCGGGAACCGGGGCGATAGGTGAGTATGAAATTGAATCTGCTAAAAAACAAGGACCAGCGGGCTTGGCGGGGATTTAGACTTTTGGCAGATTGAATGTACGAGAGGTTCTTGTGGTCCGTCCAAACGAGGAATGGTTGCTCCGCCCCCTCGAGCCAGTGACACCATTCTTCCAGGGCTAATTTGACGACAAGAAGCTCACGGTCCCCCACGTCATAGTTAGCCTCCGCAGGGGACAGGCGCAGAGAGAAGAAGGCACATGGGTAGAGGTGATCGTGGGGGGCGAACCTTTGAGACAGGATGGCTCCTACTCCCGTATCCGAAACGTCGACCTCCACTACAAACTGACGGGACAGATCTGGCTGGTGAAGGATGGGGGCAGAGGTGAACAGGTCTTTGAGTTTTTCAAAGGCGGACTGGGCTTCGGCTGACCAGGCGAACTGTAAAGCAGGAGAAGTGAGTTTGGTGAGTGGAGAGATGACCCGGCTAAAGTCCCTTATAAACCATTGGTAGAAGTTGGCGAATCCAATGAACCGTTGAAGTTTTTCGTTTAGTAGGTACCGGCCACTCCATCACGGCTTTGATTTTATCTGGGTCGGCCTTCATCTGGCCCCGCCCCACAATAAATCCCAGAAAACTGACTTTGCTGGAATGAAACTCGCACTTTTCGGCTTTTACAAACAGTTTATTTTCAAGGAGACGTTGTAGAACCTGGCGCACGTGGTTTTGGTGTTCCTGGATGTTCCGGGAGAAGATCAAGATGTCATCCAGGTAGACGAAAACAAAGCGGTTCAGGAAATCCCGCAGAACATCATTGATGAGGGCCTGAAAGACAGCAGGAGCATTAGTGAGCCATTACTAGGCATTACTAGGTATTCAAAATGTCCCAGGGGAGTTTTAAAAGCAGTTTTCCATTCGTCTCCCTCTCTAATTCGAACTAAATGGTATGCATTTATGAGGTCTAACTTAGTGAAGACGGTGGCGCCGTGGAGCGGGGTAAAAGCAGAGTCCAACAAGGGCAAGGGGTATTTATTCTTCACAGTGATATTGTTCAGTCCCTGATAGTCTATGCAAGGGCGCAAAGTTTTATCCTTTTTAGTGATGAAGAAGAATCCCGTGCCCACCGGGGATGAAGATGGGCGGATGATCCTGCTGGCGAGGGAGTCCTTGATGTACGCCTCCATCGTCTCTCTTTCCGGTTTCGAGAGGTTGTACAGACGACTGGAGGGGAACGGAGCACCCGGAAGCAGATCAATGGCGCAGTCGTAGGGCCGGTGTGGGGGAAGAGACAGCGACCGGCTCTTGCTGAACACCTCCTGGAGGTCATGGTACTCCTCCAAAACTGAAGCCAGGCTGGGGACCTCTGGAGGCGGGTCGGGACCGGAACTGGTGCCCCCGGCAGGAGACAGGGCGGACTGGAGACGGAGGGCATGGCAGGACGAGCTCCACCCAGACACTCGACCCCGTACCCAGTCAATAGAGGGATTGTGTGCTCGTAGCCGGGGGTAGCCGAGCACCAGAGGGGAAGAGGCAGTGGAGATGACGTGGAAACGGCGAGATTCTCGGTGATTACCAGATAAAACCAGGGTGATGGGTTCGGTACGGTGTGTGACTCGGGCCAGAGGTTGTCCATTGAGTCCCAGGGCCATAAGAGGGGATTCCAGGGCCTCGAGTTTGACCCCGAGTTGCTCCGCCAAGCGTCCAAAAAAATCCTCTTCGCCCCCGAGTCCACCAGGTCCGAGACCGACAAAGTATCCGCATGTAAACACAAGGTTGCGTCCAATAAAATCCGACTAGAGCAGTCCGGGATTTGAGACTTACCCACCAGTACTCCCAGGGCCGCACTCCTTTTGGCCACACTGGGCAATCGGCGATGTAGTGCCCCCTCTCGCCGCAGTAGAGGCATTCACCGGCCAAGTGGTGGCGCCGCATCCGCTCCTCGGGGGAAACGAAGGTCCAGCCCAATTGCATCAGCTCCTCGGGGGGCGGTAGCACGCGAGGAGACGGCGGCATGGGACGAGGGACTGTTCGGACTGGCGAGAGCCACCTCTCTCTCGATGTGTCTGGAGTCTATTGTCAGTACGCTTAGCCAGCACAATAAGAGCCTTCAGGTCCGGAGGCTCATCCCGGGAAACAAGTTCATCCTTCAATTGTTCATTAAGTCCACGCACAAAAACGGCTCGAAAAGCGTTATCCGTCCAGTCGAGTTCAGCCGCATATGTCCAGATATCGATGGTGTAGTCCGCCACCGATCGGGAACCCTGAGTCAGTTTAACAAGCGGGACGCCGCGTCCGCCTGTTAGTGCGGGTGGTCAAAAACAAGTTTAAAAGCAGTCACGAAGTCGTTAAAATCCACTGAGTCCAACACCACGTTGGAAAAGCGTGCCTCGGCCCATTGGAGCACCTTACCCCGGAGCAAACCACAGATGTAGCGGATCTTGGCAGCGTCAGACGCGAAGCGGGCGGGGCACTGCCGAAACATCAAGGTACACTGGAATAAAAATCCACGGCAGAGGCTGGGCTGTACGGCGTAGGGATCCGGGTCCGTGCCTCTCGACTCAGGTGGGCACGGCGGAGGCGTGACCCTCACCACGGCGGCCACAGGAGCAGACTGAGGAGTGAGCAGAGCAGTCAGTTGGCTAGAGAGCTGGTTCACCTGCTGAGTGAGGGTCTGATTGCACTCCAACAGGTCTCTGATTGATTGGTCCTGCTGTCCGATTATCACTCCTTGGTGTGAGAAGACCTGGCGCAGCGCCGGGTCCGACCCTGAGTCGGCTTGGTCCATGTTGGCCAGATTGTTCTGTAACAATGTCTGAATATGCAGGCCAACACGCACGACTTAGGGAGCGGTTTAACAGTGTTTATTTACAAGTGTGATAATCAAAGTGCAACAAAGTCGGTAGAGTCTCTCTCTCAGAACGGCAAGCAGGGTGAAGAGCAGGGTCCAGTGCACGGGAACAGACAGGTGAAACAAGACAACGATACCAGTGAGGAGCGGGGTCCAGAACGGAGCAGAGGCAGCTGAGCTGGCGGAGCAAGAGGCAGGATTGTTTGACACGCGGACGATCTGTCACCGAATGTCAGCTCCCAGTCCTTCTTAAACCCACGGCAGGTGGAGGTGATCACTCTGATGAGTTGCAGGTGCACATGGGAGGGACTGGGAGCTCCGCCCAGGGAGGAGAGCACAGGATACATACAGGAACAGGCAAATCATGACAAAAAAATGATCAAATACAATAATAGTACAGAAACAGTGACAGAATATCTCAGGTCTTGTACATGACTTTGGATCCAAAATAATACGTCTGTATTATTTTGGGTGTAAATTGTATTATTTTTTGTGTAAATTGTCGGCATTATTTTTGATGTAAATTATATTATCTTAGGTGTAAATTTATAGAATTTTGGGTGTAATGGGTATTTTTTGCATTTAAATTGTATTATTTTGGGTGTAAATCATCAGTATTATTTTGGGTGTAAATCATATTATTTTGGGTGTAAATCATATTATTTTGGGTGCAAATCATATTATTTTGGGTGTAAATCATATTATTTTGGGTGCAAATCGTCTGTATTATTTTGGGTGGGAGGAGAGATGGGAGAGAAAAGGAGGAGAGAGAAGAGAAAAGAGAGAGGGGGGACAGAGAGGGGGACATAAGTGGGAGAGAGGAGGAAAGAGAGGGGTGGGGAGGGCAGACAGGCGGGAGAGAGAGAGGAGAAGGGGAGTAGAGGGGGGGTGAGGGGGAGAGAGAAAGGCTGAGAGAGAGGGGACAGAGAGAGGAGGAGAGAGGGGGTGAGCGAGAGGGGACAGAGAGAGTGGAGGAGAGGGGGGAGAGAGAGAGAGGGGACAGAGAGAGCGGGGAGAGAGGGGGTGAGAGAGAGGGAAAAGAGGTGGGGACAGAGAGGGGGAGACATAGGGGGGAGAGAGGGGAAAAAAAGAGGGGGGGGGCAGGGCAGAGAGAGGGGACAGAGGAGGTAGAGAGAGGAGGGAAACAGTGTCCTGGGACAGCGCTGTCCTGTAAACATGCTTAATTATGATGGATGAGCCTGGAAGATATTCATGTAAATGCTCTCTCTCTCTCTCTCTCTCTCTCTCTCTCTCTCTCTCTCTCTCTCTCTCTCTTTCTCGTTGTCTCTCTCTCTCTTTCTCTTCCTTTCTCTCTCTCTTTCTCGCTGTCTCTCTCTCTCTCTTCTCTCTCTCTTTCTCACTGTCTCTCTCTCTCTCTCTCTCTCTCTTTCTCACTGTCTCTCTCGCTTCCTCTCTCTCTCTCTTTCTCACTGTCTCTCTCTCCCTCTCTCTCTCTCTTTCTCACTGTCTCTCTCTTCTTCCTCTCTCTCTCTTTCTCACTGTCTCTCTCTCTTCCTCTCTCTCTTTCTCACTTTCTCACTCTCTCTCTCTTCCTCTCTCTCTCTCTCTCCCTCTTCCTCCCTTTCTCTTTCTCTCTCTTTTCAGATGACATCACCTCGTTCTACAGTTCAATCATATTTATCACAGATGGAGCAGATCAAAATGAATCTTGTTGAAATGAAGCTCGACTTGGGTCGAGTCACGATTAAAATGATCAGGGTCGATATTTGTGAGTATTTCATGGTAAAGTACAATTAATATTTCATGGTAAAGTACAGTGAGTATTTCATGGTAAAGTACAGTGAGTATTTCAGGGTAAAGTACAGTGAGTATTTCAGGTGAGTATTTCATGGTAAAGTACAGTGAGTATTTCATGGTAAAGTACAGTGAGTATTTCAGTTGAGTATTTCATGGTAAAGTACAGTGAGTATTTCATGGTAAAGTACAGTGAGTATTTCAGTTGAGTATTTCATGGTAAAGTACAGTGAGTATTTCAGTTGAGTATTTCATGGTAAAGTACAGTGAGTATTTCATGGTAAAGTACAGTGAGTATTTCATGGTAAAGTACAGTGAGTATTTCAGGGTAAAGTACAGTAAAGTACAGTGAGTATTTCAGGGTAAAGTACAGTAAAGTACAGTGAGTATTTGAGGGTAAAGTACAGTGAGTATTTCAGGGTAAAGTACAGTGAGTCTTTCAGGGTAAAGTACAGTGAGTATTTGAGGGTAAAGTACAGTGTAATCAACAGGAAAATCTGCCTCTTGCCTCCATCTGGGAGTCTGACCTCATCACGTTGTAATATCTGAAACCCATCAGTGCAGTATTTGAAGTACAGTGGCCTGGGAGGGTCAGACCTCAGGAAGACTGATGTCATATGTGAGTGATGTGGTCACGCTGGATAAAGACGGCTCTGTGTGTCTAAATGAAGAGTACAGCCACAAAACTACTGCTACTGCTACTACTACTGCTACTGCTACTACTACTACTACTACTACTACTACTACTACTACTACTACTACTACTACTACTACTACTACTACTACTACTAGAGGCGCAAAACTGTAATCAGGACTTAACCACAATAAACACAAAGTTTTTAAAGGGATCATGACACCAGACACAAATGTGCGACTACTACCACTACTACAACTACTAGTACTACTGTGAATGCAACTATCACTGCTGAGAACACGGAGCATTTAAAGGGGGATGACGCCACCAGACACATATGTGCCACTATCACTACTGCAAGTAATACTACAATTACTACCGCTATTACTACTACAACTATTACTATTACTACTACTACTGTTACTACAACAACATTTGCTGAATTTTTAGATTGTTCAAGTTCAAATGAACTCACAGATAGAGGATCCCTGGTTTTATCCCCTTCTCGGGTGAGGTTGCATATAAAGCTAACTGTAATTAGCATGCTAACCGCACACTTCCTGATCCTTGAACAATAGAATGTGTCATAATGAGATGCAGGCAGCACACAGTGGACTTTTTGAATTCAAGAGCTGAGAAGAGAGTTTTCCAGGTTCAAAGCCGGAGCGTAGTGTCTGAAGATACGCAAAAGGAAATAGTCCAGAGATTAGGAGAAAAAAGAGGAGAGAAAAAGGAAGGATGTGGGGTTATCACCGTGACTGGCAACCGTCACTATGAGAAAGAAAGACAGGATCAGCACTCGGGGAGAACGTGTACACATGAACATGAACTACTGCACACTTCTACTGGTACTACTGTGAAAGACAACTACTGCTGCAACGGCTATAACTACTACATATCCTACAATTACTGCTACTACTACTACTACTAATACTACTACACACTTCTACTGGTACTACTGTGAAAGACAACTACTGCTGCAACAGCTACAACTACTACATATGCTACAATTACTGCTCCTCCTCCTCCTCCTACTACTACTACTACTACTACTACTACTACTACTACTACTACTACTACTACTACTACTACTACTACTACTACATTACTACTACACTTCTGTAGTAGTATTAGTAGTAGTAGTAGTTCCTTCACAAAAGGAATGGAGAGAGAGGAGAGGAGGGAGAGAAGAGAGAAAAGAGGAGATGAGCAAGAGAGGGAGGAGGAGAGAGAGAAAGGGGAGGATTAGTGGGAGGAAGGAGGTAAAATAATGGGGAGAAAGAGAGAGGAGGGAGGAAGAGGAGAGGAAAGAGGAAGAATAGAGTGAATATGAGGAGAGGCGGAGGAAGAAGTGGCTAGGGGTAGAGGAGAGAAAGAGAAAGGAGAGAGAGCGGTGGTCCGGGCAGGTTCCACACTGCTTCATTTCTGTCACTGCAACTTTTTTCGTATCGATACCTGTGAAAAATGAGGATCTCGTTTCGATACTAGTTGATTAGTATCTTATTATTAATTCCAATACTTCTGACACCTCTATGAGAGGAGGAGTACCACAGTCACACAGGGAGGACGCAGTAACAGTAGACAGTGGTATTTCTAGTACAGTAGATTCCTGGAGTACTTATAGGACTTGAGGGGCTACTTTGGATCTGGTGTCACAGCGACGAGAGCCAAACAGACACAGCTGCAGCTTTACATCCACAAAAACAACTGTGTTCTACTGTCTACTACTACTACTACTACTACTACTACTACTACTACTACTACTATACATCCACAAAAACAACTGTGTTCAGGTCAAATGTCTGTGTGTGTATGACAAGGACCGCAGCAAATACTACTATACTACTACTATTACTACCACTACTACTACTGCTACTACTAGTACTATACTACTACTACTACTACTACTACTACTACTACTACTACTACTATACATCCACAAAAACAACTGTGTGTTCAGG
>JAIEZT010000198.1:718742-783742 GCA_019594935.1 Periophthalmus modestus | reverse complement strand
ACTACAAAACCACAGAAACTCAGGACCACAAGACCTCAGCAGTACAGGAGCACAGGACCTCAACACCACAGGACCTCAGCACCACAAGACCACAGGACTACAAGACCTCAGCAGTACAAGACCACAGGACCTCCGCACCACAGGACCACAGCAACACAAGACCACAGGACCTCAGCACTACAAGATCACAGCACGACAGGACCACAGCAACACAAGACCACAGGACCTCAGCACTACAAGACCAAAGCACTGCAAGACTACAAGACCTCAGCAGTACAGCAGCACAGGACCTCAGCACCACAGAACCAGAGCACCACTGGACCACAGGACCTCAGCTCCAGAAGACCATAGGACCTCAGCACCACAAGACCACAGCACCACAGCACCACAGGACCTCAGCACCACAGGACCTCAGCACCACAGGACCACAGCACCACAGCACCACAGGACCACAGCACATAGCACTGTAGGACCACTGCACTATAGGACCACAGCATTGTAGGAATCCAAAGCAACGTCTCCTGTCATTTGTCCCTTGTCCTCTACTGAAGTTATGCGATACATTTGTGAATGGATTGGAGATTTATGCTTTAATAATAGTTTTTAAAGTTCATATTTTAAACCTGTCCAAGAGCATTAATATCTGAGAGACTGAAATCTGAACTTTAAACCAATCCAAGAATCCCATTTATTTCAGAACATGTTTGTTGAGGTATAAACTACAGGCTTAGCGGCTTTTACACAGAATAAGACCCCATGGAGAAACAGGGAGGGCATCTGACACACAAGGACATTAAAGGTACACTATGTAACTTTTCTGGTGGTTGTAAACTTATCTTTCTCCATGGCCATTTACCTAATTAATTTCCATTTTTGTCACATTTTCCATTATTCAGATTAAGAACTTAATTAACTGTGGACTTAATTAACTTTTTGACTGTGATTACTCTTGCTACTAAAGTCATAATGTGGAACATTAAAGGCAATGCAATCATATCTCCATGGAAACAAGCCATGGAGACTTTGCTTGGAATGATCCACTGACATCGCAAAGTTAAAAAACAAAAAAACAAAAGATAACTAGAATGGTAAAAGAAAAATTACCAAAATGATTTCAGTAATTATGATAATTTGAATATCATTAAAACTGTCATTACTCAAGGCACAAAATGTCTGACGTGGTTGCCGTTGGCGATGTGCTGTTGCATCAGAGGGTGGGGGGATAATGAGCAAAGCAGAGACCGCTGGAACGACACACCCAAAACAGATGCCCGAAACTGCGGCCAAATGTATGAAACAGGTGCCTCCAGGTACAGGCCTGAGGAACGCATCAGAGACGTGGCTATGAGAGCGCGAGCTAACGCTAATAAACAAGGTCAACGCTATGTCACTGAACCTCAGTGGGACTTTATGCACTATTATTATTATTACACTAGCCACAGGGGTCGACTGATACTTTGCTGCTGGTGTGAACATTCTCTGAGGGTGTGAATCTAACTGGTGGCACTGCTCTGTCTGAAGCTCTGTTACTCAAGTTAGACTTACATTTCAGGTTTGTTTTAACACAATCTGACCATTAAGGACTGACTTAGCTGAACTACAACAGGTGAGCTGATCTGTGCTGTTAAACAAGTCCCTCTCAAATAACATCACAGTCACAAGCGTAACTAGCATTAGCCAAAAGTTTTTCAGTCAGTCGTTCTCACCTTTTTGTGTAAAATCAAACTCCTGAACAGGACCACGAGCTCGGACTGATCACAGGCTCCTCAAAATCTACTCTTTTAATCCATTTTGTTTTTTTTCAAGAGTTTTCAGACAATCTTAAAACTTTTTTGGCAGTGTTTGCTAATGTGTGCCTTGTATCACCGTGGTAACAGTTGCACATTCCACCATAGACATCCATCCCCAGCGTGATGTCACTGCTAGTTTCAGTAGGTTGTGTTCACGTTCCAGAATTTGATTTCAGATGTTTTGGGGTCTGTAAAACACTATGGGAGATTCATGTTTTTAAAGAAGTTTACAACCAGGTCAGCTCTGTGGAGAGGCGACCCTAATCACATTTAGAATGCTTTGTCTTTGATTTTGTGCCCAGTGTTTGACTGGACTTTGGCCCAGTTGGAGGTGTGCCAAAGCACGGCCTGGTCACTCATGTATGTGCACATGTCTAGTGGCAGACAGGATACACAAGAAGAGCAAAAAGTGAATGAACTCGGCTCCAAACTCATGATGAATCTGCTTCTCAGCTTCAGTCGGGCTGTGACAGACACTGTTGTTTAATCCATACACTCACAGAGGATCACAGCAGGACTCATATCTGACTCACTACTACTGCTACTACTACTGCAACTACTACTACTACCACTGTTAGTACTACTATTACTACTACTACTGCTACTACTTCTACTACTACTACCGTGTAGTCAGTATAACATCAGTACGTGCCCAGATGAAACCCTGTCTTTCTGAATACCTCCATTGTCCTGTTCTTATCTCCTGTTTGTCCTCCTCCCTCTCTCCCTCCCTCCTTCATTCTCTCTCTCTGTACCTGGTCTAACCTCTTCTCTCCCTTCTTCTCTCTCTCTTTCTCTCCCTCTCTTTCTGTCTGTACCTCGTCTTATCTCGTTTCCTTTCATCATTGCAGCGGTGCTTAAAAACCCCGGGCCAATAAAGAGGCCATGAGAGAGGAGCACCTGAATGCTCCACGAAAAGAGGGAGGAGGAGAGAGAGAAGAGGAAGAGAGGGGGATAGAGAGAGGAGCACCTGAATGCTCCACGAAAAGAGGGAGGAGGAGAGAGAGAGAAGAGGAAGAGAGGGGGATAGAGAGAGGAGCACCTGAAGCTCCAGAAAAAGAGGGGGAGAGGAGAGAGGAGCAAGAGGAATGCTCCACGAGAGAGATAGGAGGAATGCTCCACGAAAAGAGGGAGGAGGAGAGAGAGAGAGAGGAAGAGAGGGGGATAGAGAGAGAGCACCTGAAGCTCCACGAAAAGAGGGAGGAGAAGAGAGAGAAGAGGGGAGGAGGAGAGAGGAGCACCTGAATGCTCCACGAAAAGAGGGAGGAGGAGGGAGAGGGATAGGAGAAGAGAGGGGGATAGAGAGAGCACCTGAATGCTCCACGAAAAAAGAGGGAGGAGGAGAGAGAGAGAGAGAAGAGAAGAGAGGGGGGGGTAGAGAGAGGAGCACCTGAATGCTCCACGAAAAGAGGGAGGAGGAGAGAGAGAGAAGAGGAAGAGAGGGGGATAGAGAGAGGAGCACCTGAATGCTCCATGAAAAGAGGGAGGAGGAGAGAGAGAGAAGAGAGGGAGAGAGAGGAATGCTCCACGAAAAGAGGGAGGAGAGAGAGAGAGGGGGATAGAGAGAGGAGCACCTGAATGCTCCACGAAAATGAGGGAGGAGAGAGAGAGAAGAGGAAGAGGGGGGAGAGAGAGAGGAGCACCTGAATGAGGAGAGGGAGGAGAGAGAGAGAGAGAGAGCATAGAGAGAGGAGCACCTGAATGCTCCATGGGAGGAGGAGAGAGAGAGGAGAGGAGAGAGGAGGATGAGAGAGGGAGAGAATGACGAAAAGAGGGAGGAGGAGGAGAGAGAGGAAGAGGAAGATAGAGAGGAGGCACCTGAGATTGAGGGAGAGGAGAGAGAGAGGAAGAGAGAGGATAGAGAGAGAGAGGGCTCCACGAAAAGGAGAGGGAGAGGAGGAGAAGAGAGGAGGAGAGAGGGGAGAGAGAGAGGGGGAAGAGAGGGGGATAGAGAGAGGAGCACCTGAATGCTCCACGAAAAGAGGGAGGAGGAGAGAGAGAGAAGAGGAAGAGAGGGAAGGATAGAGAGAGGAGCACCTGAATGCTCCACGAAAAGAGGGAGGAGGAGAGAGAAGAGGGAGAGAGGGGGATAGAGAGGAGGGAAGCTCCAGAAAGAGGGAGGAGGAAAGAGAGAGAGATTGGAAGAGAAGGGGGGATAGAGAGAGGAGCAAATGAATGCTCCTGAAAAGAGGGAGGAGGAGGAGGAGAGAGATGAGGGAGAGAGGAGGGGATAGAGAGAGGCACCTGAAAGGGAGGGGAAGAGAGAGAAGAGGAGAGAGGGGGATAGAGAGAGGAAGAGAATGCTCCACGAAAAGAGGGAGGAGAAAGAGAGAGAAGAGAAGAGAGGGGAGAGAGCACCTGAGGGAGGGAGGGAGGAGAGAGAGATAGAGGGAGAAGAGAGGGAGAAGAGAGAGAGGGGGAAGAAAGAGAGGAGCAGAGGAGAGGGGGATTGAGAAAGAGGAAAAGAGAGAGAGGAGAGAGGGGGATAGGAGAGAGGAAGAGGGAGAAAAGAGGGAGAGGGGGGATGAAGAGAAGAGGGAAAGAGAGAGAAGGGAGAGAGGAGAGAGAGAAGAGGGCAGAGATGAGAGAGTGGAAAGAGAGAGAGGGGGAAGAGAGAAAGAGAGAGAGGGAGAGGGAGAGTAGAGAGGGGAAAGAGGAGAGAAGACAAGAGAGGGGAAGAGAGGGGAGAGGAGATGAAAAGAGGAGAGAGAGAAGAGACAAGAAGAGGAGGAGAGAGAGGAGGAGGATAAATGAAAAGAGGAGAGAGAGAAGAGACAAGAAAAGAGGAGAGAGAGAGAGGAAGGGAGAGATAGGAGGAGATAGAGAGGAGAGAGAAGAGGAGATGAAAAGAGGAGAGAGGGGAGGGGATAGATGAAAAGAGGAGAGAGGGGAGGGGGATAGATGAAAAGAGGAGAGAGAGGAGGGGGATAGGAGAGTCTTTGTTTTGTTATGTTTCCTCATCCTTTAGTCTCTCATCAAAAACACTGGGATTATGGAGCCAATTTAAAGTTACACTGTGTAACTTTTCTGGGAGAGTGTTGAACATCTGCTGTCACTATAGAAATGTTTCTGCTGTTTCTACAATGTTCCACAGTGTGGCATTAAACTAATCTGTCCATGGAAGCAGCAGATGATAGAGACCTGCTCATCTCCTCTGAGATGTTATTGCTGGGCTTAGAATGTGCCAAAATATGACATTACACTTATCGATCTCCAGGTGAGATCTACGGAGTGGCGAGCCTGCTGATAGTAAGAATCAGTGTATGTCTAGCGATAATAACTACATGTAATTGAGAAACTCATACTGTGGAACATTCTAGACAAAGCAATAATATCTTCATGGAGACAAGCAAGTGGTCGAACCCTTATCCAGAAAAGTTATGTAGTGCACCATCAAAAAATAAGGACAAAGCACTTGACAATTTAAAACCAAATATTACATCTGTTAAATAGTGAAAAGTCTCCAAAATGGCACCTACAGCAGGGATCCCAGAACAAAGTGCACTTGTACACGCTCAGGTCTGCTCTGTTTTGACACGGGCTTGCCTGGGTCTCCACGGCGACGGCATTCCCAGCGTCTGCAGTGATGGACAGGAAGTGAAGCAGGAATGTGTGAATACGACGGCAGCGCCAACATGTCCACTCTTGGTTTGCCCACTCCTTTTCCCAGCAGCACCTGACCCCCGGCACCTTGACCTCTGACCTGTGAACCTCAAAGAACAGCTTTCAACTTGAGGCAGTGACATGGAAGGACGTGGATCAAGACATTTAGATGATTAATACACAGGTACATTTGGGTGAGTATCAAGTAGTAGTTTTCAGACCCCAGTACTCTTACTCTACTCTTACTGGAGTAATATATAGTACAGAGTAACAGTACTCTTACTGGAGTAATATATAGTACAGAGTAACAGTACTCTTACTGGAGTAATATATAGTACAGAGTAACAGTACTCTTACTCGAGTAATATATAGTACAGAGTAACAGTACTCTTACTCGAGTAATATATAGTACAGAGTAACAGTACTCTTACTCGAGTAATATATAGTACAGAGTAACAGTACTCTTACTGGAGTAAAAGTCATGTTCCTCTTCTCTCTGTGAGTCTAAAGTGACTGGAGCTTTATGTAACAATATGAAATAATTTGAACATTTGTGTCTCTGGCTCCTTCAGATACGATTTAGTTTGGATCAGTTTTGTTTCTGTTTGACAAAAAAGAAAATTGTGGATCATTCAGTATTTAATTGAAGTGCAGTTTATTTGTGTTAGTTCTTTTTCTTTTAAGTTGTAGTTCTAAGTTTGAAGTTTTTTGTGTTCTTGAAATATTAAAATACAAATATATTTTATTTATTTTCATCTCTCAAAATAAGCGTCACACTCACAGAAGCTGGTACATCCCCCAAAACACTGTGTGTTTATCAAGACTTTCCATCCCCAACACCGACATAAAATGAAGAAATGTGCATGTGGAGTCGTCTGTGAGCAGCTATTCTCCACCATGAACTATGTTACAGACTTATCTTATTTTAAATGTCAAAAGTATTTGAGGCTCCCAGTGTTTTCTTTTCCTTGGACATTGGTCCAAACGGATTTTTGGGGGTTAAAGGTCGCCAACTCCTGGTGTAGACAGTTTCTTCAAATACTTTTTTTAACTTTTGCCAAATACTTTTTTAAATTTTATAATTTTGTACTTCTACTCTATATAAAGTCGTTACTTTGAAGTAACGTGACGTACTTAAGTAGTCGTCTTACATCCTCTCCCTCTGGATATTTGTTTGTTTGTGTTGATGTGTCATTTTCAGACAGATCGTTGGTGAGTCCCTCTCACTGTTCTGTCTCATTCCTTTGTATTTTTATAACAAATCTCCAAACGTCAAATCCACAAAGTATTATTTTTAGTTTTTTTCCCCTGATCATTTCTATCAGTGACATGGTCCATTTATTCGCTGTATTTATCCAACCACACAACATCTGGGAGGGCATCTGACACACCACAACATCTGCAGATCTAAGTAGAGGCCTAACACTACAGGGACACAGGAGGATGGGAGGGCATCTGACACACTACAATGTCCAAAAGTTATGCCATCTGAATCCTCTTGATATCATTCATTTGTCTTAAAAGCCCCATTTCCTTTTGAACGATATAGGATGAAAAAAAAATTTTTGATTGACAGATGGAATTTTGGTGGAATTTTTGAGTTTTGAAACCTTCTGCGTTTCCATGGAGACAGTTCACCTCTGCCCCTCCATATTGTTTTGGTTTTCGGATCGATGCTCTTAACAAGACTCCTTCGGAAAGTACATGCAAGCTAACACGTCCGCATCGCCATGGACACCGTTAAATGTTTTTGTTGTCGGCCATGATGTAATCAAGATGTCTCACCTTTCAACTTTGACCCCAAACAAAGGAGGAAGCGTCTTAAGTGCGGCGCAGGGATCTGAGCTCGTCTGAGTATTTGACCTTTTAGCTTCCTGTGATGTCATCCTCCAGCTCCATAGACGTCTGCCAAATGTCCAGAACTTCAACAAAAGACTCAAAAGGGAGATTGGGTTCAAAGGCCTGGTTAGCATTAGCACGCGCAACTAAGCTAGCATAATGGGGTGTAGCAGGATTAGCGACAAAGACCTGTGTCCAAGGAGAAGGTTGTTGAGTAAAGCAGGTCTGACAGATGGACATGTGTTTAAACAGGCCGAGGTGAAGCTCTGAAAAGCGGCTCCGATCATTTTAAAGTTCAGACCAGAGCAGTTCTACATCTGAACGAGGCACGAGGAACAAACACTAAACACAACAGTCTTTTTAAATGTTGCATTATTCTACTCATGCATCAGGCCTATCTGAGTTTTAAAGTGCACCATGGAACTTTTCTGGTGTATGACATGCACATCACCTGCTCGTCTCTGTGGAGATGCAGTTGCTTTGTCTGGAATGTCCCACAGTATGGCATAAACTATATCTATCTCCACAGCATTAAAACCTGCAGGTGATGCCACTAGGCCAAGGTACAGGCCAGATCTGTGAAGAGGTGATTCCTCTCACACCAAGAAAGTATTTTGTTGTTCGTTTATCATTGTGTCCTTGGGCAAGACATGTTGGTGGTGGGAGGGGCCAGCTGGGTGCAGATTGGCAGCCTTGCTCCCTCAGCCTGCTCCAGGGCAGCTGTGGCAGACAGTGTAGTGCTTTAAGACACATCGACAAGACTGTGACGTGTATTAAGTGTAAGACATTATTATTATGGAGTTGTAGTTTCACCAAAAACTTTAACTTAAGTTATTTCTTGGACCACTCATTTCTACTACTACTTGAGTAATATTATTTTAAAGTAAATGTACTTTTGGTTGAGTACAGTTTTGTCTGCTCTCCTCAGTGTGATAATGTGGTTCAAAGCAGTGACCCAAAACATTTGATTTATTTTCTTGCAGTGAATTGTACAGAAGTTAGCATAGCACATATTGACCCAGTACGCTGCTACTCGCCCTCCTTTTCCCAGAATCCCCTGCTCTGGTCAGCCCTGCGTCTTTTCGAAGCATGTTGACGATTTTAGCGACAAAGTGCTAAAATCTGAGCTGCTTCTCCAGTCTCTCGCCAATGTAAATGTTATTGTAGAATTTGAAGAGGATTTCTCAAACGAGGCGGATTGTGCGGGGCTAGCTCACGTGCTAAAGTTTACAGATGTTTACGTTGGAGATGCGTCGTAGCCGTTGTGTTTTCGCGTGGCTAGCGGTGGCCTACTTGAGCTAGCTTCAAAGTGGTGTTAGCTCCATGGCGACGCAGTTTGTGTTTGGCTAACACCGAAGCTCACCTGTGTGCAACATATCCTGCACTCAAATATAGAGGGAAATAAAGAGGCAGCCTATATAATGCGCTAGTGTGGGCAAAATATGGAACCGAAATATTTGCTCTGTGCTCCTATAAACGTTTAAAGTGCATACAACAGGTTTTCATGTTTTTCCAATTCTGACTTGGTTTTGCGGATAGTACCTGCTCTTAATATTTATCAGAGTTTTACATCTGTCAAGTGGTAGTTTGTGGGGAAAAAGTACAAAAATACAGGAAGTAGTGGAACACGGAAAACTCCATCCAAAATGCAGAGACAGTTTACACAAAAGGAAGGCATTTTTCTGACACTTTAAACCTCCATTTAACTAAATAAAGCTGCTCATTTATTTTTATTACTCTTACCAGAACTACTGTAATTTAGTGTAATTTAGACACGTTTTGGCCATTGTTTACCTTACGGTTGCTAGGTAAAAGTTGTGGAATTACCTCTATGTATGTCACATCTCCTGCCTGTGCGATCAGGAAGTATTTCACCATTTCACCAAAATTTTAATGCTTATATAGCAAATGGTTAAGGTGTAGGTAAATGTGTCTTGTGCATTTGACCCGTCCTTCAGTGTCCCTGGGTTAAACCTGCATTTGCTGATTCAAGCTGATGGATATTGAAGTATGCAGTTATTAGAATGGGTCTGATGAAAGTGAATGGACTTTAAAAACAGGAATTTTTGGATTAGCACAAGCTGACATCAAGAGGTGAGAACACATGAAACTATATAAAGCATAAAAAACTTAAAATCTGCTCTACATAACATTGATGTGTGAAATTTTCCATAGTATAGCATTAAATTTATGTATCATGCATTTATTAACTTTGGCTACAGTTTTATTGCTCAAAAATACCTTGCAAAACACGCATTCTTACAGTAAGCAAACTTGCCTCTTCACAGATCTGAACTGTAACTTGACCCAGTGACAACAAGATATACAAGTTTAATGGCATGTGTGGAACATTTGAGACCCCCCCATCAGAAAAGTTACACAGTTGAGCTTTATAACATTAGTTTAGGATTTGTCTGAAGGATGCTGAATGAACTTATCTAAACTTTCAAATAGCTGTCTTGATTTCAACCTCATAAGCTGTAACCAAGTAGAACCAACCCCATGGACATGGACCAGAGCCACCGACCCCACGACACAGACAGAGCCACCGACCCCACGACACAGACCAGAGCCACCGACCCCACGACACAGATCAGAGCCACCGACCCCACGACACAGATCAGAGCCACCGACCCCACGACACAGACCAGAGCCACCGACCCCACGACACAGACCAGAGCCACCGACCCCACGACACAGACCAGAGCCACCGACCCCACGACACAGACCAGAGCCACCGACCCCACGACAACAGACCAGAGCCACCGACCCCACGACACGGACCAGAGCCACCGACACCCCACAGCACAGATCAGAGCCACCGACCCCACGACACAGACCAGACCCACCGACCCCACGACACAGACCAGGCCACCGACCCCACGACACAGATCAGAGCCACCGACCCCACGACACAGACCAGAGCCACCGACCCCACGACACAGACCAGAGCCACCAGACCCCACAGCACAGATCAGAGCCACCACGACCCCACGACACAGACCAGAGCCACCGACCCCACGACACAGATCAGAGCCACAACCCCCACGACACAGACCAGAGCCACCAACCCCACGACACAGGACCGAGCCAGCCCCACCACAGACCCACGACACCCCACCACGACACCAGAGCCACCGACCCCACGACACAGATTAGAGCCACCGACCCCACGACACAGATCAGAGCCACCAACCCCACGACACACAGATCAGAGCCACCAACCCCACGACACAGACCAGAGCCACCAACCCCACGACACAGACACAGAGAGCCACCGACCCCACGACACAGACCAGAGCCACCGACCCCACGACACGGATCAGAGCCACCAACCCCACAACACAGATCAGAGCCACCGACCCCACGACACAGATCAGAGCCACCGACCCCACGACACAGATCAGAGCCACCGACCCCACGACACACCGACCAGAGCCACCGACCCCACGACACAGACCAGAGCCACCGACCCCACGACACAGATCAGAGCCACCGACCCCACGACACAGATCAGAGCCACCGACCCCACGACACAGATCAGAGCCACCAACCCCACGACACAGATCAGAGCCACCAACCCCACGACACAGACCAGAGCCACCGACCCCACGACACAGACAGATCAGAGCCCCACACAGACCCCACGACACAGACAGATCAGAGCCACCAACCCCAACACACAGATCAGAGCCACCGACCCCACGACACACAGATCAGAGCCACCGACCCCACGACACAGATCAGAGCCACCGACCCCACGACACAGATCAGAGCCACCGACCCCACGACACAGATCAGAGCCACCGACCCCACGACACAGATCAGAGCCACCGACCCCACGACACAAATCAGAGCCACCAACCCCACGAAATGGATCGGAGCCACCAAACCCACGACATGGACCAGAGCCACCAACCCCACGACACAGACCAGAGCCACCAACCCCACGACAACAGACCAGAGCCACCAACCCCCCACGACACACAGACCAGCCACCACCCCAGACACAGCCACCAACCCCACGACCCAGACCAGAGAGCCACCAACCCCACGACCACAGATCAGAGCCACCAACCCCACGACACGGATCAGAGCCACCAACCCCACGACACAGATCAGAGCCACCAACCCCACGACACAGACCAGAGCCACCGACCCCACGACACAGATCAGAGCCACCAACCCCACGACACGGATCAGAGCCACCGACCCCCACGACACAGATCAGAGCCACCAGCCCACGACACAGACCAGAGCCACCGACCCCACGACACAGATCAGAGCCACCAACCCCACGACACAGATCAGAGCCACCAACCCCACGACACAGATCAGAGCCACCGACCCCAAAACACAGATCAGAGCCACCGACCCCACGACACAGATCCAGAGCCACCAACCCCACGACACAGATCAGAGCCACCCCCACGACCCACGACACAGACCCCGAGCCACCGACCCCACGACACAGACCAGAGCCACCGACCCCACGACACAGACCAGAGCCACCAACCCCACGACACAGACCAGAGCCACCGACCCCACGACACAGACCAGAGCCACCAACCCCACGACATGGACCAGAGCCACCAACCCCACGAGACAGATCAGAGCCACCGACCCCACGACACAGATCAGAGCCACCAACCCCACGACACAGATCAGAGCCACCAACCCCACGACACAGATCAGAGCCACCAACCCCACGACACAGACCAGAGCCACCAACCCCACGACAAAGACCAGAGCCACCAACCCCACGACATGGACTCAGAGCCCCACGACACAGATCACAGCCAACCATACCCCACTACACAGATCCCACCAACCCCACGACACAGACCAGAGCCACCAACCCCACGACACGGACCAGAGCCACCAACCCCACGACACAGATCAGAGCCACCAACCCCACGACACAGATCAGAGCCACCAACCCCACGACACAGACCAGAGCCACCGACCCCACGACACAGATCAGAGCCACCGACCCCACGACACGGACCAGAGCCACCCGACCCCACGACACAGATCAGAGCCACCAACCCCACGACACAGATCAGAGCCACCAACCCCCACGACGACAGCCACCACCCCACCAGAGCCACCAACCCCCACGACAAAGACCAGAGCCACCAACCCCACGACAAAGACCAGAGCCACCAACCCCACGACACAGACCAGAGCCACCAACCCCACGACACAGATCAGAGCCACCGACCCCACGACACAGATCAGAGCCACCGACCCCACGACACAGATCAGAGCCACCAACCCCACGACACAGACCAAGCCACCACCCCACGACACAGATCAGAGCCACCAACCCCACGACAAAGACCAGAGCCACCAACCCCACGACACAGATCAGAGCCACCAACCCCACGACAAAGACCAGAGCCACCAACCCCACGACAAAGACCAGAGCCACCAACCCCACGACAAAGACCAGAGCCACCAACCCCACGACATGGACCAAACCAGAGCCACCAATATCCATACACATGCACGCGCACACTTGGTGTGTATATGCATGTGTATGGATGATAACCGCCAAGTACACATTAAATGCCTGCACATGCACACAGGATGTGTATGGGCATGTGTAACTGTGAATACTCAGTTAAGTGCTAATAACAATTATCTGTATTATCTACTTGGGTCCTTACTGTCGATGCACTTTCAATGTACTTTGTTTACAATAGCAAGGTGTAATATATGTAAACATTATGTACACACATGACATGCACACACATGCACACACATGCACACGCACACATGGTGTGTATGTGCATGTGTATGGATGATGCACACATACACATGACATGCATGCACACGCACACATGGTGTGTATGTGCATGTTTATGGATGGAAATCTGTAGGAATTTTATAGATAAATGCCATCTGCAAATTTGGGTATATGATGAATTGTGACCTAACTTTTCTGTACAACTCTCTGCTTCTGTGAACAACAGCTGAATTGTGTGATTTAGTTAAATATGGAGGGTCAGCTCTCACAAGTTTTATACTTCTGCTTACTCCTTTTGAGCATTGTGCAAAATTTGGATATACGCTGTTTTTGTCTGAACTGGCTATTATTATTTTTTTATTATTATATGCCTGCTCAAATAAACAATATTCATTCATTCATTCATTCACCAATCCTAAGCGATGGACCTGAGCCACCAACCCCACGATATGGACCAGAGCCTCCAAACCCACGTCACATTAAAGGGATGTTACGTTTTCCTTCGGCCTCATCCCAGAAATGGTAGAACTGGAAAAGGTAATTGGTTTTCCTTGGCAGACAGACTCACTTCTTGTTAAACGATTACAGTAAAAGTCTGTGTTTTATATGTGCCTTAGCCAAACTCTAATCACAAAAAAATGGCACATACACATTTGAGGCATTCAAGCTATTTTTGATAAATGCAGTGATGTAATGTTGACAAGGAGCAAAGCAGAAACCATTAAAGGTGCTGTGGACCTGATTTTTACTGTCTATAAAAACAACCAGTTCATTCTAAACAGTCTGCAGTGGTACAAAGATATTCATCACTTACCTAATGCATTCTGACCATCCTAAGTATTCACCTTGATAAGTTTATAAGCACTTTTCACAACTTTCAGAGACCGGACCAGCACCCACTGTGACGTATGCACTTCGTTCTTTGTTTGTTTTGTCTAATGAAAAAAAATGTGCTGCTCTAGTGTGATGTGTAGCTATCCACAGGGGCGCCGACAGCATGTGGACTTGTTTCTTTTATTAAGTGGTTTTAGATGAATATTCTGATTTAAAATGTGCAAATTATAACATAATGATCCACGGGTGTCACAGATTATATAACTATAGAGCACAAGCACATATATATATATATATATATATATATATATATATATATATATATATATATATATATATATATATATATATACAAATATATGTATATACACACACACACACACACATATATATATATATATATATATATACATATGTGTGTGTACTATACCACCGGAACATAACTGAAGTGGCTGATATCATGAATCTTGAGAAAGCTGGACTGAAGGACAGCACAGAGGCTCATCCTGGCTGCACAGGAGCAGGCCTTGAGCACAAGAGCGATAGAGGCCCAGATCTACCACACCAGACAAGACCCACGGTGTAGGCTGTGCAAAGAGGCCCCTGAGACAATCCAGCACATAACTGCAGGGTGTAAGATGCTGCAGGGAAAGCATACATGGAGCGGCATAACCAAGTGGTGGGCATAGTGTACAGAAACATCTGTGCAGAGTACGGACTGGAAACCCCCAGGTCAAGGTGGGAAACACCTCCAAAGGTACTGGAGAATGATCGAGCCAAGATCCTGTGGGACTTCCAGATACAGACTGACAGAATGGTGATGGCGAACCAACCGGACATAGTGGTGGTGGATAAACAAACAGAGAGTAAAGCCGTTGTGGTGGACATCGCAGTACCAAGCGATGGGAACATCAGGAAAAAGGAGCATGAGAAACTAGAGAAATACCAGGGGCTCAAAGAAGAGCTGGAGAAGGCCTGGAAGGTGAAGGCCTCAGTGGTGCCCGTGGTCATTGGAGCACTCGGGGCAGTGACCCCCAAACTGGAGGAGTGGCTACAGCAGATCCCAGGAAAAACATCAGACATCTCAGTCCAGAAAAGTGCAGTACTAGGAACAGCAAAGATACTGCGCAGAACCCTCAAGCTCCAGGCCTCTGGTAGAGGTCCCGAGCGTGGAAAAAGAGAAAAGACCACTCGCGGAGGGTGAGGAGGAGATTATTATATATATATATATATATATATAATATATATATATATATATATATATATATATATATATATATATATATATATATATATATATATATATATATATATATATATATATATATATATATATGTGTGTGTGTGTGTGTGTGTGTGTGTTTTTCTTGTTACGTATTTTTTCACTGGTGCGACTTATACTGCAGAGCGACTTATAGTCTGGGAAGTACAGTATGTGTATTATACAGGACTGGATCTGGGTGACTCTGCCACACTTAAACTGGGTCTAAACCTAATCTAAGAAAACACTAAACCAGGTTTAAACCTGTAATAATGTGATGTAATAACTCCAGAAATCAGATAACTATAAGAGTTTTGGTGAGTTTGTAAACATACATACATTTTCTTTGGGTTAAACTTGTAGAGCAGTGGATCAGACCAAGCCAGTTGTTGTTGTTCTTCTTCTTCTCACAAAAGTAAAAAAAAGCAAAACAAAACACAAACAAAACATAAAATACAACACACGTGCAAAGAACAACAAAACACCGAGATATCATGTTCAGTATTAAATGCCAGGGAGCTGTCAGGGCTGTGGATGAAGTCTAGGGGCTGCAGAAACTCCCTCAGATAAAGAGGGAGGGGATCCATAGTGTGACACATTTAAAGAGGACCCATAGAGTGACCCACATTTAACATTTAGGGACCCATAGTGTGACATAGAGTGTGACACATTTAAAGAGGACCCATAGTGTGACACATTTAAAGAGGACCCATAGAGTGACACATTTAAAGAGGACCCATAGAGTGACACATTTAAAGAGGACCCATAGAGTGACACATTTAAAGAGGACCCATAGAGTGACACATTTAAAGAGGACCCATAGAGTGACACATTTAAAGAGCACCCATAGAGTGACACATTTAAAGAGGACCCATAGAGTGACACTTTTAAAGAGAACACATTGAGTGCACACATCTAAACACAATCAAGAACATTTTTCATTAACTCAATATGAAAGAGGAGCCAGAGCTGCTGCACAGGCCTGATTTGTCTCGTGTCTTGTGTTCTGGTTTTTCTGTGAGTGCTGCAGGGAGCCCTGGTCAAGCCCCATAGACAAAGAACCACAGTAATCCAGATGCCACTGATGAACTGCTTTTTCAAAATCCGCCTGTGGAAGATAAGGCTTTACTTTAGCAACGAGCCTCAACTGACAGAATCTGGACTTTATGACAGAGCTAATGTTTCAGTTTGAACAACGACTCCACAATCTCCCAAGAATCCTCAGAGAGGAACGACAATAAGAGGACAGAGGACTTCACACTGTCAGGCCCGAGAGGACCTCACACTGTCAGGCCCAAGCAGTGGGTTAGTTTGGACAAACACCACAATCTCTGGTCAGGAGCAGTGGACCAGATCCCCCTGGGACTGGTCACTACAAAAGCCAAAACCATCTGGTCAAACCATTGACCTAAATGAGGGTTTACCCTGATGCCCTGCAGCGTCATCAGATGACTCTGAGTAGAACTCATCTCTATTCTATGTGTTTTATAACTTCCTCCATTCAACTCTTGAACTCTGGCTGAGCTTCCTCTTAAGAAGTTTCAGATTTGATTCATTTGAACTCTACCTGTTATGTGTACGTGTGTGTGTTTGGCCCTGCAGTGAATTGCTCCTCAAGGGACTAATAAAGTTTTCTGATTCTGATTCTTTAGGTTGATGTCAGAAACTGCTCCAGGAATCACAACCCTCTTGCTTTTAAGGCTAACCACTCTGCCACACTTATAATGTAGTATTTTTCTTGGAGAGTTCACATGAGGACAGAGGTCTGGACTGGAGAGAGCTAAAATGCACTGCAGATTTTGAGATAATTCTTTTCAGAAACACGACCTTGGCCCTCTCAGACAAAATGGAGCGGCCTTACGTGACCCAAACAACAAGAAAAACACCAATGTTTAAATAACTGTTTGCCTGAGAAGTTTGGACTTTTACATAGAAACGAATGAGCACAATGCATTCTAACATGTGCGCTTATTTAAAGGGCCAGTACATGATTTTTCCCTCATGTGTTTGAACAGAATGGCCCCTATTCCAGTAGATGTACGGTATAAGCAGCTCTTGATGTCAAAATAAGTTTGCTGTGTACTGTCTGCATCTAATTTTAGATCTAATTTTAGAAGAGTTTTATTGTCAGAGAATCAGGAAGTGTGCAGTAGCATGCTAGATGTTGCTAGCGTTTCCGTGACAGGCAAACTCTGGTCTCTGAAAGTTGTGAAAAACGTATTGTAAAAATTGTATATTATATAAATTGTAAAATTGTAGGTATGTTTTTGCCCCAAATCTTAGTTTAGCTCTTAGTCCTAATTTAGGCCACATTTAGTCCAGTTTGAATTCTGGCTCTAGTGACCAGGTTTAGTCCTGATGTGGGCTTAGATTGGTATTTGTTTAATCCTGATTTGGCCCTGTTAGTCTTGGTTTAATTCTAGTTTAGTCCTGGTTTAATCCTGGTTTAGTCCTAATTTAGTCCCAATTTTGTTGTAGGGTGTGAATGTGAACTCTTGGTTAATATTTGTTATGGTGATTATTTTAATTTGAAAATACTGCACATTTTTTTGGGTGATAAATTAACAGAATAGCAGATAAAATAGTAGTAGTTGTAGTGTTAGTTATAGTAGTACTAGCCATAGTATAAGTAGTAGCAACAGTAGCAGTAGTAATAAACACAATCATAATTATAGTAGTTGTCATAATAGTAGTCGTAGTAGTAGTAGTAGTAGCAGTATAACCGTCAGTAGCACAGTACTTTTTGCCTGTCCTCAAATGCCCTTTAAATGATATTTGATATTTTCTAGTATTATGGAATAGGACAGATGATTGCTTTTAACTGTTCCTAGAAACTCAAAAATCCACAGAACACATTTAAATCAAAACACTCTGCTCCAACCAGACACAGGCTACAACCAGACTACACCACAGCATGAGAGACTACACCACAGCATGAGAGACTACACCACAGCATGAGAGACTACACCACAGCATGAGGGACTACACCACAGCATGAGAGACTACACCACAGCATGAGAGACTACACCACAGCATGAGAGACTACACCACAGCATGAGAGACTACACACAGCATGAGAGAGACTACACCACAGCATGAGAGACTACACCACAGCATGAGAGACACCACACCACATGAGAGACTACACCACAGCATGAGGGACTACACCACAGCATGAGAGACTACACCACAGTATGAGAGACTACACCACAGTATGAGGGACTACACCACAGCATGAGAGACTACACCACAGCATGAGAGACTACACCACAGTATGAGAGACTACACCACAGCATGAGGGACTACACCACAGTATGAGAGACTACACCACAGCATGAGAGACTACACCACAGCATGAGGGACTACACCACAGTATGAGAGACTACACCACAGCATGAGAGATTACACCACAGTATGAGAGACTACACCACAGTATGAGGGACTACACCACAGCATGAGAGACTACACCACAGTATGAGAGACTACACCACAGCATGAGAGACTACACCACAGCATGAGAGACTACACCACAGTACGAGAGACTACACCACAGCACGAGAGACTACACCACAGCACGAGAGACTACACCACAGCACGAGAGACTACACCACCGCACGAGAGACTACACCACAGCATGAGAGACTACACCACAGTATGAGAGACTACACCACAGTATGAGAGACTACACCACAGTATGAGAGACTACACCACAGCATGAGAGACTACACCACAGCATGAAAGACTACACCACAGTATGAGAGACTACACCACCGCATGAAAGACTACACCACAGTATGAGAGACTACACCACCGCATGAAAGACTACACCACAGCATGAGAGACTACACCACAGCATGAGAGACTACACCACAGCATGAGGGACTACACCACAGTATGAGAGACTACACCACAGCATGAAAGACTACACCACAGATTGAGAGACTACACCACAGTATGAGAGACTACACCACAGTATGAGAGACTACACCACAGTATGAGAGACTACACCACAGCATGAGAGACTACACCACAGTATGAGAGACTACACCAGTATGAGAGACTACACCACAGCATGAGAGACTACACAACAGCATGAGGACTACACCACACTACACCACAGCATGAGAGACTACACCACAGTATGAGAGACTACACCACAGTATGAGAGACTACACCACAGTATGAGAGACTACACCCACAGCATGAGAGACTACACCACAGAGACTACACCACAGTATGAGAGACTACACCACAGCATGAGAGACTACACCACAGCATGAGAGACTACACCACAGTATGAGAGACTACACCACACAGCATGAGAGACTACACCACAGCATGAGAGACTACACCACAGTATGAGAGACTACACCACAGTATGAGAGACTACACCACAGCATGAGAGACTACACCACAGCATGAGAGACTACACCACAGTATGAGAGACTACACCACAGTATGAGAGACTACACCACAGAATGAGAGACTACACCACAGCATGAGGAGACACACCACAGCATGAGAGACTACACCACAGTATGAGAGACTACACCACAGTATGAGGGACTACACCACAGCATGAGAGACTACACCACAGATGAGAGACTACACCACAGTATGAGAGACTACACCACAGCATGAGAGACTACACCACAGTATGAGAGACTACACCACAGCATGAGAGACTACACCACAGCATGAGGGACTACACCACAGTATGAGAGACTACACCACAGCATGAGAGACTACACCACAGTATGAGAGACTACACCACAGTATGAGGGACTACCCACAGCATGAGAGACTACACCACAGTATGAGAGACTACACCACAGCAGAGAGAGAGACTACACCACAACACAGTATGAGAGACTACACCACACCACAGAGACTACACCACAGCATGAGAGAGACTACACCACAGCATGAGAGACTACACCACAGCATGAGAGACTACACCACAGCATGAGAGACTACACCACAGTATGAGGAGACTACACCACAGTATGAGAGACTATGACCACAGTATGAGACTACACCACAGTATGAGAGACTACACCACAGCATGAGAGACTACACCCACACATGAGAGACTACAGAGACTACACCACAGTATGAGAGACTACACCCACAGCATGAGAGACTACACCACAGCATGAGAGACTACACCACAGTATGAGAGACTACACCACAGCATGAGGGACTACACCACAGTATGAGAGACTACACCACAGCATGATGAGAGACTACAGAGACACAGTATGAGACTACACCACAGCCTATGAGAGACTACACACACAGCATGAGAGACTACACCACAGCATGAGAGGACTACACCACAGCATGAGAGACTACACCACAGTATGAGAGACTGACACCACAGACTACACTACCACAGTATGAGAGACTACACCACAGCATGAGAGACTACACCCCACAGTATGAGAGACTACACCACAGTATGAGAGACTACACCACAGTATGAGAGACTACACCACAGCATGAGAGACTACACCACAGTATGAGAGACTACACCACAGCATATGAGACTACACCACAGCATGAGAGACTACACCACAGCATGAGAGACTACACCACAGCAGTACTACACCACAGCATGACTACTACACCACAGCATGAGAGACTACACCACACCACATGATGAGAGACTACACCACAGTATGAGAGACTACACCACAGTTGATGAGACTACACCACAGCATGAGAGACTACACCACAGTATGATGAGCCACTACACCACAGCATGAAGACTACACCACAGCATGAGAGACTACACCACAGTATGAGAGACTACACCACAGCATGAGAGACTACACCACAGCATGAGAGACTACACCACAGCATGAGAGACTACACCACAGCATGAGAGACTACACCACAGATGACTACACCACAGCATGAGAGACTACACCACAGTATGAGAGACTACACCACAGTATGAGAGACTACACCACAGTATGAGAGAAGACTACACCACAGTATGAGAGACTACACCACAGTAGGCATGAGAGACTACAGAACAGTATGAGAGACTACACCACAGTATGAGAGACTACACCACAGCATGAGAGACTACACCACAGTATGAGAGACTACACCACAGCATGAGAGACTACACCACAGCATGAGAGACTACACCACAGTATGAGAGACTACACCACAGTATGAGAGACTACACCACAGTATGAGAGACTACACCACAGCATGAGATAGACTACACCACAGTACTACACCACAGTATGAGAGACTACACCACAGCATGAGAGACTACACCACAGCATGAGAGACTACACCACAGTATGAGAGACTACACCACAGCATGAGAGACTACACCACAGCATGAGACTACACCACAGTATGAGAGACTACACCACAGTATGAGAAACTACACCACAGCATGAGACTACACCACAGCATGAGAGACTACACCACAGTATGAGGGACTACACCACAGCATGAGAGACTACACACACATAGAGAGATGAGAGACTACACCACAGCATGAGGGACTACACCACAGTATGAGAGACTACACCACAGCATGAGAGACTACACCACAGCATGAGAGACTACACCACAGTATGAGAGACTACACCACAGCATGAGAGAGACTACACCACAGTATGAGAGACTACACCACAGTATGAGGGACTACACCACAGTATGAGAGACTACACCACAGTATGAGAGACTACACCACAGTATGAGGCACTATACCACAGCCTTAAATTCAGCATTTTGCTACAAAATCTACACAGTTTTTCTCCAGTTTACCCATTTTAGGTTTAACTTTGACTTTGAACAACTTGACTGGAAATCCTGAAATCACGCCACAGACTGGACCAAGAAGTGAGTGTGACGTCACCCACAACGTTCCTCATCGAGGATAGAGACTAATCTGCACCAGGGACCACATCTGCAAATCCAAGTATGAAACCAAGGACGCCCCGTTGACACCACTGATTGATCTTGATTCATGGACAAATTGTGAAATAAAAACCCAGGATCATGTAGATACCAACATGTTAATAACAAATCTGACAGCAGCAGTTACAGAGAGAGGGGCCACAATTTTTACTTAGAAAGTGAATCAGAGCCAAAGCTCAAAGAAACCCCTTTGCCTCCATACTCACATCCTGTCTGCAACACGGCAGGTGGCGTGTTAGCTATGTCCATTTATACATACAGCCTATGCCTCACGCTTGGAAATTGCTTGACCAAGCAACCACTGTACAATGGGTCAAAACTCCTCTAATGTACACAGTCATTATTGTTGACAAATAAATATATAGTTCAATAGACTGTTCAGAACTCTCTACTTCCTGCTCAGAATTGTTTATTTCCTGTCATTTTCTTTATTATGAGAATAATGAAAATGCTGTGTAATCCCTCAGTGTCCGGTAGGTTCATAGTGGTCCATGGTGTACACTAGTCTATATGTCTCATACTTATAAAAGATACAGAGAGACATCATTCTACACCTATTCAGGAAAGGTTCATTTCTGTCCTGTCAATGGGACTAGTTTAATATTGATATCTCTAGTTTGGATACTCGCTTTAGTATGGAGTAGTGTGTGATTTTGGACACTAGCTTCAATATGGAGTAGTGTGTGATTTTGGATACTTTTGACAGCCCTAGTACATGTAGTAATAGAGTACTTCATTATTCATGATGACATGTTTTCGTCGGCACAAACACATTAGTCACCATGATCACCACAATCGCCACACGTAAACAACACGTTTACAGTCAAAACATCACCACCTCATTCACAGAAACACTCTCATAAATCAGTTGTTATGGACTTCCCAGCACTTAGCCTGCCCCCGTCAGCCCCACGTCACAGCCTAATATCTGATTCAAGTCTAATTGGCGTTCTAATTGTGTACAGGCGTGAAGAGGGGCTTTGTGGGTACGTGTGGTTTGGTAACATGAGCGAGGTGGATTTGCAGTTCACACATGTGGAAGTGTTCAAGAGGCTGGAACAGCACGGAGCGACTATGGAGGGAGAGAGACACGAGAGAAGGAGAGGAAAGAGGGGGCAGGGACTGTGGAGAGAGAGGGAGGGAGGGGGAGAAAAGAAAGAAGAGAGAGGAGGAAGAAAAAGAGGAGAGATGCAGTGAGGGAGAAAGAGAAAAGGAAGAGAGAGGGAGAGAGAGAGAGAGAGAGAGAGAGAGAGAGAGAGAGAGGAGACAGGAGGAAGGGGGAGAGAGAGAGAGAGAAGGGAGGGAGAGAAGGAGAAGGAAGAGGAGAGAGGGAGAGTCTAGTGTATACTGTTTCTGTGAATAAAACTACTCCTGTACTTCAGTGCATATAACAATATAAAGAAGATACTGATAAAAATGTTTTAAACTGTCTCTGTTAGTTTGAGTTTTCTGTGTCGGCACAGGCAGAGGGATTCTGTTGTATAACTCACAAATACTTCTGTATTTTTTTACTTTTCTTCTCAACTTTTCTTCACAAACTGCCATTGGACTGATGTAAAATATTTAGCACAGGTAATATCCCCCAAACCAAGTCACAATTACAAATATATTAAACCTGTGTCATGCACTTTAACTTTGGGTCCGTTGTGCCCCCGTGATACATTTCTCTGATGTCCTTCCCATGGTGCACTGCTCTGATGTGGTGCACTGCTCCAACGTGCTCCCATGGTGCACTGCTCTGACATGCTCCCATGGTGCACTGCTCTGACGTGTGCACTGCTCCAACGTGCTCCCATGGTGCACTGCTCTGACATGCTCCCATGGTGCACTGCTCTGACGTGGTGCACTGCTCTGATGTGGTGCACTGCTCTGACGTGCTCCCATGGTGCACTGCTCTGACGCGCTCCCATGGTGCACTGCTCTGACGCGCTCCCATGGTGCACTGCTCTGACGCGCTCCCATGGTGCACTGCTGTGACGTGGAGACGGAGGAGCAGCTGTGATTCATGAAAACACTAAATTCAAACAAGTTCACACTGTGCTCACAAACTCAGCACAAGAACATCAGACCAGAGAGAGATTATACAGACACTATACAGAGACAAACGAGAGACTATAGAAAAACTGTACAGACACTATACAGAGACTATAGAAAAACTATACAGACACTATACAGAGACTGTAGAAAAACTGTACAGAGAGTATGGAAAAACTGTAAAGAGACTACAGAGACTATACAGAGACTGTGGAGAGACCATATAGAGACGATAGAGAGACTGTAGAATATGGCTCATCTGGAATCTGTTCAGAGAAGAGAGCCAGAGAGTAACAACTTTATTTCAATGATTCCATGGAAATACAACATTAAAACCAAATAATGGAAAATTCTCCATGAAATGTGTTTTATGTAGTACTAGCAGTGTAGTAGTAGTAATAGTAATAATAATAGTAATAGTAATAATAGTAGCAGTAGCAGTAAAAGAGAAAATGTGAGAGAAAAACACTGAAAAAAGATTTTTTGTTTTTCTAAAATGGTACAAAAAATAAATTGTTGTCCTCCTGACTGTTGTTGTCCTCCTGACTGTTCTCCTAAAATGGTCCTGACTGTTCTCCTGTTGTCCTCCTGACTGTTCTCCTGTTGTCCTCCTGACTGTTCTCCTGTTGTCCTCCTGACTGTTGTTGTCCTCCTGTTGCTTCGTCATGATGACATTCTGGTGCATTGTTCTCTCTGTTCCTGTTCAGCAGCTCACAGTCTTCCTCACACACGTCTACTCCCTGTACTCTGCTCATTTCCCATCCTCCAGGGGGACACAGACAGCAGTGACGCAGGGATCCCTCCGGAGCGTACATTCCTGCTCTGCTCTCTCTTGTGACGCACTGAGTTCTGCTCCTCACTGTGTTCTGCTCCTCACTGAGTTCTGCTCCTCACTGAGTTCTGCTCCTCACTGAGTTCTGGGTTCTGCTCCTCACTGTGTTCTGCTCCTCACTGTGTTCTGCTCCTCACTGAGTTCTGCTCCTCACTGAGTTCTTCTGCTCCTCACTGTGTTCTGCTCCTCACTGAGTTCTGCTCCTCACTGAGTTCTGGGTTCTGCTCCTCACTGTACTCTGCTCTGCTCTGCTCCTCACTCACTGTGTTCTGCTCCTCGCTGAGCTCTGCTCCTCACTGAGTTCTGCTCCTCACTGAGTTCTGCTCCTCACTGAGTTCTGCTCCTCACTGAGTTCTGCTCCTCACTGAGTTCTGGGTTCTGCTCCTCACTGTGTTCTGCTCCTCACTGTGTTCTGCTCCTCGCTTTGCTCTGCTCCTCCTGAGTTCTGCTCCTCACTGAGTTCTGCTCCTCACTGTGCTCTGCTCCTCCTGAGTTCTGCTCCTCACTGAGATCTGCTCCTCACTGAGTTCTGCTCCTCACTGAGTTCTGCTCCTCACTGAGTTCTGCTCCTCACTGAGTTCTGCTTCTGCTCCTCACTGTGTTCTGCTCCTCACTGTGTTCTGCTCCTCGCTTTGCTCTGCTCCTCCTGAGTTCTGCTCCTCACTGAGTTCTGCTCCTCACTGAGTTCTGCTCCTCACTGAGTTCTGCTCCTCACTGAGTTCTGGG
The DNA here is from genome assembly GCA_019594935.1 of Periophthalmus modestus. Classification (NCBI taxonomy): domain Eukaryota; kingdom Metazoa; phylum Chordata; class Actinopteri; order Gobiiformes; family Gobiidae; genus Periophthalmus; species Periophthalmus modestus. Next base: position 758,123 of record JAIEZT010000198.1, on the reverse strand, counting down.
TTCTGCTCCTCACTGAGTTCTGCTCTCCTCACTGTGTTCTGCTCCTCGCTTTGCTCTGCTCCTCCTGAGTTCTGCTCCTCACTGAGTTCTGCTCCTCGCTTTGCTCTGCTCCTCCTGAGTTCTGCTCCTCGCTGAGTTCTGCTCCTCACTGAGTTCTGCTCCTCGCTGAGTTCTGCTCCTCACTGTGTTCTGCTCCTCGCTTTGCTCTGCTCCTCCTGAGTTCTGCTCCTCGCCGAGTTCTGCTCCTCGCCGAGTTCTGCTCCTCGCTGAGTTCTGCTCCTCACTGAGTTCTGCTCCTCGCTGAGTTCTGCTCCTCACTGTGTTCTGCTCCTCGCTGAGTTCTGCTCCTCGCTGAGTTCTGCTCCTCACTGTGCTCTGGGTTCTGCTCCTCCTCATCCAGAGTATGGGTTTAACTTTCCATGGAATCATGCCGGTGATTCTCCACCTCCAGAAAGTTACACACTGTAGCTTTAAAATGTACTTCTTTCAATAATACTTTTCCTTTAGCATACATTTCCACATCTGTGTTTTTAATAGTGTACCCCACTCTGAGGACCCCGTCTTTTCTGTGACCACAGAGATGACGGGAAGAGGGGCTGTGACCTTTGACCTCTGGGAGTGTTGTTTATGGAACCTCTGACTCACTGAGGGGCCAGAACCACCAAGACCTGTACAGACACTGAGCTATACCCACCAGTGTTACCATGGCAACAATAAGATTATGATACTCACTTTAGTTTAACCTGAGCTGAGACAGGTCAGAGGTCAGAGGTCAGAGGTCAGAGGTCAGAGGTCTCAGGGGGACGTCTCTGTGTCACTGTCAGATGCTCATGTGTGGACCTGGTTTATGGTTCATATCTCTGTGATCACATGGAACAAAAACTGACACAAAGCGTCTTCTCTCGTTTAAATAAACTAAAGTTAAATGATTTTTTTCACTATATCTTCAGAAATTTGAGCCATTATCCAGCCCCAAAGACGTGAGTGTCGTCAGCTGAAAGGACTGTCAGGCCGTACAGTTAGCTCGATAAAACATCATTCATTTTATGTAACTTTTCTGATAGAGGCTCTGCCATCTGCTTGATGTCATTGTTTTGCCTGAAATGCCTCACAGTTCGGCATTAGTCTCATCTGTGGAGAGGCGAGCTCACTCTCAGTCAGAAGAGTACAAATGCCTCAAGGTATTTTGAGCAACAAAACACATGATTGAATAAATATAAGAAAGCTCAGTCAAAGCAATAACATCTCCATGGAGACACACAAATATGTGGTGGGTTCCCCTATGGAAAAGTTACACGTTACACCTTTAACCTATGTAACAAAATACAAGGGTTAAAAATGCAATAATTAGAACTAAGTCAGTGGGAGAAAAGGAGGAAGAGAGAGGGAAAGGGAGGGAAAGAGAGAGAAGGAGAGTGAGCAAGAGAGGGAGGGAGTGAGGGAGGAGAAGAGAGGGAGGGAAGGAGAGAGGGAGAGACAGAGGGGGAGGAGAGAGAGGTAACAGAAAGAGGGATAAGAGGGAGAGATGGAGGAAGAGAGAGGGAGAGTAGCGGGGTAAGAGAGACAGAGGAGGAGGAGAGACAGGTGGGTAAGAGAGGGAGAGGGAGGAAGAGATAGGGAAAGGGGGAGAGAGGGAGGGAGAGAGAGAGAAAGAGCCTCCTCTTTCTCTCTCTCTTGGGAGGGAAAGAGGGAGAGGAGTTTTACCAGGAACAGTAAAGTGTTTTACGAGCGGGTCTGGCTCACACAGGTGTAATGACATTTAAATGTGAACAAAAGAGAGACAGAGGACAGACTCTAAAAACTGTCACACACATTTTATACTAGATCTGTTTTGTCCAAGGACATTAAAGGAACAGTACGCTGCATTTTTACATTACATTTTATATATATGGACAGGCCTCATGTGAAAGAAGCTCCACGACTCACTGAGCTGCAGAGGCTGCACTGGCAGTTAGTTTATTGTAGTTTATTTATTTGTTTTCTTCACTTCACTTCTATAAAGTTAAAAGCTACAGTCCCATCTGAGCCTGTGTGTCCAGAGTCGTGACCTGCAGAGACTCACCTGTGTCTCACTCTGTTTATGGACAAGCCTCATGTGAAAGAAGCTCCACAGTTCACTCACTGAGCTGCAGAGGCTGCACTAGCACTGAGTCCTGAGGTGCTGGGGTTTAGGTAGAGACCTTCAGATCAGACAGAGGCATTTTAGATTTAAACCAACTGGATTTTAGCTGTGAACCTGGCAACATAAACCAGAGTCATGTGACACTCATTCTGCTTTCTGATTGGATAATCGTCTTGAACCAAAAAAACAAATTAAAACATAAATGACTTGTCCATCATGTCCAGTGTTTTTGTCTTTAAGAATAAAATAGAATAAAGTTAGATTTGATTTAAACATGTTTACCTCATATCAGTGTGACACATACTGTGGGACATTAAAGACAAAACAAAGACATTTCCATGGAGATGAGCAGGAGGGTGACTCTTCCACCCAAAAAAGTTATATACACTATGCACCTTTAAAAAAACACAATATAAAATGTGAAATAAATATTCTAAGCAGTTAGATGCACTGCTGTGTTTCCACAGACATAAACTCTGATTTGACTGGAGTGATGTGTTTGAGTCACGTCCTGCTCATGTGTCCCAGGGAGGCTTCTGTACTGAGACGTGATCTAGACGCAAAATGTCCAACATCACCGCGACCTCTGACCCTCTGACGTCCTGCTAAATGTGTTTTTTTTTATCCTGACTTGGTTTAAAGGATAGTACCTAAAATATTGCTAAATATTTATCTGAGAGTTTAAATCAGTGAAGTGTCAGTTTGTTTAAAAAAGAATAAAAATAAAAGTAGAAGAATACAGGAAGTATTTGTGAGTTGTTAAGCAGAATCCCTCAAGCGCTGAATGAGAGGGTGTGTCCGAGCGTTTGACCAGTGTCCACGTCCCGTCCGCCGCCCAGGGCCAAACAGGAAGTCACATTTTACTTCATCTGAAATGAGTCGACCTGTCGCTTTGATTCATGGGACTAAATCTAAACTCAAAACTGGCAGAAGATGTCTTATTTTCCAAGCCGCACAGATCAGACACTGTTGTTGATCTGAGTTTGGATGAAGATGACTTTGAATGTTCCAGGCACAGACGGGTTTGGATGAAGAGAGAGAGTCTGCAGCGTGGAGCATGAAGGGTTAATATGTGTCGAAAAGTAACATGTGACTCAGATGTACATGACAAAAATGCTGGATAATCATACACCCAGAGAACAGATCATTCTGCTCCAGAACCCGGCTTAGTCCAGGTTTAGTCCGGGTTTTGTCCAGGTTTAGTCCAGGTTTTGTCCTGGTTTAGTCCAGGTTTAGTCCAGGTTTAGTCCAGGTTTAGTCCAGGTTTAGTCCAGGTTTTGTCCTGGTTTAGTCCAAGTTTAGTTCTGATTTAGTTCTGGTTTAGTCTTGCTTTAATCCTGGTTTAGTCCAGGTTTAGTCTTTGTTTAGTCCAGGTTTAGTTCCAGCTTAGTCCTTTATTAATCCTGATTTAGTCCTGCCTTAGTCCTGGGTCCAGACCTGGTTTATTCCTGGTTTATTTCTGATTTTGTTCTGGTTTAGTCTTGCTTTAATCGTGGTTTAGTTCAGCATTAGTCCTGGTTTAGTTTTGGTTTAGTCCTGGTTTACTCCTGGTTTAGTCTTGGGTTAGTCCTGGTTTATTCCTGGTTTAGTCTTGGGTTAGTCCTGGTTTAGTTCTGGTTTAGTCCTGGTTTAGTTTTGGTTTAGTCCTGGTTTAGTCCAGGTTTAGTCCAGGTTTAGTTCTGATTTAGTCCTGGTTTAGTCCTGGTTTAATCCTTGTTTAGTCCTGGATAAGTCCTGAGTTAATTCTGGTTTAGTCCTGGTTTCGTCCTGGGTTAGTCCTGGTTAATTCCTGATTCAATCCTGGTTTAGTCCAGGTCTAGTCCTGGTTTTGTCCTGGTTTTGTCCTGGTTTTGTCCTGGGTTAGTCCTGGTTTAGTCCTGGTTTAGTCCTGGGTTAGTCCAGGTTTAGTCCAGGGTTAGTCTGTGTTTAGTCCCGGTTTAGTCCTGGTTTAGTTCTGGTTTAGTCCTGGTTTAGTCCTGGTTTAGTCCTGGTTTAGTCTTGGGTTAGTCCTGGTTTAGTCCTGGTTTAGTCCTGGTTTAGTCCTGGTTTAGTCTTGGGTTAGTCCTGGTTTAGTTCTGGTTTAGTCCTGGTTAGTCTTGGGTTAGTCCTGGTTTAGTCCTGGTTTAGTCCAGGTTTAGTCCTGGCTTAGTCCTGTTTTAGTCCAGGTTCAGTCCTGGTTTAGTCCTGGTTTAGTCCTGGTTAAGTTTTGGTTAAGCCCAGGTGAACTCCTGTTTTAATCCTGGGTTCAGTCCTGGTTTTGTCCTGGTTTAGTTTTGGTTTAGTCCTGGATAAGTCCTGAGTTAATTCTGATTTAGTCCTGGTTAAGTCCTGGTTTAGTCCTGGTTTAGTTCTGGTTTAGTCCTGGTTTAGTCTTGGGTTAGTCCTGGTTTAGTCTTGGGTTAGTTCTGGTTTAGTCCTGGTTTAGTCCAGGCTCAGTCCTAGTTTAGTCCTGGTAAAGTTCAGGTTTAGTCCTGGTTTAGTCAATTCAATTCAATACTTTGAATACTTTGTCATTGTCAAAAATTAACAACGAAATTACAATAGAGCATCTGTCCTTCAATCTGGCAGTAATACTATTAGTGCAGTTGTACTTGTAAAAAATTGTAGTCCTGGTTTAGTCCTGGTTTAGTCCTGGTTTAGTCCTGGTTTAGTCCAGAATGAGGGAACGAGGAAAACAGCAGCACACAAAAACAAACAAACAAATATATCTTCAAATATCAGAACAACCAGCTCTGACAAATCCATCATGTGTCAGATTTTACATGGTTTATATCGATGCAGATCAAAGGTCCTGTACCTGATGTTTCCGGGTGTATGAGCTGATGTGACCTGCTCCAGTGCAGATATCTGGTAAAAGCAGCTCTCAAGGTTAAAAAAAAAGTCCTGTCTGCTTTTCTGCATCTAATTCTAAAGATTTTTTTTTGTGCTCTGTTAGCATGCTAGTTGTTGTTAGAACTACTGTGATGACCAAACTTCTCTCTGGTCTCTGAGAGTTGTGAAAAGTGCTTATAAACTCATCGTGGTGAATAACTAGGATGTTCTGAATGCATAAGGTCAGTGAGGAAGCTTCAAATCAACCAGTTCTGACTCGGCTACGACGCCTTTAGATAGAATTGTTTCTAAATAGTACAGGAAAAACGTTTCCAGTGGTTTATTTTTTTGACTATGGGTCAAAAATGTCTCCTGTCCTTTTTCTTGAACTGTCTGTTCTTCAAGTTGGATAGGGATGTGCGATGTGTGAGTTCTCTATGAGCATATTTCACTTTTCTTCTTTGAACTGTTATGTAGCAGATGGAGGAATGTGGAGCGTGCGGCATAAACAATGTAAACATGATAAAAACATGCACAAACTCATCAGGACTGAGTAAAACAACAGAACAGTGTGAGGTTTATCTGTGGAGAGAGAGAGAGAGGAGAGAGATAAACAGAGAGAGGAGGAGGAGAGAGTGTGACTGCACGTCAAGTCCGTACATGCTTTAAGTCCAAGCTGTTCTGTAAACTGGACTTTTCACATCTTTAACCAGGTTCTCGTCGTTTCTTCTCATTGAGCCTCTGAAGTTGTATTTGGAGCGATGTAATCTGTAATCACCAATCTTATTTCAAGACGCCATTTTTTTTTATCTAACCCCGTTTAACCTTCACTGGTGCATGCCCACTGTGACCTACACTGTGACCTACACTGTGACCTACACTGTGACCTATACTGTGACCTACACTGTGACCTATACTGTGACATACACACCGACTGTGACCTACACTGTGACCTACACTGTGACCTACACTGTGACATACACACCCACTGTGACCTATACTGTGACCTACACTGTGACCTACACTGTGACATACACACCCACTGTGACCTACACTGTGACATACACTGACTGTGACCACTACACTGTGACCCACTGTGACCTACACCTACACTGTGACACTACCGACTGTGACATACACACCCACTGTGACCTACACTGTGACACTGTGACACACTGTGACATACACACCCTACACTGTGACCTATACTGTGACATACACTGTGTGACCTACACACCCACTGTGACCTACACCGTGACCTACACTGTGTCTGTCTGAGAGGAAAGAAGTCATTTCAATTTGAATTACATCTATCTATCTATCTTCTTCTATTTTCCATATAATTACATGCATTGTTACTATAGCCACTCTAAAGGTGCCAGCGAGGGACAAACTTCACCCTGGCATTACCTTAGATGCCCTACCACTTTAGGTTACTCCCATTTCAAAGCTTTATGTCACTTCCTGGTTCTGTTGAGTCACAAGCTGCAAAACCAATGAATCCATCTGCTCCATATATGAACATGTGTGTGTGTGTGTGTGTGTGTGTGTGTGTGTGTATGTGTGAGTGTGTCTGTGTGTTGTGTGTGTGTGTGAGTCTGTGTGTGTGTGTGTGTGTGTGTGTGTGTGTGTGGTATGTGTGTGTATGTGTGTGTGTATGTGTGTATGTGTGTGTGTGTGTGTGTGTGTGTGTGTGTGTGTGTGTGTGTGTGTGTGTGTGTGTGTGTGTGTGTGTGTGTGTGTGTGTGTGTGTGTGTGTGTGTGTGTGTGTGTGTGTGTGTGTGTGTGTGTGTGTGTGTGTGTGTGGGTATATGTGTGTGAGTGTGTGTGTGTGTCTGTCTGTGTGTGTGTGTGTGTATGGGTATGTGTGTGTGTGTGTGTATGTGTGGGAGTGTGTGTGTGTATGTGTGTGTGTGTGTGTGCGTGCATGTGTGCGTGTGTGTGTCTGTGTGTGTGTGTGTATGTGTGGTTATATGTGTGGAGTGTGTGTGTAAAAGGTGTGGTGTATATGTGAGTGCATGTGTGTGTGTATGTGTGTGTGTGTGTGCGCGCGTGCGTGTGTGAGTGAGTAATATATGTGTGTATCGTTGTACTTTGTGTTCCATTCCCATGTCTGTTGTACCAGAGGAACCAGGAGGAACCATGAGGAACCAGGACAAATCAAAAGGAATTTGAGAGGAACCTGGAGGAACTAGGAGGAGTGCATGTGTGCGTGCGTACGTGTGTGTGTGTGTGTGTGTGTGTGTGTGAGTAGCACATGTGAGTATGGTTGTACTTTGTGTTCCATTCCCATGTGTGTTGTATCTGTGTAATCCTCAGTGTGCAGTAGGCACATTTTTGCAAAAAATGAGGTTATTTTTCAGATTCTTTCTTTGTTTCTTTTGGCAGCCCTCGTGTGATACAGGACATGAACGCTCCTCTGACATTAAAGCACATAGTCTCTTTGCCTGGTGTCACAATCGTCAACCACATTCACGATTTGTCAGACTAATGCTATCATTAGTGATGTAACCGTTTCAAATATGGCTCAGACATTGTGTTTTCAGTGGCAGGCGTTTTACAGCAGTGACGTGTAACCAGTCAGAGAAAGAGAACAAGACCTCAAACATGTCACAATATGAACACAGGTCCTGTAACCATTTTTCTGCTTTTAAAGACCTTTAACCATGTTTACAATAAACATCAGTTATTGAAGCCATGTCACAATAAACACAAGTGTGTCACAGATGAGAGCACAGACCTGCATTTACCCAGCTGTGACGTGACTCTGACAGAGCAAAACACTGCACCTGTGACGACCACGGGCTCCCAAGTACACAGAACAGACCAGTAACCATGTCACAATAAACACAGACCTGTAACCATGTCACAATAAAAGAGCACAGACCTGTAACCATGTCACAATAAACACAGACCTGTAACCATGTCACAATAAAAGAACAACGACCAGTAACCATGTCACAATAAACACAGACCTGTAACCATGTCACAATAAAAGAACACAGACCTGTAACCATGTCACAATAAACACAGACCTGTAACCATGTCACAATAAAAGAGCACAGACCTGTAACCATGTCACAATAAAAGAGCACAGACCTGTCACCATGTCACAATAAACACAGACCTGTAACCATGTCACAATAAACACAGACCTGTAACCATGTCATAAATAAAAGAACACAGACCTGTAACCATGTCACAATAGAAGAACACAGACCTGTAACCATGTCACAATAAAAGAACACAGACCTGTAACCATGTCACAACAAAAGTGTGGGAACTGTGCTGTATGACACTGATCACAACTTAACTCACTTATGCAATAGTACAGCAGAGGCTAAACCAGAATTAAACCTGGTCTGAACCAGAATTAAACCAGGACAGAACAAGGAATAAATTAGAACTAAACCAAGAGTGACCAGGGCTAAACCAGGACTATTATTGGTCCACCACAGGCCTGTTTCCAAGGAGATGCAACCACTTTGCCCGCAATGTTCCGCAGCATGGCATTAAACTTATCCATGTGGAATTTATTTAGTTTTTTTAATTGGTAAAAAAAAAAAAAAAAAAAAATGGTGTTACCTGCTTCTGGAGAATAGGCTAATGCCATACTGTGAAACATTCCAGCCATAACAATAACATCTCAGTGGAGACAAGCAGGTGGCCAACACTCCGCTGGAAAAGTGACATAGTGCATCTTTAATCTTGGACCTCTAATTATCACTGACTGTCTATATTTTCTTCCTCAATGTATTGCACTTTGAATGTGTTCTCTCCAGATGGTGTGCAGTGCATTCTGGGCCAGGCGTTTGAAGTCGGCTGCGTCCAATTCCATTAGAGCAGCCACTAAATATCTCACATTATAAATCTTCACCTCTGCGCTCTCGAAAGGCTTTTACATCGAAATAAATGAGTTATGTGACCTGAGAACGACTCCCGGACTGGTGTCAAAACAAATAAAAAAACTGGGTCAGCCAAAATCCAACCAAGATTTCCAAGTCTTCAGAGGAGTTTAAGTATCTAAGCTCACAAGGACACAGAATACCCACACCCTGTAGTGAGTCTAGTCCTGTGGTCGGGAGGTACTGTACTAAACACCTCTACAAACATGTTCTGAAATGAATAGGATTCTTGGATTAGTTTAAAGTTCAGATTGCTTCTTCTCTCAAATTTCAATGCTTCCTGAGAGGTTTAAAATCTGGCCTATTTTTAATAAATATACCAAATCTAAATGCAATACACCTAGAAACTGTATACAAGCTAACCACAAGCTGAGCACAAGACTGAAATCTGAGCTAATCCCACGCATTTTGTACATGTCTAAACTACAGGGTTAGAAGCTTTTACACAGAATAAGGTGGTACTCACATTAGGCCTTTTGAACCGTGCCTGTTCAAGCACGATTGTGTAGAGTTCTATGTCCCACACTCACATCCGCACATTTGCACAACCGAACAAGCCACGGCCCGATGACATCATCACACGATTGTTTACGTGTGGAACAGCAGAGCTAACACTTTATCGGACAAACTAAGAGCAGAGGAAAAAATAACTTAAACAGTGAGTCAGATATGAGTCCTGCTGTGATCCTCTGTGAGTGTATGGATTAAACAACAGTGTGGAGCAGTGAGGACGACAAGGCTTCAACACTTCTGTCTGTCACAGCCCGACTGAAGCTGAGAAGCAGATTCATCATGAGTTTGGAGCAGAGTTCATTCACTTTTTGCTCTTCTTGTCTATCCTGTCTGCCACTAGACGTGCACATACATGAGTGACCAGGCCGTGCTTTGGCCCACTACTTTGGCAAAAACTATTATTTTTAAAAATATGAGAAAACAACAGTTTTACTTAGGACCCAAAAGCAGCACACAAAACGCAAGTAGTATTTAAGTAATCAGGTCAATTTGGTAAGTATCAGGCTGGAGGGTCCAGAGGTGCTGGAGGGTCCAGAGGTGCAGGTAGGTATCGGGCTGAGGGTCCAGAGGGGCAGGTAGGTATCGGGCTGAGGGTCCAGAGGGGCAGGTAGGTATCGGGCTGAGGGTCCAGAGGGGCAGGTAGGTATTGGGCTGGCTAGCAGACAGGTAGGCAGATGATGGCACAGGCACTGGTGTAGTGTCAACTAGGCCCGTCAACAGACACTTCAGGGGCAGGGGAAGACCCCTCACATGGGCCCTCTTTAATACAAATGAATAGGATGAAGGTCCAATTCTGGGCCCCTAAAACCCTGCCCCCTGACAAACAATCTATTTATATAAAGACAAATTAAACTTGTGAAACTTTAGCTTACTCATTTCTCCTTTCTGTTGTTGTCCCACGGAAATCCTTATCATCTAGATAAAACAGCCAGCGGCTCACTGAATAATCACAAGGCATGTTTAATGCCATACACTGAACATCTCATTTAAGAACGAGTTTATTGCTAATTGTGATAACTGAAATTGCAAATGTGTTTTGTGGCTAATCTTGCAGGTTTAAAACATACATCTGATGGATAGGGAAAGAGGGAAAGACTGCATTGTGGGAAAACAGTACAAAGTTATTTTCCAAACCCAAAGTGTTGACACACATTCCTGTAGCACTAACTCATCTCCTATTGAATCGAATTGTGCCGTCGCTAACACGTCTAGCTTAGCACGTGTTAGCTTTAGCTCTGTTCTACACAATAGCTCAGTGTTCAGGGATCTTCTGCCTCCAGGTAACGCTAGGCTAATGCTAGGCTACATCACCAAAACAGTGCGTTGGCAGGAAACACTGCAGTCATTATTACACTGCTGTTTACATCCCTCAGGGTAGAACCGGAGGATTCCCCAAAGTACAGACATGCTAAGACTAATTGTAGTAATGATAGGTTGTATTTGAGCAGGTGAAGTCTGTCCAAAAGGTGGTTTCAAAAACGTGATGAACAGTACAGGTGCAACCATACATTCATGATATTAAAGTCAGGGTTTATGATTTTGACCCAGGAACTACTACCCACACAGCTAACAACGACAACTACTGCTCACACAGCTAACAACAAAATGTCCTGTCATACCAAGGCGCAATTTTTTGGAATAGTCTACCACTTTCTGTGCGGGAAAGTCCTATTTTCCCAACATTTAAGAAACATTTAAAATTATGGCTACGAAGCTCACAAGCATGTGATCATTAGGTTCACCAAAATATGTTTTGATAGTGCAATAGGGAATCTGTGCAATGTGTAAAAGGTGCAATAGGGAGTTTGTGCAATGTGTAAAAAGTGCAATAGGGAGTTTGTGCAATGTGTAAAAAGTGCAATAGGGAATCCGTGCAATCTGAAAGGGGTGAATTCGGGGTTGGTGCAATGTGGGCAAGTGCAGTAGAGTTGTAATATGTGATGTAAATAGGAGCCTGTGCAATATGGTCTGGACTTGCACAGAGGTGTGTGCAAAAAGGGTGAACTGTTTCTTGTTGTCGCTGTCTTGTTTTTTGTTGTCCCACTAACACTGTCAAATCTGTATGTTTTAAACTTTTACTTTGTAACATCAACCTGCCAGGGGGTCTGCAGATGGAAATTAGGCTATAATCTGGCATATTTACATTTGTATAAATGTTCATTAATATGCACTGTTCCTCCTTTTTCTTAAATAAATAAATAAACAACAACTACTGCTCGCACAGCTAACAACAACTACTGCTCACACAGCTAACAACGACAACTACTGCTGACACAGCTAACAACGACAACTACTGCTGACACAGGTAGAAATGAGAAGTGTGAAAATGTGTCCACAAAAATATTTGGCACCCAAATTATAAGAGCTATAAGTGTTTCAAATCGTTTTATACAAGAAGACATTTGAGATCCAGCTTATTCCTTAAAACAAGATTACATGTGCTACATTACAAGAGCTAAAATGATGAGACTGGGTGTGGTGAAGGTGTGGACTTTAAAAACACAGATGAGCAATCCTAGATTACCACTTGATGATGTCACAAGGTGGGGTCAAGAAATAAAGCAAGATAGATACGTTTAATTCCATAAGTTGCATTAACATTCTGTAATTTCAGATGTTGTGCAGGGGCCTAAAGAACCCTATAGAACTCTATAGGACTCTACAAAACTATATAGAACTCTACAGAACTCTATAGAAGTCTACAGAACTGTATAGAACTCTACAAAACTGTATAGAACTCTACAGAACTATTTAGGACTCTGCAAAACTACAGAACTCTATAGAAATCTAATGAACTCTATATAACTCTACATAACTCTATAGAAATCTAAAGAACTCTATAGAACTCTACAGAACTCGACAGAAATCTACAAAAATCTATAGACCTCTACAAAACTATAGAACTCTATAGAACTCTATAAGATTCTGCAGAACTCTACAGAACTCTGTAGAAATCTCTAGGCCTCTATAGTACTCTACAGAATTCTATAGAACTCTACAAAACTCTATAGAACTCTACAGAACCCTACAGAAATCAACAGGACTCTAAAGAAATCTAAAGAACTCTACAGAACTCTACAAAAATCTAAAGAATTCTATAGAACTTTACAGAAATCTACAGGACTCTACAGAAATCTAAAGAACTCTACAGAACTCAACAAAAATCTAAAGAATTCTATAGAACTCTACAGAAATCTATAGAACTCTACAGGACTCTACAGAAATCTAAAGAACTCTATAGAACTCTACAGAACTCTACCAAAATCGTAAGAACTCTATAGAATTCTACAGAACTCTATAGAACTCTACAGAAATCTATAGAACTCTACAGAACTCTATAGAACTCTACAGAAATCTAAAGAACTCTTTAGAACTCTATAGAACTCTATAGAACTCTGCAGAACTCTACAGAAATCTAAAGAACTCTATATAACTCTACAGAACTTTATAGAACTCTACAGATCTCTATATAACTCTACAGAACTTTATAGAACTCTACAGATCTCTATAGAACTCTACAGAACTCTATATAGAACTCTATAGAACTCTACAGAACTCTATATAGAACTCTACAGAACTTTACAGAACTCTATAGAACTCTACAGGACTCTACAGAAATCTAAAGAACTCTATAGAACTCTACAGAACTCTACCAAAATCGTAAGAACTCTATAGAATTCTACAGAAACTCTACAGAACTCTACAGAAATCTAAAGAACTCTTTAGAACTCTATAGAACTCTGCAGAACTCTACAGAAATCTAAAGAACTCTATAGAACTCTACAGAACTTTATAGAACTCTACAGATCTCTATAGAACTCTACAGAACTCTATAGAACTCTACAGAACTCTATATAGAACTCTCTATAGAACTCTACAGAACTCTACAGAACTCTATATAGAACTCTACAGAACTTTACAGAACTCTATAGAACTCTACAGAACTTTACAGAACTCTATAGAACTCTACAGAACTTTACAGAACTCTATAGAACTCTACAGAAATCTAAAGTTTGGGCTCGGCTCCACAGACTCGTCATATTCATCTTATGGCCTAAAGTCCTTTCAGCTGACGACACTCACGTCTTTGGGGCTGGATAACGGCTCCAATTTCTGAAGATATAGTGAAAAAATCATTTGACTTTTGTTTATTTAAACTGACAGAGACGATGCAGAACTTTGTGTCACTTTTTTGTTCCATGTGGACAGGTCCAGTGATCACAGAGACATGAACCATAAACCAGGTCGAGACGTCCACCTGAGCATTCTGTCTCCATGGAAACAAGAAGATGGCAGACCCTCCACCAGAAATGTTACGTGGTACACCTTTAGTTTTGATTCATTTAAGTCATTTTGAATAATGTAGATATATTTTTGAAGTCACAACCCCAACAACACGAGTGGCGCGGTGCTTGAGTGTTGACCCACGTGGCCCTCATCTACTTCAGATACAAAGAAAATATTAAAGAGACATGTCCAAGCTTATGTCACATATTGACTTTGTAAAACCTCCAGTGTTGGAAGCGTTGAGTCTTGGCAGCTGATGTGTTTTTCTTACTTTGGGTCTGAATTCAAATGACAAAAGCCTGGTTAAACAAGTGGCGCATTGAAACACTAGAGAGGAAACTAAAAGCAGGGACATTACAAGTACATGTTACATAAGGCAGTGTGAAACTCATTAAGATAAGATTAAGTAAGTGTCCTGAAACGGTCCGACAGGTCCAAATGTGCTTTATATTAGAGGGAAAAGCACAAGTCACCAAAAGCTGGACATTGTGCATGATGACTGGGGAATATATAGATATTAACTGATACTTTGCAGTAACATGACGCTGGGGGTGTTCTACATGTATGTCTATGGTAGAAGGTTCAGTGAAGCACACACTAGAAAACACTGTCAGAAAAGTTGTAAAATAGTCTGAAAACACAAGAAAAAATACAAACTGTATTTAAAGAGCACGTTTCAGGAGCCTGTGATCGGTCCGAGCTCATGGTCCCGTTTAAGAGTTTGATTTTACACAAAAAGGTGAGAACGACTAACTGAAAACTGTTGGCTAATGCTAGCGACGCTTGTGACTGTAATTCTGTGTGTGACAGTCTTGTTTAACAGCACAAAACAGCTCACCTGTTGTAGTATCAAATAAGTCAGCTATTTACCTTAAAATAAAGCTCAGATCAAAGTCTAATAGAGTTTATGACAGAGCAGTGCCTTTAGTTAGCATCACACCCACAGGGAATGTTGATGACATCAGTATCTATAGTAGATTCTTGTGCCAAAATATACTTGACAGTTGACAGTATGAGGAAGGATGGAGAGAGAGATTGTGGGGAGACTGAGAGGAGACAGTAGCCCAGTTGATCCAAAGGTTGCCGGTTCGAATCCCCACACTCCAGATGAAATAAATATGGGCCTGGTTATCTATGATATTTTATATTTATTCATTTATTTGACTGGGACAATGCAGAATGATTAACAGACGTGATTCAACATGAATACACCAGATTATAGCCAAAGGATCATTTCCATCTGTTGTCCCAGGGGCTATATAGGATATATATATATATATATATATATATATATATATATATATATATATATATATATATATATATATATATATATATACACACATATATATATATATATACACATATATATATATATATATATATATATATATATATATATATATATATATATATATACACACACACATAATGGGTAAAATGCAGAGGATACAAAAACTCAACAAAACCCTTATCCCCGTGTTGACAGTCTGTACAGCAGCCTGAGAGGGACATTTCTCTCACACATGAGTTTTGCAGCAGGTCACAGTCTGGCTGACAGCACTGATGGATGGCCTCATATGTTCCTGATGCTAACGCAGATACGCAGCAAAGCATCGTGGGTAAAACCAGCCTAAAGCGCTTTACATAACAGGCTCAACTCTGTCTATCGTTAACTTTGATCTGGACGTGTTTTCAAACAAGTGGGATCAAAATTTACGTCACAATTTCATATTTCTTTAAGATATGACTTAAACAAATGATCTAAAGGAACATCATGTTCTCTCATGGAAGAAAAACAGGTGATTGTGTTTCAGTGTGGATCAAATACATCTGGATCTGAACAGTAACGCACCGTCTTAATTAAAGGGCCTGTGCCTCGGTTTGGTCCGTGTATTTGAGCCCTGCCCCAGCACACATACACTGTAGAAGCGGCTCTGGGGTTAAAGTAAGTCCACTGTGCACTGTCTCCATCTAATTAGAGCACATTTAATTGTCCCAGAATAAGGAAATGCACAATTAGCATGATAGTTGTTGTTAGCTTTACCATGAAGGTAAAACTCCGCTCTGGTCTCTGAAAGTTGAGGAAAGTGCTTATAAAATCATTGTGGTGATTCATTATGATGTTCAGATGTTCAGTGAGAAATAACTTTGGACACTGCAAACTGTGTAAAATGAACTAGTTCTGTTTTTCACCATTTTAAGACAGTAAAATTAATTAATCTTCTTACCAGGTTTTATGACTTTTTAACTTGTTTTTTACTGCTATTAATTATTTAAGATCTATATGTATATTCAATGTAATGTATTTTATATGTTTTTTACTTTCTCTGTTTATATGGTGTTTTGTATATGTAGCACTCTGAGATTTCCTGAAATGTAAAGTGCAATACAAATAAAATTCATTATTATTATTATTATTAAAAATCTGGTACAGAGACTTTAATTAGCTCTGCTGTTCACATTACTGTTCTAACAGATACTTGTTTTGTTGGCCTTTCTGTTTGGAGTTTGCTTGTTCTCCCTGTGTCTGGGTGCTCCAGTTTCCCCATTAACCCAAAACTAATAGCTCATAGAAGTAAATACCTCCTTTAATACCCCATAGAAGTAAATACCTCCTCTCTAAAGATAGTGCCCAGTTTAATCTCCATTGTAGACTGCCATATTTCCTTTTTACTTGACCATAAACTACAAAGCCAGAAGCCTCCTTTCTACTTTTCTCCTGATAAATTGCTGTATGTGTTTTGGCTAGCGTTTGAGCTATCCATCTGCTAAACACTACCGTTAGCTTGAGGTATGTTTTCTATAACCCTACATTAACTTACGCTATTTTCTCTTTAAGCCTGTGATACCAGACAAATAGCATGTCCACCATTTTAATATGACAGGAGCCCCTTAAAAACAACACTAGCCATAAGTTAGCGAGCATTAACCCCTGATTTGTGATTTACAGTGAGGTTAGCACCCGTGGCTATATAAGGACTTGTAGCTTCAGGTTAGCATTAGCGGTTGCACCTTCTCAGAAATGGTCAAAGATATTTTAACAAGTCAAAATGGTAGTGTTGTGTTTGGGAATAATTGGGGATAATCTGGATCCAGGAAGTAGGTTTTGGGAGCAGAGACGCAGCCGTGGCCAGTGTTGTTACAGCTTAAAGAGATCAGAGCAGATACTGTGATTTATGGAGCGCTGGCCTTCACGCGCACGCTCCCAGGCACGTGCACGAGCGCTGCGGGGGGGGGGGGGGCTGTTTAACCCAGGGCCCTCACAGTATACACTGCAAACTACAATGTCTTAATGAGCTTATGTGGTTTAAATGAAAGCTGCACTATGTCACTTTTTTCCTCCATATTTCTCCACCTTGAATGTTAAACAGTTTGGTATTAACGCATTATCTTATTTTGTCACTCAGGGTCTGGAGATGGAAGGTCACTAACTATGATGTTATGTTATGCGGAACATCTCTGTTTTTATGAGCCTAATGTCTCTTCAAACAAAAACAAATCTATCTGCACAGAGACAAGCAGCAGGCCAAGTTATAGGTCAGATCTGTGGAGAGGTGACACTGCTCAGGGTAAAAACGCTTTGAATGTAGAATGATTTTAGTTATATAACACCTGTAGTTAAAAACGAAAACGTCAAAACCAAAAGGCAAATATCGCATTTTCAAAACAGTGAAAGGAAACATGGTCTAAATACCCTCTCTTTAATACCCAATAGAAGTAATGTAGCCCCTCTTTAATACCCAACAGAAGTGGAATAGCCCCTCTTTAATACCCCACAGAAGTGGAATAGCCCCTCTTTAACAGCGCTGTAATTGAGTGGCCTGTTGAGTACTTTAATAACTACTACATCCCTCATTATTTATTCTCTTCTCAGTTTTCACAGGCCGGTACCTTTTGCTCCATTGGCCGTTTTATGGAGCTAATGAAAGTGAATTACAGTAAATATTGTGTTTTTACGGCGTGTGCAGTTTTACAAGCCTCCACATTTCCAGAGACGCCAGCGGGCACAAACACAGGTTCAGCTGGTGTCAAAGGAGGAGCTGTGCAAACCCAGAGACAGGCGACAGGAACCACGCGCAGGCTGATGGGTTGGTCCTGCTTAATGACACATGTTGTGGTGTGTCCTTGGGCAAGACACTTCACCCACATTGTCAGAGTGAATGTTTGAGACTGACTGAAAACAAGCAAACAAATAACTGATCATTAAACTGAAGTAGAGGATTAAAGGGCCTGTAACCATTTCCCCCTGTATATGAGAGGTCTGGCCCAGTGCACATATATGGTACAAGCAGCTCTTGAGGTCAGAATAAGTCCACTACTGTCTGCATAGAATTATAAAGACTTTTATTGCCTGCTCTGTCAAACTGTTTAAAATGCCTGTTTTTGTTTCCTACAAAAGATTTTATATTTTGTACTGGTCGTTACAAGAGGAAAGGTAGAGGACATTCTATAGTTGACAAAATTCAAATTCAGAAACTCAAGATGTATATAGTACAGTGCCATTTTCTTGCTTTTGATTCTACTTAAAATCATTTCAGAATGTTTTATCAAACCTTCCCTCATTTTAAAACACAGCACAATAGACCCATATGTACCTCTCCAGGTACAGCTCCACCCACAGGCCCTGCTCCGCGACACAAAAGCCCGCCTCCAGAGCTCGTCCTGGGGGTAAAGTGTGAGCTGAGGCCTGTCTAAGGCTCCAGCGCTGATCCAGACCTGTGTGGTCCAATGCAGAGCGATATAAACGGCAAAACAGAAGAGCCATTGTCTAAGAGAGGTGAGGAGATGGGCAGAAGGATAGTAGTAGTAATAGTGGTAGTAGTAGTAGTGGGTGCAATAGTAGTAACAGTAGTAGGCACAATAATAGTGGTTGCAATAGTAGTAGTCGTAGTAGTAGTAGTAGTAGTAGCGACAGTAGCTTTTGGTTGGGTGTTTGTCACTGATCTGAAGGTTGGCGGTTCAAATCCCGCTCTCTACATAAACATCATTGGTTGAGTGGTTAGATCCACTGACTTGAAGGTTGGCGGTTCAATTCCAGCCCTCACAGATGAATGCGGTCATTGTGTCCTTGGGCAAGACACTTAACCCACCTCCACCCCAGTGTCTGCGTACACTGGTGTATGAATGTGTGTGTGGATGGGTGACTGGTTCCTTGTTGTAAAGTGCTTTGAGTGCCTCGAAAGGTAGAAAAGCGCTAAGCGTGTGAGGCGGAACAAAGATGCAGGACTCAGGGCAAGTTTAAGGGTGTTTATTAACAGAACAACACAACAGGTGACGGGAGAACATACGAGGAGCTGGGTGTAGGGGTGCAGGTCAGGGTCCAGAGGTGCAGGGAACACACGAGACGGGAACACAGCCCGTACCGGGAGACAGGGTCGGAGAACACAGGCAGGACAACAGGCAGACGAACCGTGAAACCAGCTGGTAGACGAGCAGGACAAGCAGGACATCAGCAGGACACGACGACAAACAGTGCGAAGACACACAGAGATGTGACCAGCACGCAGACACACGATGAAGATCAGACAACCTGGCCAGGAGAGCTGGGTCCTGACTCCTTTTATCCTCCTGCAGGTGCGTTGATTGCCCTGATGGGCTGCAGGTGCGTGTGGGAGGAGCCAGGGCTCCACCCAGCTCTGGAGTCAGGCAGGTGAGGGAGGGGGAGAGGAGACACAGGAGGCAGGAGCAGGCAGGGATCATGACAGGGTGTTTACAAAAGGTCGACTGAAGCCCTGAACCTGGTCTAGACTTGTTGTGACTTACACACTGGTCACAGAGATAACGATAAACTCATTCAAAAAGAGCATTGTTCAAGACACAATGGACAAAGCCTAACCACAGGCGTCTATGTGAACGCAGCGTCAGCAATGGGAAGAAAACCCATGAACCTTTATGGAGGGATCTGACAAAAGGAGGGCTAGTCCCAGCCTGCTCCCAGCCTGCTCCCAACCTGCTCCCAACCTGGTCCCAATCTGCTCCCAACCTGCTCCCAGCCTGCTCCCAACCTGCTCCCAACCTGCTCCCAACCTGCTCCCAGCCCAACCTGCTCCCAACCTGGTCCCAACCTGCTCCCAACCCGCTCCCAGCCTGACTTGGTTTGGTGGATTGTGCCTGTGCTAAATATTTATCAGGGATGCACCCTGCAGGTTTTTCGGGTCTGATGCCGTTGGAAGTATTTTGTTTTTTGGGATTTAAGACCTGATATTAACCAATGCCAGGGCAGAGATTGAAATTGTAATTTTTTTTTCTTTAAACACAAACAGCATAAAGTAGAATAATAATCCAAATGTGTTTTGTAACAATAGAACAGTTTTGTAAAAATACAAGTTTAATCATGGGACATTCTGGGTCTTATTGCACCAGTTTATAAACCAAAATGGAATATTGTCTGAACCGAAGCCATTAGCGGCTCCTCGGTAAGAGTTATGGAATTACCTCTACATATTACCGTTACATCTTCTGCCCGTGTCTAACCAGCTTCACCAAATTTTAAAAACTAGGGACGGTTTTAAGTAAACTCTGAACTGCTCGTCCAAACTGTCATTTGCCCTTAACTATCTTTTGAAAGAATAATGCAGGTAGGTTTCATAGTGGTCCAGGGTGTATACTAGTCTATGTGTCTTATACTTGTTCTGATACAGCTCACCATCATTCTAAACATCAAGAAAGGTTCACTTCTGTCCTGTCAACTGGACTTTTTTAGTGTCAATACCTGTGAGAAATGAGCATCTAGTTTCAGTACCAGTTTTAGTATTCTGGAAAAAAAATTGGAAGTCTTGTTGCTTGAGCAGCCATTGGTGACTCTACCTGCAGTTCAGCACGTCATTATTTTTGCATTTTACTACTTTTGCTTATTACCGTGACACTTTAACCAAACAGAGCTACAGTGCGGCTGAGGGCAGACTTTCCTGGATGTGAGCTGCCTTTGCGATGGTCTATAAATATCTGAAAAGGGAAAAGTATTTGTGAGGGAGGATTTGGCGCTTCGTGAAGTGAGAAATACAAAAATGCATGACCAAACTTGTGCATGTGACTAGACCAGGGAACGCACAGCTATAGAGGGGCTCAGATCTGCTACGAGGCCCATACAAGGAGGCTTTGACTGGGGGAGAGACAAGATCCAATGTCCTTAACCAGGGTTATGACGACTCCACTCATAGTTTGCATTCACGCGACACAAAACTGTGGTTCAACCAGAGCCAAATGATTTTTTCACAAAAGCTTCTGAAACTGGTACCATTCTTCAACCCCAAAACGAGATGACTGTTGTCAGAGGAAATGACTTTAAGCCATAAGATTAATATGACAAGTCTGTGGAGCCAATCCCAAACTAATAATGAAAGGTTCAACATTTGTGAATCTGAAGTTTGGAAATTTCTTCAACAACAGAGAATCTCCCATAGAGATATACTATTGAAACCAGACGTTTTCACACACTACATTAAAAAAACACATATACTTTTTTTGTCATAGTCTGACATAAAATCAGATTAACTTTTCCTCTTTTAGGTCAATTAGGATTATAAAAAATATTTATATTTGCTAAATGCCAGATTAACGAGAGAAGGACTTCAAAGTCAGAAGTTTACATACAGGGAAACCCAGATGATGATGATGTCATGTCTTTGGAAGTTTCTGATTGGTTTATTGACAACATTTGAGACACACCTGTGGATGTATTTGAAGCGCACCTGAAACACACTGCTTCTTTGTGTAACATCATGGGAAAGTCAAAAGAAATCAGCCAAGATCTCAGGAAGAGAACTGTGGACGTGCAGGAGACGCACGATGGTTCATCCTTGGTGCAATTTCCAGATGCCTGAAGGAGCCACGTTCAAACAATTATACACAAGTATAAAGACCATGGGGATGTCCAGCCATCACACCGCTCAGGAAGGAGACGGGTTCTGTGTCCCAGAGATTTGGTTCAAAATGGGCAGATCAACCCAAGAACAAAAGCAAAAGACCTTGTGAAGATGCTGCTGAAGCTGGTAAAAGTGTGACATTCTCCACAGTGAAACGAGGACTGTACCGACATGAAAGGATGCTCTGCTGGAAGAAGACGTTACTCCAAAAGAAACATAAAAAAGACAGATTACAGTTTACAAATGCAAACAGGGACAGAGACCTTCAGTTCTGGAGACATGTCCTGTGATCTGACAAAACTAAAACTGAAGTGTTTGGCCATAATGAGCATTTTTATGTTTGGAGGAAAAAGGGAGAAGCTTGTAGACCTGAGAACACCATCCAGTCACCCAGCCCCTCTGTCAAGTTTTAGAACCTATTGTGGCCCATGTGTCAAAAAGTTTGCCCACCCCTGGTTTAAGGCAGTGGTACCAATACTAATGAAATGTATGTAAATGTCTGACTTTAAAGAAAGTCATGAAAATTGTCTTTAAAAAATCCTGTCCTTTCATTATTCTGGCATTTAGCAAATATAAATCATTGTGTTAATCCTAATTGACTTAAACAGGAAAAGTGTAGTCTGATTTCATGTCAGACAGTGAAAAAAAAAAAACAATGTATGTGTACGCGAGTAAATATAAAATTAATTAAAGCCGCAAGCGGCGATGATGGCCCTCGCCACGGCGCGACCGCCTCCCCTCGCGACCGCGGGGGCCAGCCATCGCCTCCACGCAGCATTCCCCCTGCCCGGAATGGATGTTTTATGAAACCACATGTATGTACATGTGACATGTGAAATCTGAGCAAATTTGGGCAAAATATGTGTGAGTAGAATCATTTTGAAAATGCGTTGTGTAAAATGTGGTGAATTTTCAATTAAATATGGCCGACTTCCTGTTTGTCATAGAGCAGTGCTTCAATTCACTTTTATGCTTGTCTCACTGTGCTCTGTCACTGTGCTGATTTTTGTGTGTCTATTCCTAAATTTACCCGCTTCCTCTGCCATAGGTGTGACATTTAGGGGGCGCTGTGGAGTGGGGGTGCAGGGGACATGTTTGTGATGGCAAATTTATGAAAATTTTCACCAAGCTGGTCGATCTGATACCCCCATGTGAGACTTTTTGTGCATGTTCAGGGGGTGAAAACGGGCCGAGTTTGGGCGGAAAAATAATACAGACTCTGGAAAGGAAAAGAAGGCGTGCTTCGACGGCGGCGGCGCGTGCGGGCGAATGACACGAAATTATTGATCGGATAAGAAATGAAACCCCATGTGTCCAGATGTGACATGTGAAATCTGACCTGTTTTGGAGCAAAAATCTGGGAGTTGTATCATTTTGAAAAGAAGCGGCGAAAGAGATGGCGAATTTCTTATTCAATATGGCGGCCTTTTTATGAATCAAAAGGCAGCGTGGACATTCATTGTTGAAGTTTTATCAAGGAGCTTTATAATCCATGACATTCATGGCCAAATGACACATGTTTGATGTTAATTGGAGCGATTCAGACCAATGTCCCTGTGAGTCAGACATTTTTAAATGATTATTTTGGGGGAGTCTGTGCGCCCCTGCTGGCCAACCGTGAGAAATAAACCCATGCTTGTAATATAATTTTTTGCTTCTTCTGAGGTGTCCAATGTACTCCCCAAATTTGGTATGAATCGATAAAATTGATGTGTCACTGTCTATGGTAGGGGGCGCTAGAGGGTTCATTTTGATTACACATTATATTGCATTTGATTCAGGGCCAAATGAAACATATGTGACTGAAATTTGAGATGTGTCGGTCAAAGCCCGTGTGAGTAATAGATTTTTAAATGTTTTTTGTTGGAGTATTTGCGCCCCTGCTGGCCAATTGTAAGAAATAGCCTATACCTGTAATATAATGTTTTGCTCCTTTTCGTGCCCCAAATTTATCGTCTAAATTTGGTTTGAATCCGATGATGTTTATGCGTCACGCCTATGGTAGGGGGCGCTAGAGAGTTTATTTGATTGGACTTTATAATACATTTGATTTAGGGCCAAATAAAACATATGTGACTTAAATTTGAGATGTGTCGGGCAAAGCCCGTGTGAGTAATATATTTTTAAATGTTTTTTGTTGGACTCTTTGCGCCCCTACTGGCCAGTTGTGAGAAATGACCCATGCCCATAATATAACTTTTTGGTCCTCGTCATATGCCAGATTTATTCCCCAAATTTGGTCGTAATCCGATAATGTTGACGTTTCACGTCTATGCTAGGGGGCGCTAGAGTTTTCATTTTCATTACACTTTATAGTCCATTCTATACATGCCATAATTACACATATGTCATGTGAATGTGAGATCTGTAGGACAATGCCCCTGGTCGTGAGAGGACAACGAAATTACAGGAAACGAAGGCGTATTTCGATGGCGGCGTGCGGGCGAACGACATGAAATTATTGCAAACGATCAGATAAGTTATGAAACCCCATGTGTCCAGATGTGACATGTGAAATCTGACGTCTTTTGGAGTAAAAACATGAGAGTTGTAGTATTTTGAAAACAGGCGGCGAAAAAATTGGCGAATCTTCGATCGAATATGACCGACTTCCTGTCCGCCTTAGGGCAGCACTATGATTGGCTTTTCTGCTCGTCTCCATGAGCTCTATCAGTGGTGCGAATTTGGCTTTGCTACGGCGAAATATGCGAGTCGGCTCCCAATTCATTTGAAAATTTGCAATTTTCTAGGTGGCGCTGTCGAGCCTGTGTGCGTGGGTCATTTTCGTGATGCATATTTTATCGAATTTTTCGCGAGGCCGATCGATCTGATACCCCCATGTGAGACTTTTCGTCGACGTTTAGGGGGTGAAAATCGCGATCCCAGGGGGAGAAAAATAAAAATAAAAATAAGAAGAAACCGAGCGAAAACAATACCCCTCGCCGTCACTTCGTGAGCGGAGCGGCGAGGGCCAATAATTAAAACTGCAAGCAGTGATAAAGGCCACCCTTGCGACCGCGGGGTTTATGCGACCGCGGGGTTTATGCAACCGCGGAGTTCACGCTTCTCGTTCACGCTTCTCGTTCACGCTTCTCGTTCACGCTTCTCGTTCACGCTTCTCGTTCACGCTTACATCGCCCCTCCCACCAAAAACAGCGATTGAGTAATACTACTCCATTCATTCCAATGAGAGCATTTATGACATTTTCACACCTGCACGGTTTGAAATAGAGGTATGTCTTCATTGGCTTTTTGTTCAGTATGATGAGTGGAATATGTGTACCAAATTCGATGGTCTATGACAAAGTTGTTTTTTTTCATCCCAGTTAACCAAAACCCATGTATTTCAATGAGAAATGTCGGTCGTTGCCATGGCAACACACTTGCAAATACAGGTATGTTCTTATTGGCTTTTTTGTTCAGTATGGAGATAGGGAGGTCCATGCCAAATTTCAAATGTTTTTGACAAAGTAAAATTTTTTGGGTCCAATTCAAACATTCCAGGGGGCGCTGTGGAGCAATGGATTGTCTCATCTATATAAACTGTACATCATGACATTCAGATGAACATTGTGACCAAAATGTATATTAATGCCGGTTAACAGGACACTGCATGTTTGCGTTAGGTGCAATGTAATACTTGAAAAAGCGCCGTTTTTCTTTGCATGTTGGCCACACCCCACATTTTGTGACGTTGAAAATCCAAGACAGTCGTCTACAATCACACATGGCCCTAGTTGATTTTGACCAATTTGTAAGTTTCTTGAATGAAAATCCATGGCGTAAAAAATCCAAACGTGAGAGTTAAAATTAAAAAAAAATGGTGTTCCGTCCACAATGGCCGACTTCCTGTAGGGTTTAGGGTGGGGTCATAATATAATTTTTATTTGTCTTGACATGTTCTATGGTTCTACCAAATTTCATTTGTCTATGATGAAAAAGGTCTGTCATTGCCGTAATGTATTTTGAAATTTGAGGTGGCGCTATTGAGTCATTTTGCAACATAAATTTTTTTTCACATCAAAATACAAAATTTTTCACCAACCTTGAATTTTGGGTCATAGTTGGATTAGTGCAGAGCATCTATTTAGTCGACAACAAAGTCCAGTACTCTGAACCCCATTCATTTCAATGACACATTTATGACGTTCCACGGTAAACATAGTTGCAAATAGAGGTATGTTCTCATTGGCTTATTTGTTCAGGATGTCAAGCCAGATGTCCATGTCAAATTTCAAATGTTTATGACAAAGTAATTTTTTTCAGTCTCATTCAAAAGTTCAAGGGGGCGTTGTGGAGCAATGTAATGTCTGATTTATGTAAATTGTATGTCTCTACGTTCAGTTCTACATTGTGAACAAAACGTATATTAATGCCGGGAAATAGGACCCTGCATTTTTGTGTTATGCGCAATTTAAAATTTCAAAAAAGGGATTTTTTCTTAGCAGGCTGACCACGCCGATATTTTATAAAATACAAAAATTCAAGACATTGGCCTCAAATCCCACATGGGTCTATTTCATTTTGACCAATTTCCAAGTTTCTAGAATGAAAATCCATTGCGTAAAAAATCCAAACGTGAGAGTTGAAATTTACAAAAAATGGGGTTCCGCCCACAATGGCCGACTTCCTGTCGGGTTTAGGGTGGGGTCATAATATTATTTTTTACTTGTCTTGACATGTTCTATGGTTTACCAAATTTCATTTGTCTAAGATGGAAAAGGTCTGTCATTGACGTAATGTATTTTGAACTTTGAGGTGGCGCTACTGAGTCATTTGAAACATTAATTTTTTTGCACATCAAATTACACATTTTTTCACCAATCTTGAATTTGGGTCATAGTTGGATTAGTGCAGAGCATCTATGTAGTCGACAACAAAGTCCAGTACTCTGAACCCCATTCATTTCAATGACACACTTCTCACCATTTCCACGGTTACCATGGTAACATAGTTCCAAATAGAGGTATGTTCTCATTGGCTTTTCTGTTCAGTATGTCAAGCCACATCTTCATGTCAAATTTAAAATGTTTATGACAAAAGTAATTTTTTTGGTCCCATTCAAAAGTTCAAGGGGGCGCTGTGGAGCAATGTAATGTCTAACCTATATAAAATTGTATATGTATGCACTCAGAACAAGATTTTGAACAAAATGTATATTAATGCCGGGAAATAGGACACTGCAGGTTTTAGTTACGTACCATTTAATACTTCAAAAAATGCCTTTTTTCTTGGCAGGCTGGCCCACACCCACATTTATGAGTTAGAAAAATCCAAGGTAGAAGACTGTAATCCCACATGGGTCTACTTCATTCTGACCAATTTGCAAGTTTCTTGAATGAAAATCCACAGCGTAAAAAATCCAAAATGTGAGAGTTAAAATTTCAAAAAAAATTGTGTTCCGCCCACAATGGCCGACTTCCTGTAGGGTTTAGGGTGGGGGCATAATATAATTTTTTACTTGTCTTGACATGTTCTATGATTCTACCAAATTTAATTTGTCTACGATGGAAAAGGTCTGTCATTGCCGTAATGTTTTTTGATTTTTGAGGTGGCGCTGTTGAGTCATTTTGACACATTAATTTTTTTGCACATTAAAATAATTAATTTTTCACCAGTCTTGAATTTGGGTCCAATAAAATTGACTTTTCGTTAACGTTCAGGGGGTCAAAAATGGCTTCGAAGCGCCCGCAAAAATAATAATAATAAGAAGAAAAAGAATAATAATAATAATTAAAACTGCAAGCAGTGATAAAGGCCCTCGCCACCCCTTGCGACCGCGGGGTTCTCGCCACCGCAACGAGCTGGTCTCTCATCCTTCAACTTTTCCATCCAACAAACATCACTTCCAATGTCATTGTATTTGACACAGACATTGTAACTGTAGGTTAATAGGTAAAAACATGTGAGGTGCACATTTGATGATACTTTTGTATCGAGGTCATAATGCACAGTGCTACAGATCCGTCTGCAGTTATTACTACTATAGTGACGCTGTAGTGCAGTAAGAACATGCCTTCTTTCTATTAGAGCCATGCAGTGAAGGCAAGCAATGAAAGTTGTGCTTGGTGAATAAAATGTGAAGTTATTGTTCCAAATTTGTAATGAAATTGTTCCACATTCTATCATAAGAGTGTTGTTCACTTGTATTTTGCTAAGTAGGAGCATAGTTAGAAGTGTTTGTTAGTACAACCTACTGGCCAGTGAGCGTACTGCACACTGTCAGAATCAAGATTGTTCTCAGCAGTTTGTGTGTTGCTTTGTCTCTGCAGCTGTTTTTACGACTAGAGAGTTTGGCAGCTTGATGTAGAGAGTCACAGGTTGATGTAGAGTGCAAAAATGTCAAATGTAAAAATAGACCAAAAAGACGATGAATGCTGTTTTAAGATGATGGTGGCGCTGTTCAGTTAAATATTTCCCATCATCTGTCCTGTGTCCCTTTGTCCTCCCTCTGACCACACACGGCTGTCCTCTGTCCCTTTGTCCTCCTTCTGACTACACATGTCTGTCCTCTGTCCCTTTGTCCTCCCTCTGACCACACATGTCTGTCCTCTGTCCTTTTGTCCTCCCTCTGACTACACATGTCTGTCCTCTGTCCCTTTTTCCTCCCTCTGACTACACATGTCTGTCCTCTGTCCTTTTGTCCTCCCTCTGACTACACATGTCTGTCCTCTGTCCCTTTGTCCTCCCTCTGACTACACATGTCTGTCCTCTGTCCCTTTTTCCTCCCTCTGACCACACATGTCTGTCCTCTGTCCCTTTGTCCTCCCTCTGACTACACATGTCTGTCCTCTGTCCTTTTGTCCTCCCTCTGACCACACATGTCTGTCCTCTGTCCCTTTTTCCGCCCTCTGACCACACATATCTGTCCTCTGTCCCTTTGTCCTCCTTCTGACCACACATGTCTGTCCTCTGTCCCTTTTGTCCTCCCTCTGACCACACACGTCTGTCCTCTGTCCATTTGTCCTCCCTCTGACCACACATGTCTGTCCTCTGTCCCTTTGTCCTCCCTCTGACTACACATGTCTGTCCTGTGTCCCTTTGTCCTCCCTCTGACCACACATGTCTGTCCTCTGTCCCTTTGTCCTCCCTCTGACCACACATGTCTGTCCTCTGTCCCTTTGTCCTCCCTCTCACCACACATGGCTGTCCTCTGTCCTTTTGTCCTCCTCTGACCACACATGTCTGTCCTCTGTCCATTTGTCCTCCCTCTGACTACACATGTCTGTCCTCTGTCCCTTTGTCCTCCCTCTGACCACAAATGTCTGTCCTCTGTCCCTTTGTCCTCCCTCTGACCACACATGTCTGTCCTCTGTCCTTTTGTCCTCCCTCTGACTACACATGTCTGTCCTCTGTCCTTTTGTCCTCCCTCTGACTACACATGTCTGTCCTCTGTCCCTTTTTCCTCCCTCTGACTACACATGTCTGTCCTCTGTCCCTTTGTCCTCCCTCTGACCACACATGTCTGTCCTCTGTCCCTTTGTCCTCCCTCTGACTACACATGTCTGTCCTCTGTCCTTTTGTCCTCCCTCTGACCACACATGTCTGTCCTCTGTCCCTTTTCCGCCCTCTGACCACACATATCTGTCCTCTGTCCCTTTGTCCTCCTTCTGACCACACATGTCTGTCCTCTGTCCCTTTGTCCTCCCTCTGACCACACACGTCTGTCCTCTGTCCATTTGTCCTCCCTCTGACCACACATTTCTGTCCTGTGTCCCTTTGTCCTCCCTCTCACCACACATGGCTGTCCTCTGTCCCTTTTGTCCTCCCTCTGACCACACATGTCTGTCCTCTGTCCCTTTGTCCTCCTTCTGACCACACATGTCTGTCCTCTGTCCCTTTGTCCTCCCTCTGACCACACACGTCTGTCCTCTGTCCATTTGTCCTCCCTCTGACCACACATTCTGTCCTGTGTCCCTTTGTCCTCCTCTCACCACACATGGCTGTCCTCTGTCCCTTTGTCCTCCCTCTGACTACACATGTCTGTCCTCTGTCCTTTGTTCTCCCTCTGACCACACATTTCTGTCCTGTGTCCCTTTGTCCTCCCTCTCACCACACATGGCTGTCCTCTGTCCTTTTGTCCTCCCTCTGACCACACATGTCTGTCCTCTGTCCCTTTGTCCTCCCTCTGACCACACATGTCTGTCCCTCTGTCCCTTTGTCCTCCTCTGACTGCACATGTCTGTCCTGTGTCCCTTGTCCTCCCTCTGACCACACATGTCTGTCCTCTGTCCCTTTGTCCTCCCTCTGACCACACATGTCTGTCCTCTGTCCCTTTGTCCTCCCTCTCACCACACATGGCTGTCCTCTGTCCTTTTGTCCTCCCCTCTGACCACACATGTCTGTCCTCTGTCCATTTGTCCTCCCTCTGACTACACATGTCTGTCCTCTGTCCCTTTGTCCTCCCTCTGACCACAAATGTCTTTCCTCTGTCCCTTTGTCCTCCCTCTGACCCACACATGTCTGTCCTCTGTCCCTTTGTCCTCCCTCTGACTACACATGTCTGTCCTCTGTCCCTTTGTCCTCCTCTGACCACACATGTCTGTCCTCTGTCCCTTTGTCTCCCTCTGACCACACACATGTCTGTCCTCTGTCCCTTTTTCCGCCCTCTGACCACACATGTCTGTCCTCTGTCCCTTTGTCCTCCTTCTGACCACACATGTCTGTCCTCTGTCCCTTTGTCCTCCCTCTGACCACACATGTCTGTCCTCTGTCCCTTTGTCCTCCTCTGACCACACATGTCTGTCCTCTGTCCCTTTGTCCTCCCTCTGACCACACACGTCTGTCCTCTGTCCCTTTGTCCTCCCTCTGACCACACATTTCTGTCCTGTGTCCCTTTGTCCTCCCTCTCACCACACATGGCTGTCCTCTGTCCCTTTGTCCTCCCTCTGACTACACATGTCTGTCCTCTGTCCCTTTGTTCTCCCTCTGACCACACATTTCTGTCCTGTGTCCCTTTGTCCTCCCTCTCACCACACATGGCTGTCCTCTGTCCTTTTGTCCTCCCTCTGACCACACATGTCTGTCCTCTGTCCCTTTGTCCTCCCTCTGACCACACATGTCTGTCCTCTGTCCCTTTGTCCTCCCTCTGACTGCACATGTCTGTCCTGTGTCCCTTTGTCCTCCCTCTGACCACACATGTCTGTCCTCTGTCCCTTTGTCCTCCCTCTGACCACACACGTCTGTCCTCTGTCCATTTGTCCTCCTCTGACCACACATTTCTGTCCTGTGTCCCTTTGTCCTCCCTCTCACCACACATGGCTGTCCTCTGTCCTTTGTGTCCTCCCTCTGACCACACATGTCTGTCCTCTGTCCCTTTGTCCTCCTTCTGACCACACATGTCTGTCCTCTGTCCCTTTGTCCTCCCTCTGACCACACACGTCTGTCCTCTGTCCATTTGTCCTCCCTCTGACCACACATTTCTGTCCTGTGTCCCTTTGTCCTCCCTCTCACCACACATGGCTGTCCTCTGTCCCTTTGTCCTCCCTCTGACTACACATGTCTGTCCTCTGTCCCTTTGTTCTCCCTCTGACCACACATTTCTGTCCTGTGTCCCTTTGTCCTCCCTCTCACCACACATGGCTGTCCTCTGTCCTTTTGTCCTCCCTCTGACCACACATGTCTGTCCTCTGTCCCTTTGTCCTCCCTCTGACCACACATGTCTGTCCTCTGTCCCTTTGTCCTCCTCTGACTGCACATGTCTGTCCTGTGTCCCTTTGTCCTCCCTCTGACCACACATGTCTGTCCTCTGTCCCTTTGTCCCTCCCTCTGACCACACATGTCTGTCCTCTGTCCCTTTGTCCTCCCTCTCACCACACATGGCTGTCCTCTGTCCTTTTGTCCTCCCTCTGACCACACATGTCTGTCCTCTGTCCATTTGTCCTCCCTCTGACTACACATGTCTGTCCTCTGTCCCTTTGTCCTCCCTCTGACCACAAATGTCTTTCCTCTGTCCCTTTGTCCTCCCTCTGACCACACATGTCTGTCCTCTGTCCCTTTGTCCTCCCTCTGACTACACATGTCTGTCCTCTGTCCCTTTGTCCTCCCTCTGACCACACATGTCTGTCCTCTGTCCCTTTGTCCTCCCTCTGACCACACATGTCTGTCCTCTGTCCCTTTTTCCGCCCTCTGACCACACAGTCTGTCCTCTGTCCCTTTGTCCTCCTTCTGACCACACATGTCTGTCCTCTGTCCCTTTGTCCTCCCTCTGACCACAAATGTCTTTCCTCTGTCCCTTTGTCCTCCCTCTGACCACACATGTCTGTCCTCTCTGTCCCTTTTCCGCCCTCTGACCACACATGTCTGTCCTCTGTCCCTTTGTCCTCCTTCTGACTACACATGTCTGTCCTCTGTCCCTTTGTCCTCCCTCTGACCACACATGTCTGTCCTCTGTCCCTTTTTCCGCCCTCTGACCACACATATCTGTCCTCTGTCCCTTTGTCCTCCCTTCTGACCACACATGTCTGTCCTCTGTCCCTTTGTCCTCCCTCTGACCACACATGTCTGTCCTCTGTCCCTTTGTCCTCCCTCTGACTACACATGTCTGTCCTCTGTCCCTTTGTCCTCCCTCTGACCACACATGTCTGTCCTCTGTCCCTTTTTCCGCCCTCTGACCACACATATCTGTCCTCTGTCCTTATGTCCCTTTTGTCTCCTTCTGACCACACATGTCTGTCCTCTGTCCCTTTGTCCTCCCTCTGACCACACACATGTCTGTCCCTCTGTCCCTTTGTCCTCCCTCTGACCACACATGTCTGTCCTCTGTCCCTTTGTCCTCCCTCTGACTACACATGTCTGTCCTGTGTCCCTTTGTCCTCCCTCTGACCACACATGTCTGTCCTCTGTCCCTTTGTCCTCCCTCTGACCACACATGTCTGTCCTCTGTCCCTTTGTCCTCCCTCTCACCACACATGGCTGTCCTCTGTCCTCCCTCTGACCACACATGTCTGTCCTCTGTCCATTTGTCCTCCCTCTGACTACACATGTCTGTCCTCTGTCCCTTTGTCCTCCCTCTGACCACAAATGTCTTTCCTCTGTCCCTTTGTCCTCCCTCTGACCACACATGTCTGTCCTCTGTCCCTTGTCCTCCCTCTGACTACACATGTCTGTCCTCTGTCCCTTTGTCCTCCCTCTGACCACACATGTCTGTCCTCTGTCCCTTTGTCCTCCCTCTGACCACACATGTCTGTCCTCTGTCCCTTTTTCCGCCCTCTGACCACACATGTCTGTCCTCTGTCCCTTTGTCCTCCTTCTGACCACACATGTCTGTCCTCTGTCCCTTTGTCCTCCCTCTGACCACAAATGTCTTTCCTCTGTCCCTTTGTCCTCCTTCTGACCACACATGTCTGTCCTCTGTCCCTTTGTCCTCCCTCTGACCACACATGTCTGTCCTCTGTCCCTTTGTCCTCCCTCTGACCACACATGTCTGTCCTCTGTCCCTTTGTCCTCCCTCTGACTACACATGTCTGTCCTGTGTCCCTTTGTCCTCCCTCTGACCACACATGTCTGTCCTCTGTCCCTTTGTCCTCCCTCTGACCACACATGTCTGTCCTCTGTCCCTTTGTCCTCCCTCTCACCACACATGGCTGTCCTCTGTCCTCCCTCTGACCACACATGTCTGTCCTCTGTCCATTTGTCCTCCCTCTGACTACACATGTCTGTCCTCTGTCCCTTTGTCCTCCCTCTGACACAAAAATGTCTTTCCTCTGTCCCTTTGTCCTCCCTCTGACCACACATGTCTGTCCTCTGTCCCTTTGTCCTCCCTCTGACTACACATGTCTGTCCTCTGTCCCTTTGTCCTCCCTCTGACCACACATGTCTGTCCTCTGTCCCTTTGTCCTCCCTCTGACCACACATGTCTGTCCTCTGTCCCTTTTTCCGCCCTCTGACCACACATGTCTGTCCTCTGTCCCTTTGTCCTCCCTCTGACCACACATGTCTGTCCTCTGTCCCTTTGTCCTCCCTCTGACCACAAATGTCTTTCCTCTGTCCCTTTGTCCTCCCTCTGACCACACATGTCTGTCCTCTGTCCCTTTGTCCTCCCTCTGACCACACATGTCTGTCCTCTGTCCCTTTGTCCTCCCTCTGACCACAAATGTCTTTCCTCTGTCCCTTTGTCCTCCTTCTGACCACACATGTCTGTCCTCTGTCCCTTTGTCCTCCCTCTGACCACACATGTCTGTCCTCTGTCCCTTTGTCCTCCCTCTGACCACACATGTCTGTCCTCTGTCCCTTTGTCCTCCCTCTGACTACACATGTCTGTCCTGTGTCCCTTTGTCCTCCCTCTGACCACACATGTCTGTCCTCTGTCCCTTTGTCCTCCCTCTGACCACACATGTCTGTCCTCTGTGTCTTTGTCCTCCCTCTCACCACACATGGCTGTCCTCTGTCCTCCCTCTGACCACACATGTCTGTCCTCTGTCCATTTGGTCCTCCCTCTGACTACACATGTCTGTCCTCTGTCCCTTTGTCCTCCCTCTGACCACAAATGTCTTCCTCTGTCCCTTTGTCCTCCTCTGACCACACATGTCTGTCCTCTGTCCCCTTGTCCTCCCTCTGACTACACATGTCTGTCCTCTGTCCCTTTGTCCTCCCTCTGACCACACATGTCTGTCCTCTGTCCCTTTGTCCTCCCTCTGACCACACATGTCTGTCCTCTGTCCCTTTTTCCGCCTCTCTGACCACACATGTCTGTCCTCTGTCCCTTGTCCTCCTTCTGACCACACATGTCTGTCCTCTGTCCCTTTGTCCTCCCTCTGACCACAAATGTCTTTCCTCTGTCCCTTTGTCCTCCCTCTGACCACACATGTCTGTCCTCTGTCCCTTGTCCTCCCTCTGACCACACATGTCTGTCCTCTGTCCCTTTTTCCGCCCTCTGACCACACATATCTGTCCTCTGTCCTTTGTCCTCCTTCTGACCACACATGTCTGTCCTCTGTCCCTTTGTCCTCCCTCTGACCACACATGTCTGTCCTCTGTCCCTTTGTCCTCCCTCTGACTACACATGTCTGTCCTCTGTCCCTTTGTCCTCCCTCTGACCACACATGTCTGTCCTCTGTCCCTTTGTCCTCCCTCTGACCACACATGTCTGTCCTCTGTCCCTTTTTCCGCCCTCTGACCACACATATCTGTCCTCTGTCCCTTTGTCCTCCTTCTGACCACACATGTCTGTCCTCTGTCCCTTTGTCCTCCCTCTGACCACACATGTCTGTCCTCTGTCCCTTGTCCTCCCTCTGACCACACATGTCTGTCCTCTGTCCCTTTGTCCTCCCTCTCACCACACATGGCTGTCCTCTGTCCTTTTGCCGCCCCTCTGACCAGAAATGGCTGTCCTCTGTCCCTTTGTCCTCCCTCTGACCACACATGGCTGTACTGTGCGTCCTCACGCAGCTTGGCGTCTCTGGCCACAGCTCGTCTCTGGAGTCGTCCTTCAGCCCATGTGTCGATCTTCAGGGCTGTGTCTGGGGACACGAGGAACAGGTCAAGTTGTTTTTGAGTCACATGAGAAGAAGTGAATGGCTGAATTTTTCTGAAGTTTTCCTCCAGTGAAGCAGAAGGATGGATTGAATGATGCAGGTCTGATTCTGCCCAGAAGAACCATGTGTCCCTGCTCAGAAGGAGCTTTTGATTCAGGTCGAGCTGTGGTGGTTGGTTCTGTGGTTCTTTGTCTCCAAGGGCGTTGTCAGGTCACAGGTGATGTAGTTAATGTTGTAGGTCGGTTAAAAACTTTTGGTGAAATTGTAATGATTAAAGTAGCATTTTGAATCAGAAAATATATTAATAATAATAATAATGAATTTTATTTGTATTGCACTTTACATTTCAAAGAAATCACAGAGTGCTAGAAAACTGTTAGTTGTTAGTGTTGTTAGTGCGTGATTATTTCATAGGAACATGTAAAGAAAAATAAGCGAAATTATGCAGCATTTGCATCTGCAGTAAACAAAAAAAAATGTTATTAACAAAATCGCAGGTGCATAGTCGTGAAGGATGGTCAAGTCTATGGAGTAAGTTTAGATTTTGTGATCAGTTCTGGCTTAGATGAGGCCTTCAATTTGTTTTTAAGAGAGCGCACAATTGAGGAGGGTTTTTGGTACCAGCAGGACTTTTCTGAGGACATGCATGTCATTAAACTCACTGCCGTAATGAGGCAAAAAGCATAAAATAAAAAAGAAAAAATAGAGAAAACCAAGAAATGTAGAAAATGAGTGGATCAGTTGAAACGGCATCCTGTCGTTTTCTTGTTGACAGTGTTCACAGCAGTTTAACAGTGACACACATTTTCTGATGTTGAACAATGTACACCTCACAGTTTGGCTGTTTTTTACATCACATTTCCATTAGGTGTTATATCGGCATAATCAGTCACTGTTGTAGATATATGTTATTTTACACATGTTGTGATGCAGCTTAAGTTAATTGTAAAGTTATGTAGGAGACGTAAGTGTTTGTGAATGTGGCTTTTATAGTTTTGCTACTTGTTGAAATGAGTATGTAGATTATATGTGTTAAAATGATTTTTATGTGATTTGGATTAGTGGTATTTTGTGTTATTTTTTCTTCTTTTATTGTGATTGTTTATCTGACAAGTCAAATTGAATGTCTTATGTGTTTTACTGTGCTGTATTTTCCAGCAAATTATTTCAATATTATACCTATATATGTGATTGTTTTTGGTAGTTATAGTGTGTAGTGTTTCCTCTGTAGGAGCTGTTTGCACCAGGAGGCATTAACACAATGGACCTGTCAGGAAACAATCATTTTGGAGTCAATATATTTGAACTGCGCCTGTTTTAAGTGAAATAAAACTGTAGAGGGGCATCTTAGTCTTGTGTTTTTTCTCTAATCCTTAGTAGGGGTACCACCAGCAGAATGACAAAACGGAGCACAATA
Organism: Periophthalmus modestus; assembly: GCA_019594935.1. Lineage (NCBI taxonomy): Eukaryota > Metazoa > Chordata > Actinopteri > Gobiiformes > Gobiidae > Periophthalmus > Periophthalmus modestus. The sequence continues at coordinate 721,725 of JAIEZT010000198.1, read as the reverse complement.
GTTCTTCTTTATTTATGGGGGGGGGGGGGGGGGGGGGGGGGGGGGGGGGGGTCAAAAAACAAAAAAAAGAAGAAGACACAGATTAAAAAAATACATTTAAAAAGTAAGTTTTGGGAAATGTATTCCCTGTGTGTAGAATGTCCCTACATTCAGAATGAATGTTTTTGTAATAATGATGTAAACACTGGCATGTGATGTGAAACAATGAGATTTTTTTTGTACAGGTTCTACCACAGCAAAGTAATAATATTAATGTTATATGCATTGTAAATGTCCTACAAATGATAAGTTTATAGTGATATTTTTGGGGGATGGCGCTAATTACTACAAAAGTAATGATTAAATGCTGCAACTTGTGCTTTGAAAAGTGTCTTTTTGTAAGTAAGGCCATGTTTATGGTTAAAAGTGAGCAATTAGACTTTAAACAAAGTCGTGTCCAGTGAAGATGCCTTCTATGTAATGTATATTTTTTTGTATTTTATGTTGTGCTCCATTCTGTTAAAGGGAAGATTGTGCTTCTTACATAAAAGTGAATGCCACAGTAGAGACAGGTGGAGAAATGTAAATGTGAACAGAAATGAGCAGAACCCAGGACCTTGTTGGCCTTGTGCTTTAGTGAAGCTCAGTGAAGACTTCACTGAATGTGACTGTTTAGATGTGTATAAAAGAACACGCTGAAATGAGTTTAAAGTGAAACTGCCTTTGTATTGTCTCTCGTAGTACTGACAGATGAGGCTTTGAGTGTTTCTGGGGGAGGACTCATTTGAGTTGGGCCTGTCATATGTAAAATTCTGGAGCCTGTTCGTCTGCAGAGTCCAGAGCCACAACAACACATCAGCATGTTTTACATATGTATGCAGCTGAAGCTCACCGCGAGAACATGAAAAACTACTATTTTATAAGTATTAGGAGTATGTTAGTTTAACTATGTCTTATTGGTTTCAGTAGCTTAGAGTCTTCAAATGTATTTAATAGTAGTAGTAGTTTAGTAGGTGCAGTCTACAGACGAACATGATGACCCAGTCACTGCTCTGAGCCTGTGGTAGAACATATATTTTTAATGCTTGTATTGGCCTCATAATTATCAGAGGCAGCATTTTGGATACAGATTTAATAATTTGTGCACAACAAGGTGAGCAGATGTATAAATGTATATATGTAGAATATAAATGATTATTATACGACTAAAGAAGTGGAAGGAGAGCTTGTTCTCAAAGATGTGTTTTTAATTCAAGTAGAGCAGATTCAGACACTTCAGAGTCAGAGTTTAACTCAACACTTTCTGGTGTTTAATTCTATTGACTGTGTATTTTGTAAAATCAAAGCAAAAGTTTCCCCTTAGGCCTGAATGGGATCATTGATTGACCAAGAAAAAGTTAGATAAGCAACATTCATAGTTAATGTTGTTCATGCTAAGCACTGCTCCTACTCCTGTGTTCAGTTCAGGAAACAATGACATTTACATTTGTGGGAGAGTCCTCAGTGTGGAAACTAAGTAATGACACCTACATATTTGTAAATTAGTAGATGTTTTGGTGAATGTCCTTTCTAAGAGTATTTAAACATGTACTTGTAATTAAGTATAATGTGTACATTTAAAGCTAATGTGTAACATTATAAATGACAGGGTTTGTTACAGACTTGTCTTACAGTTCTGTTGTCTCAGTCCATGTGTGTGTCACCTCTGTCTGTGTGGAAAACCACAACTGCACTGCTGCATTGGTCAGAGCTTTGAGAATATGTAGATATATATGTGAACATCTGAATACAGGTTTAATAAATTAAGTATTGTACAAAAGATTTATGTAAAATGGTAATAAGCAAATGTATCATACATATTGGGCAGTAGTACTTGTACTTCAGTATGTTTTAGCCATGAAATTTTTTCAGGAGTACAATTCTGCAGTACCTTTCCATCATGTGACTTACCTGTAATCATTTCAAATGTTAAATATTCTACAGTTTGTACAGTTTTTCAGTGAAGAGTGTTGTGGTTTCTCTTCTGTGATTGGCAGATATTTATAAAGGAGTGGTCATTTATCAGTTTGGAAAGGGCATAGTCTGTAAGCTGCATAATTCTATGGGAATTAAAACCATATTTTATCCATACAAATTTATATAATGTAATGTGGAAGATTAGAGCGAAGGAAAGAAACATTTTGTATAAAAGCAGAGGGAGAGCAGTGTGAAATCATCTGTGCTATAAACTCACCCAAAATGAAAATGTGCATGTATTGAATAGTATTTTATGGCTGAAAAGTGATGTAGTAGGGAATTAAAGAAAAAGTACATTTGTCAGAGGAATTAAATTTGACACAAAGGAGGAGTAAGAATTAGATATAGAGAGAAGATATTAGTATAAGTATAAACATTTGTCATAAGAACAAGTGACTTTGTTCTGATATGTATTTTTTTCTATGTCAGTTTGTTTTTTGTTGTTTTTGTTATAGTTGCATTTTTTTGATACATTTATGATGATGTCTGTACAGTGCAAAACAAAAGTGCTGACATTAAAAATGGTCAGTGAGAATGACTTGGGGTTGGGGGTTCGAGTAGTGACGGGGCTGTTTGACTTGTACCATTCATATGTATAATCAGAGTCATTACAGCCGAGAGTTTGGCCCCCACAGCCCTCAGCAGAGAACACAATAACACATCAGCCTTGTTTCCATGTGAAGCAGGTCAAGAAGTATCTAACAAGCTCATCTCCAAAGAGGCCTGAGACTGGATTTGATTTGAGTAGTTATATTATATTTATAAATTTCAGGTTTGTAATGTACTGTAAGTTGTGTTTTTAGTGTAATGTAAGCAGTTATTAAAGGTAAGATGACCAGGCAGTATTTAATTAATGTAATCATTTTAATTACAGTGGTGTTGATTGTAAATCTGTGTACATTATTTTCATGTTTATCCTCCTAACCCAAAGTCCATTTATGCTTATCCAAAGGTATGTCCATTTTTATATAAAGGTTCTTGTGAACAT